>CM067366.1:37036818-37425482 GCA_034401795.1 Chaetoderma sp. LZ-2023a
ATTCCAGTAGTAAATTTTCCAAAATAGTTTTCCATATAGTCAGCAAATGAACATTTCTCAAGCCCACTGCAGAAGCCATTTTTTGGCAAGCTTGATCATTAACAATTTAACCCTCATATCAGCCAAAAACGGTTTCTGCAGTGGTCTTGGGAAATGTCCATTTACAGACCAAGAGAAGACTATTTTTGAAAATTTCCCACTGGAATGATTGGCTCGATAACCGAGCCAGTCATTACAGTGGTAATTTTCAAAAATAGCCTTCTCTTGGTCTGCAAATGGACATTTTATATGAGAAATTGAAATTTTCTTGAATAAATTTGAGGGTCAAAGAGTTAATTCTGTAAAGAACTATGTGTATCTTCATATGCTTTGTTTGTGATTATTTAAATGAAGTAATATTGGATGCAATTTAAAATATAACCAACAAAACATTAATTAATTGTGCTTTATTTTTGAGTTTAGAATTTACAGACAGGCCTTTCAATGAGTTTCTCAGATCAAGAAAACTGACTCCTAATCTGCAACATTTTGTACAACATGCTATCGCTATGGCGACTGACGGGACCACTACAGCCGAGGTATGTTTAGCATGGTGTTGAGCCGTTGCAATGGTATGACAACTGACATGTATCTATCCAGATGGTTGTTGTCATAGTAACTGAGACCAATTAGATTTGTCATGCGTAATTTTATTCTTCCTATTGAAAAGACTCACTGCATGCCTTGGATGTTAAGCAGAAGTAAAATATAGGAATCAATTTTTCGATGGTAGCAGCTGCAACATTAAGTTTTGTGGTTTGCAAACCACTTTGGCCTACGGTATATTCCAGGCTCGGTTAAGCCTTTATCACTCATATCAGCCAAAAATGGCTTCTACAGTTGTCCTGAGAAATGTCCATTTGCAGACCAAGAGAAGACTATTTTAGAAAATTTATCACTGGAAAGACTGGCTCAATAATCTAGCCAGTCATTCCAGTGGTAAATTTTCATAAAATAGTCCTCTTGGTCTGCAAATAGGCATTTTCTGTGAGAAAATTGAAATTTCCATGAACAAATTGGAGGGTTAATGGGTTAAGCCTATCGGAACTAAATCTGGATCCCTGAAGATATTGAAGTCAAAAGCTAAGTTTACTTTGAACTTTGTACAAAACTATTTTTTTCAAAGTTTTTCATTTTCTTTGCATTTATCAAAACTTCTTAGCTCATATTTGAGGATTTGTTGCCCATGTAGGAACTAAACTTTGATCTATGGGTGACTATTATGAATCCACATGATGACAGTGAGATCACACGGTCAAAGGTCAAGATCATTGTGAACGTGGTACAAAATAATGTTTTTTCAATGAATTTAGCAAAACTTGTTAGCTTTTAGCAAAGCTTGTTAGCTTATATTTCCGGATTGGTTAGACCTATTGGAATTAAACTTGGTTATGCCTCGCCAATCTCTAGCTAAGCTCCACCCACCCACACCTCACTTTTGTTGGGATCAATAGATCCCTGAACATCTTAATCAATTTCCAGAAAACTACAGGTAGGTAGAAACGGTACCCAGTCAAGTTATTTTCAAAATATTCAACAGCATGTTTATTAAATAGTAATGCCAAGCAATTCGTATAACAATGCTTAGTCCATCATCTATTATGCGTTTGTGACGAACTTATCTATATCATTCATTACGTTGTCATCATGCGGGGGTGGGGGGGTTGGGGTGGGAGATTGGGGGGAATGCTGTGGTTGTGTGGGGGTGGGGGTGGGGGTGGGGGGGGGGTGGTTGTCACACAGTAGATTATGACATCATATGATGGATTGATAAACTGGAAAGGTTTGTTGCTTAAGTAGTACAGCACAGCTCATAATTATCATTTGGTACATTTGGAGATCTGATCTGTCACTCAAGTAGCTGACATCATAATCAAATACGCCGCTTGTTTGCTGACATCACAAATGTCCATCAGGAAAGTGTCTGAGTTGAATTTACAATTAAATGGACCATACTATGCACCCAGCCTTGCACCACTTTGTTCCACTCATAATGCACACACTGGCTTCATACATCTTTGTAATCATCTTAACACTTTCATGCTGTCTTATTTTATGCTGAAGACAGCCAAAACCAGCCTCTGTTGTGGTCTTGAGCAATGTCTATTTGCAGACCAAGAGAAGACTATTTTTGAACATTTATCACTGGAATGGGTGGCTCGATGACCAAGCCAGTCATTCCAGTGATATATTTTCCAAAAAATGGCCTCTTGTCCCGCAAATGGACATTCAATAAGCAAATATTTTGATTTTCCTGACTAAATATAACGATAAAGGTCTTATGTTTGTGTTTTAGGGATTAGTAAAAACACACAAGTTCTTGACATCCCTGGGTAGGTATGGCAATACAGCATTCCTCTGGCCGCTCTATGGCAGCGGTGAGCTTCCGCAAGCATTTGCCAGGTGGGTGTTTGCTGGTATCCATATGTATGTATGTGTGGTCAAGCTATCCGAGCACTTACTCATAAATTGTATTTGATTACTATTAGTTTTGTAGTATATATATTACAGCATATTTTTTATCAAAGCATGCACGAAACAGACATAGCGATCCAGATTGTGTGTAATGTGGAATGCGCTAAGCATGATGGTCAGCACATAGGAGAGTCACAAAACAAAATGCCTGTGCCTGCAGGCAACAAGTTATCTATTGTATATACATGATTATCAATCAGTGTGGATATATTGTGTTTTAGATCCCAGTGGCTGAATGTTTAACTCTTACCACACTGATGTCAATATTCTATCTTTTACTGTGTCAATGGCAAAGTAACTGGTGTACAATTTTCAGCAATTTTGGTCTGTGACAGCACCATCTGCCACTAAATTTGTTTAAAAATAAACACCAGTTCTTCTTTTAATGTAATTTGAAAATTAAAAATTTTGACATCAGAGTGGTAAGGGTTAATGTTTTATGAAACATGAACTTATTATTAAGATCTCCAGTGCTATGTATGGATCCGATGTGTCACTCAAGTATGTGATGTCATAATAAATATGTCACATATTAGCTGATGTGAGAATTAAAATGACGCAACTCCATTACGCGAATCGAAATGTCACTTACGAAAGAGTACAATTTGGTGAATTTATGACTTAAAATACAGATTTTATTGAATGTTTTGAAACTAATTTGATTGGTAGCTATTCAACCGCTTAACTGTTACCTTGTAATTGGGATTCTGGGATTTCCCAGTTCAAAGTATATAACTCGATTCCAAAAGACATTCAAAGTGGGCGGAGCTTAGCTACAGATGGGCGTGGCCAAGCTAGAAACGGGCTCTTCCAGTAATGTTGTGTCTTTGTTCCATATTTTCAGGTTGTGTGCAGTTTTCGGTGGTATTTACTGTTTAAGAATGTCTGCCAGTAGTCTGATTGTCGATGGAGAAAACAACAGGTAGTGGAAATGTTGTTACAATTTCTTTCTTAGCAAGCAAACCCTAGATTAACCCTGCTAGTGGTTAATCCGGCCAAAATCCACCTCTACAGTGGTCTTGAGGAATGCAGATTTGCAGATGAAGAGAAAGGTTTTTTGAAACTTTATCACTGGACTGAACGATTCAATAATCAAGCCAGTGATTCTAGTGGAAAATTTTCAAAAATATTCATCTCTAGGTTTGCAAATCAGCATTCACTAAGCCCAAATTAAAATTTTTTGAAGAAATTTGAACTATTAACGGGTTAATGAGCTATGGGAAAGAAGATGAGTGCAGATCTGGAAACACGCAACACCGTCTCAGAAGTAATGTCCCATCTGCCATTGATGGGTGTGGCTCACCAGTAAATATGGATGTGCTAGGAAGCAACATACTCCCTTCTGGCAAAGCAGCAATATTTATTCTGTTTTCAAATTCAAATTCGTGGGTTAATTTTGTTGGGAAGTGGACGAAAGTGAGTTGTGACCCAAATCTTTCAAGTTACGGTTTCTGTCTCAAGAAATACATACTTTGGCTACAAGACGTTGGTTCCCTCTTTACCCTTTAACACTCAAGCTGGCCAAAATGGCTTCTGAAGTATTTTTTGAGAAATGTCCATTTACAGACCAAGAGAAAATTATTTTTTTTAATTTGCCAGTGGAATGACTGGCTTGATAACCGATTAAGAGGTTTTTTAGTCACCATCAATAATCTCATATGAGTTGTTTAGACTGTGTTCTATTATTAACCTAACCCTTTAATGGTCAAGCCGGCCAAAACCAGCCTCTGCAGTGGTCTTGAGGAATGTCCACTTGCAGGCAACGATAAGACAACTTTTGAAAATTTAGTCATTCCAGTGATAAATTTTCAAAAGTTGGCTTATCTTGGCCTGCAAGTGGACATTAACTGAGGAAAAAGTTGAATTTTTTTGAAAAAAATGAACCGTTAAAGGGTTAATGCTGTTTTTATTAACAGATGTAAAGGAATCGTGACGACCGGGGGACAGAGAATTGAAGCAAAGTAAGTGGAGATACTTTCTATTTGTTCCTCATAAGCAATTCAAGGGAGGCGTCCAATTTCTAGCTATGCCCCGCCCATTTCTAGTCAGTCTATCCCGCCCACTTTGTTTGAATCGATTTATACAGTTTGAACTCTGAATTCCAAGAATCCCAATTTACTGGTAAGTTGTTGAATATTTTGAAACTAATTTGATAGGGGGCTGTTGCTGAATAGCAGCTACCTATGGCAGCAACCAACATGTAGTCAGATTAGTTTCAAATGATTCAACAGAATGTTTATTAACCGTTTACTGATCACAATGGCCAAAATTGGCCTCTATAGTTGTCTTTAATAATGTCCGTTTACAGGGTAAAAGAAGACTATTTTTGAAAATTTACCACTGAAATGACTGGCTCGATAACTGAGCCAGTCATTCCAGTGGTAAAATTAAAAAAATAGTCTTCTCTTGGTAACTGATCAGAGAATCCGTGTCAAAGCAATCATACATGTAAGCTGTTGAATGTTTTGAGACTAATTTGACTTCTTGGACCATAAAAATGTGTTATATATATTGATTGGACTTGTCAGTGCCAGAAAGTCAAGATTGCTACTACTACTACTACTACTACTACTACTACTACTACTACTACTACTACTACTACTACTACTATTACTACTACTACTACTACTACTACTACTACTACTACTACTACTATTACTACTACTACTACTACTACTACTACTACTACTACTACTATTACTGCTACTACTGCTACTGCTGCTGCTTCATCTGTTGCTTCTGCTATTGCTGGCTGCTGTGATTGCTACTCCACTACTACTATTACTACTACTACTACTACTACTACTACTACTACTACCACTACCACTACCACTACCACTACCACTACCACTACTACTACTACTACTACTAGTACTACTGCTGTTGTTGCTGATGTTGTTTAATGTCTTCTTTTCAGGCATGTTATTCTTGAGTCTAGTTATGTACCAGAATGCTACAAACAGAGTCAGGACACTAAAGTGAGGTTAGTGGACATGACACTATGATTAAAACTTTAACATTTTTATTTTTAATCTGGTGTGAATGTCGCCCTTTCATAAAATCAGGTATTGTTTAACCCCTCTTGTGTCAACTTAACCCTTTAATGGTCAAACTGACCAAAAAACATCTTTGAAGTGGTCTTCAGACATGACTATTTGAAAGGCCTAGAGAAGAGTATTTTTGAATATTTACCACTGCAATGATTGGCTCGGTAACCTAGCCAGTCATTCTAGTGGTAAATTTTCAAAAATACTCTTCTCTCGGCCTGCGGATAGACACTGACTAAGTAAAAAACTTTAATTTTCTTTACCATTACCCCTTTAATGGTCAAGACGGCGAAAAAAAATTCAGTGTTAAATTTACAAAAATAGTTTTATAAAATTAAAATATCTTGAAAAATATTGACTATTAAAATGTTTAATTGATATATCAAGTAGTATTTTGAGTGCTTTGACACAAGAGGGGTTAATGTAGTCGAGATACCATCATAATGAGTCATGCTACTGATGGTGGTTCTTTGATACAGTTTAAGACCACCTGCTTGAACTCTTTAAGCACTCATATCATCCAAAAACAGATTCTGCAGTCATCTTGAGAAATGTCCTTTTGCACACCAAGAGAAAACTATTTTCGAAAATTAACCACTGGAATGACTGGCTCGATAACCAAGCCAGTCATTCTAGTGGTAAATTTTCAAAAATAATTTTCTCTTGGTCTGCAAATGGACATTTTCTATGAGAAAATTTAGATTTTCTTGAACAAATTTAATGGTTAACTGGTTAAAGATCCATATTCTTATGCATTGAATGATTCATTGTGAAAAGTACATTCATTGTTTATTAACTCACCTGGCCTGAAAGTGACCTTATGTCGTGGCGACCATCCGTTGTGTGTCCGTCGTCCATCCGTCAACTTTTCCTTTAAACGACTTCTTAAGAACAGCTGGGCCAATTTCAATTCTATTTGGCAGGAAGCATCCTTAGGGCATAGGGATCCAAGTTTGTTCAAATGAAGCCGATCGGCCAATTAGGCCGGTGGCCATCTTGGATTTTGGCCGATTTTTAGAAACGGCTTTAAAAATCTTCTCCGAAACCACTTGAGGGATTGAAGGAAACCTCATGAAATATGATCTAGGGGGTGGGGGCGAGATATAGCGATCAGCATGTTCGTCCATCTGTCCCTGTCTTGTCAACGCAACTCCTCCTAGAGGCCTCAATGGATTAACTTAAATTTGGTCCACCTTATCAGTATCATGTGCAGATGTGCATGTGCTTTATTCGCGGCCTAAAAATTATTAACTGCAGTTATTCCCCTTTAAATATCTTAAAGCTGATACATAAACTGCTTTGCCAATCATTTCTTGTCAATGCAACTTCTACAGTTTAGCTCCGATTCTTTTGAAACTTGGTAAGTGTTATCATTACCACGTGAAGGTGTGTATGTGCTATCCGTATACCTGTACCTGTATGTCCCTCTGTCGGCCCGTCCATCTCTGACAATCATTTCTTGTCAATGAACTCCTCCTAGAGGTCTCAATGGATTAACTTAAAATTTAGTCAACAATATCAGTATCATGTCCAGCTGTGCATGTACTTTTTTCGCGGTCAAAAAATTATTCATTACAGAGTTATCACCCTTTAAATATCTTAAAGACGATACATAAACTGCATTACACTTAGTGACAAAGGAATTTAGGTTTTAGGAAGAGTTGCATTTTTCATTGATTAGTTTTGCTAAGATATGGGCCATTACAATTAATGTTACATGTATATCCACTCTTGATGTATATTAATCTGAAATGTTTGGATCCGGGGGGGGGGGGGGGGGGATACGCCATCTGATGAAAGTGGTCAAATCATATTCTCATTAACCCTTTAATACTCATATCAGCCAGAAACGGCTTCTGCAGTGGTCTCGAGAAATGTCCATTTGCAGACCAAGAGAAAATCAATTTTGAAAATTGACCACTGGAATGACTGGCTCGATAACTGGTCTTTGTCTGCAAATTGACATTTTCTATGAGAAAATTGAGATTTCCTTGAAAAAAATTTCAGGGTTAAATGGTTAATAAAGGTAGTTGTTTGCTTACAGGCAGTGCATTGCTAGAGCTGTAGTGTTGATTGACAGATCTATCAAAGGTGATGACCAAAATCAGGTAAGCAGTGTGGAGGGATCCAATCTGTCACTCAAGTATCTGACGTCATTATGAAATATGTCACTGGTTAACCGATGTCAGAATCTTAATGAGCTATAGCTCCGTTAGGGAAATCGAAGTATGTCACTAAAGTATGTGAATTGTATTTACAATTTAATAAACATTCTGTTGAATATTTTGAAACAAATTTTACTATGGCAGCAACAGCCCCCAGCCAAATTAGTCTCAAAAGATTCAACATCTTATCTGTATTGTTATGTTGAAATTTAGATTCTGGGAATTCAGGGTTGAAAGTTTCTAATCAATTCCAATACACGTAAAAAAGTGGGCGGAGCTTAGCTAGAGATGGGAGCAGCCTAGATAAAATTGGAAACATCCATTACTAAGGTGTGAGGAGGGATCTATAATAGATCTGTTGTATCCATTGACTGCTTGGTTGGATAACGAGAAAAGTATTAACATTAGGTGTAGAAATTGACTCTGATTTAAACACTGTTTTATGAATTCATAATTACAATAGTTACACCTCATCATCATGGGTAAGCTAGCTGTTGTTGTTCACAGGTGAGCTTATTACACCTGCCATGTGAAGATGATTCAGAGAGACCAATCACTGTGCTGGAGTTATGTTCCGCTACGATGGCTTGTCCTGATGACATGTGTAAGGCATTCTGGAGTGTTTAGGCTCTATTTAATTGCAGTTCTTATACTAGCCATATCTGTTTGTGAGTGTATGCGTGCGTGCGTGCGTGCGTGCGTGCGTGTGTGCATGCGTGTGCTAAACTTGGGTGGAGATTGCCCTTGGCCTCCTGAACAATTTTGTTGATTTTGCAGTGGCAAAAGGTAAATGTGGATACAATTTGTGCCGCGTGATAACACACATTCTACTTGAACAAACCTGGGACACTTGATGCAAAATGGTAATATCACCAGATTTGGTAAATACATTCATATTGCGGTTGCCTAGAAAATTTCATGGCAAATGGTCAAATATCTGGGTTTACAGTACTTAGTGGAATACACATCTTTACTTGCAAGTAGTATATGTCTGTCTATCTGTCGGTCAGTTTGTCGGTCAGTTTGTTTGTTAAATTTGAGACATTTCTGACATAGCTGCATACATGGCAGCTAGTAATGGGATGCAGGGCATAATTTATCTGGTATCGCATCTCGATTTTCTACCCACATTTAGACATTTGCTATACATTCTGTAACATGCATACATGGAGCTGTATCTGCTATGCACAATTTGTATGTAATTGCAATTTATTATTGATTTTCTTAAGTTCTGTTATTAACTCTTTCAACGACACATTCCTGAAAAAGTAAATTCTTTACTATGTACATATATAGCATAGTATGTTGAATATTTTGAAATTAATATGACTGGAAGCCATTGCTGCCTTAGGCAGCAATGGCTTCCAGTCATATTAATTTCAAAATATTCAACAGCTTTCCTGTTTCTTTGCTCTGAGATTGAGATACAGGGGAGTTATAAGTGAAAGAGTTAATTGCTGTGCATTTTTACCGACAACTATACAATTTATAATTTTCATAGCAATACATGCTATGCAAATATCAAATTCTAAATTATGTCCTGGCCCGGATGTAAGATGAGAGAATCAGCAGATTTGGCACACTCCTTCATGTTGCAACTGCTTAAAGCATGGGTCAATGTTCTTAGGTCACAGTGACATTGGCATTGGCAAAACCAGGCCCACCGGCATCAGTCAGCATGTACAATCTAGTTGTATATCTGCCTGTTGTTTTATTTTTGTAGTTATGGTTCATTTAAGTCGTGTCAGCGCTGGTGGACCGCCAGAACAAGAGCTAGATTTTGCTTTCCAGCAGCTCTTTGAGAGGTTAGAGGTGCCTGGTAAGTGCCATAGAATGAACATTAACGGCCAAGATAGAGATCAGCAATAATAATGGAAATCTTTAACAACGTCAAGCCATTGCTTCCTTCATTGCTGCCTAAGGCAGCAATGGCTTCGTCATATTAATTTCAAAATATTCAACAGATGTCCTATCTGTTTGCCCTGATATTGAAATACATGGAATATATTGGTGAACGGGTAAATTGTCAAGACAGCGAGAAATGGCTTCTGCATCTGTACTTATGAGACATCTGCAGTCCAAGAGGATTATTTTTGGAAGTTTCTAACTTGAGTGGCTGGCTCGATAATCGTAATAAATTTCCCCAAAAAATAATCTTTTGGACTGCAAATGGACATTCACTAACCAAAGATTTTAGATTTTTAGTTGCGACTCACAAATATTATTTCACATTTCTGACCACGCTGCCCGAGTCTCAAATATATAGTATGTTTACACTTGTTTTATGGAGCCAGTCATTCCAGTAGTAAATTTTCAAAACCAGTTCTCTTGGTCTGTAAATGGACATTTTTCAGGACCACTGCAGAAGCCATTTTTGGCCTATTTGGGAGGTAATGGGTAAAAAGTATCACAAATCCTAAAACAGTAAAACTATACAACGAGAATTAATACTGATAAGTTTTGCAACGTATGCTAAATGTTAACACTTGTTAGGTTGAAATTCTCAACTTCTGTTATCCATGATAACTGATGTTCATTTTGACACCGGTGTTGCTAAATTGTGTTGCTGTTTAGCGATTACTTACTGCTCTCAAAACATACACCAGTTTACTTTATATAAAGCACTGTATATACACAATTAACCCTGGCCAAGACCAGCGTTGAAAATGGTCTTGAGGAATCTTCATTTACAGGCAAAGATTATTTTTGAAATTTTACCACTAGAATGACTGGCTCGGTAACCGAGCCAGTCATTCCAGTGGTGAATTTTCAAAAATATTCTTGTGACCTGCAAATGGATATTCAATAAATATTTTGATATTCCTGACCAGATTTAGACATTAAAAGGTTAAATACGAGTTCGTGTAACCCAACCTCTTGTTCTATTAACCCTTACAACTCTGATGTCAATATTCTATCTTTACTGTCTCAATAGCATAGAAACTGGTGTACATTTTTCAACAATTTTGGTGGACGATGTTGCTGTCTATGGCAGCAACATCTTCCATCAAATTTGTTGAAAAATTAACATCAGTTCATCTTTAATTTACTTTGATAATTAAAAATTTTGTCATCAGAGTTGTAAAGATTAACCCTAATTGTGTGTGTGTCTACCAGGAGAGAGTGGTGACGCCGGTGCTAGCATATCTGGACCAGATAGCAAGCCGTGTATCTTATGGTCCCTGTACTTCACTATGGAGAACACACGTGACAGATCCTATTGTCTTGATATACCTGAGAGTCTAGTCATCGTCCCGGGTCCCGGAGCCGAACTACATTTTGATGATGTCACTAAACAGGTATGGAATCGACAAAGAATGTTGACAGATGAACCATGCAGACCAGAAACAACAACTAATTTCACTGGGAGCTGTTGCTGCTCCAGTCAAATTAGTTTTAAAATATTCAACAGCTTGTATAGGTGTTTTGAAATTGAGCCACATGAATTTCAACGGATAAAGGTGCATATTCACAGTAAAATTTCTGAAAATAAAATTGTTTAAATGATACACTTTTAGAGGCTTAAACTGTGAGCCTATATGTAATGAAACTAAATAAATCTTAACATATGATGATTCCATTTCACATAAATTAATATAATTTTTTAAGTTGCGAAATTGGAATAGAGGCACGGGCCTCTATTTCAATTTCGCAACTTAAAAAACTATATTAATTTATATGGCATGAAATCATCATATGTTAAGATTTATTTCAATTTTCAAAACTGAACTACTCTGGCATGTAACTTCTATTTTCCAGATTTGACTGGATCTAATGGTCAATCATAATCAATGTGATCTTGCCTTTAGTAATAGCCACTTGTTTGGCAGGCGGGGTAGGCATGTGTCTGTGTGGAGGGGCATGCGTGCATGAGAAAGCCGGAATGTGACAGCGAGTGTGTTTGCATGCGTGTGCCGTTATAAATTTGTTGTTGCTTAGTCAATGTCCATTTTCAGACCAAGAGAAGACTATTTATGAACATTTTCTACCAGCCATTTCATGGTAAATTTTCAAAGTCTTCTCTTTGCATGCAAATGGAGATTTCTCAAGCAGCCATTTTTGTCTGACTTGACCACTGAGGGGGGTAATGTTTTCACACGTATAATTTAAACATCCTCATGTTTCTCTTCCTCAGAGTCAGGATATATTTCAATCTCTATGTCCTGATGAAGAATTTCTTCCTAAAGCCCCGAGTCCAGAAGAACTAATCCTGTTTGGGGAAGATGCAGCAACAAACCCAGGGTTCAATACAGAACCTGAAGATGGCAACACCGACACTACGACAGAGGGCAGCTCTGATTCACCTGGAGCGGGAAGCATTACAGATCCTGCAGTGAGCTCAGAGGTCTCCGAAACTCCGGCAGAGCTCTCCGAGACTCCAGTAGATTGCGCCGAGAAAGCAGCAGAAGGCTCTAAGACACAAGCGCAGAGTTCTGAGATACCAGCAGATGACATCCCGTCTGTAGAGGGAAGCAGTAAAAATGCAGGACAATGAGCACATGTAATGTGGTCATCATTCAGTAGCCACATAGCTGCACCAAGAAAACTAAATTTGTGTCAGATTGGAAACATTGAGAAACCTTGACGCGAGAAACGTTCCATGGACAGTATTTAACCGTTTACACTAAAAAAAAAAAGGATTCTTTATGATGTAAGGAAAATTCTGTTGAATATTTTGAAACTAATTTGACAGCTCTCAGTCGAAAATAATTTCAAACTATTCAAGCACTTTGGTATAGTTGTCTTGAAATTGAGACACTGGGATTTCAGGGATTAACCCCGTAACATTTAAATTTGCTAAAAAATATTAAATTTTCTCATGGAAAATGTCCATCATGCCACGGGTAAATTTTCAAAAATAGTCTTCTCCTGGTGTGTAAATGGACATTTCTCAAGACAACTGCAGAAGGGTTTTTAGGCTGATATGAGTGTTAAGGGGTTAATGTGCTACCTACAATGTACTTTGGCATGGGCGGATAGAAGTATTGAGACAAATCCTTATTTTCCAATAAATTATTATTTCTTTCAACTCTGACATCTCAGGTTGTGAAAATAATTTGACTAAAATCCATTGCTGCCTTTGTTCCAGTCAGAATTCATTTCAACAGAATATTTGCTATCAAATAAAGAATCCATTGTATCTTGTCTATAGACTGATTGAAGTGGTTAGCCCTTTAACACTCGTATCAGCCAAAAATGGCTTCTGTAGTGGTCTTGATAAATGTCCATTTGCAGACCAAGAGACTATTTTTGAAAATTTTACCACTGGAATGACTGAATCGATAAACGAGCCAGTCATTCCAGTGGTAAATTAAAAAAAATACTCTTGCTCCACAAATGGCTATTTTCTGAGGGAAATTAAAATTTTCTTGAACAACTTCGAGGGTTAAAGGGTTAAAACTCTGATCAAATTGTCATCTAAGTTTAGATTTATCGGAGTAGGTCTTTAACTGTGCTATGAAATGAGTTCCACAACAATTAAAAGTTCAATTGATAATTGTGCTATGATTTATAAATGATGTAAGTTATTTTAATTAATTTTATACTCATAATTTTATATTAATATATTTCTAAAATACAGGTTTGTTTTATTTGAAGGATGTGAAATGTATGTCATTTTACTTGATTTAATTTATTCGCTCACAGATCAGTGAAATACCTCTAGCACTAATTTAGAACTATCTTTAGTTAAATTGTGCTTCAAATTTATATAACAGTTTAATTGCCAAGCTGTCCAAAACCCGTGTTTGCAGTGGTCTTGAGAAATATCCATTTGCAGGCCAGAAGACTATTTTGGAAAATTTTACCACTGGAATGACTGGCTCGATAACCGAGCCATCATCCTAATGATATATTTTCTAAAAATAGTCTCTTGGTCTGCAAATTTACATTTACTAAGCTTAATTTCAATTTTCTTGACGAATTGTGACCATTAAACTTCATATCAACCAAAAAACTCTTCTGCAGTCGTCTTGAGAAATGTCTATTTACAGACCAAGAGAAGACTATTTTTGAGAATTTACCACTGGAATGACTGGCTCGATAACCGAGCCAGTCATTCCAGTGGTAAATTTTCAAAAACAGTCTTCTCTTGGTCTGCAAATAGACATTTTCTATGAGAATTTTCTTGTACAAATTTGCGTTTTAAAATTTTAGGTTTTTTGAATTTGAGGTATATAATTTTCCAAATCTCACAAGCTAATTTCCAAGACATTTTCTATAGAAAGCTATATAGATGGTCTCATACTAGTTGCCAGTTTGTCAATGTATCACATGGGTTTAGTAAGGTCTCGGTTACAGGGCTAGAAATTAACATTTTTAATCGTGATCCATACGGATCAGTACACCAGAAAATTTACGTATCCTTGAAATTTTGAACTCATCCGTATTGTTGTAACTGTAGTACTGAAGAGTATAAAATTAATGTAATGTTCTAACGTTTCCTTGCATAATTTCATTTGCAGGCGTTTATCAAGCCAGTCATTCCAGTGGTAAATTTTCAAAAATAGTATTCTCTTGGCCTGCAAATGGACATTTCTTAAGACCACAGTAAAGGATATATCTGGCCAGCTTGACCACTAAAACAGCACAGATTACATTAACTTGGTGATGAAGTAAGCAGTAAAGCCTGTTTGAATTATGCTATAAAACTACTACTGCTGCTGAAACACAGTCATCCAGCCGGATCAGTTACTGCGCTAAAGCAACTATATGCGAAAAAGGCCTACGGATCACGTGATCAGTTGTTAATTTCTAGCCACGAGTGGGAAAGAGCTTTAGCGAGTACCAAATGAGATCTTACTAAACAAGTGTGATAAATTTGATATGAACGACAACTATGAAGGCTGGTTGTGTCCGACTTGACTTAAATTTCAATGCTTTCAAAAATGTGTGCCAATTTAAAAGCATCAATAGTGGAATGTTCCTCAATATTAACCCTTTAACACTCAGATCAGCCGAAAACGGCTTCAGCACGGGTCTTGAGAAATGTCCATTTGCAGACCAAGAAAATACTATTTTTGAAAATTTACCACTAGAATGACTGGCTCGATAAACGAGCCAGTCATTCCAGTGGTAAAATTTAAAAAACAGGCTGCTCTTGGTCAGTGCAAATGGACATTATCTGAGAAAATTTAAATTTTCTTGAACAAATTCAAGGATTAGCACTCATATCAGGCAAAATTGGCTTCTTCAGTAGTCTTGAGAAATGTTCATTTGCAGACCAAGAGAAGACTATTTGAAAATTTACCACTAGAATGGCTCGATAAATGAGCCAGTCATTCCAGTGGTAAATTTTCAAAAATAGTCTTGATCTGCAAATAGATAGTCTTACGTATCTACCAGGTTTATTGTGTAGGGTTGAGAGTTAAAGCTGATCAGGCATGCTAAAAGAAGCATTTAAAAGAACTGTTTAAGGCCTATCAAGAAAATAGTGCTACAAATAAATTTATGTTTTTGGTAACTATTATGAGTACACGTATTGTTACTTTAAAAAAGACACGCCTAACATTCCTGGAGCGTTATAAAAGCATTCGCTCAGTACATATAGCTGGTAGGTATTGGTGTGATCGCTTGGGAGCTAAGAAATATACAGGCAACAGTTCTGTCAATCGCAGCACTGTGTAGTGCTTATCTTTCAAAAGCTTGAACTTCACACCTCCTGGCTAACTGATAACTCACTGTACTGAGTGAATTATTTTATAGCGGCTGAGAACTGTTCTGCGGTTCTTGTTTAATGAATTAATAATCAAACTCATAATCGAGGTACCGAAAATGCAAATTTATTCACCGTTTAACACCCATGTCAGCCAACAACGACTTCTGCAGTGGTCTTGAGTATTGTCAATTTGCAGACCAAGAGAAGACTATTTTTGACAATTTACCACTGGAATGACTGGCTCGATAACCGAGCCAGTCATTCCAGTGGTAAATTGTCAAAAATAGTCTTCTCTTGGTCTGCAAATGGATAACTTCTATGAGAACATTGAAATTTTCCTGAGTGTTAAAGGGGGGTCACTCTTTATGTCAAACTTCAATCTCGTTCAAGTCACATTTTTCAAACTTAACAGGGATCGAAATGTCCAATTGCCCTGGGCAACCTGATTTTCAAAAGGGCCACTAAACTTTGGTTGTGTATGGTACACAGGGAAACCATGAGAAATACTTCGACTAACTTCATTTTAAGTCATTTATTTATTTAATTATTAGAAAGAGTAACCAGTATGCTTAATGGAATTTCTCAATAATTGTGGCCATTCTTCAGAATTTACTTGACAAAACAATAGTGATTCTAATTTTCTTTGTCATTTAGCTTAACATATAATGGCAACCTTAATCTACGGTGGGCAACCTGAAAATGCATGAAATGGCATCATACGTTGCCCGCAGGGCAACTACATCCTTTCATTTATTTCTAATCCTGGACTTAATAAATCTTCGTTCTATATGCTCATGCATTGTTTGCCTTCATCAGCGTGTGCTGGTTAATGTGGCATGCTAAAATAGTTCTATAATTATTCGAAACATATGTACATGCTCTCTATTTATTGATGTATTAATAAGCTAAGTGCAATATATGATAGTTTTGTTTTGTTATCAATCAGTGTGTGTGTGCGTGCGTGCGTGCGTGCGTGCGTGCATGCCTGAGAACGCACACATTATTTGTTCTAGTGGCGTAACACTTTAATGTTGAAGATTGGTCCAGAAAATTGATGTCCATTTGTAGGGCAAAACAAGAGTGAAAATTTACCACTAGAATAACAAGTACATGTATTAACTGTTAAACAATTCTCGCCCATCGGTTACCTTGACCATTGACATAATTGAATACAAACTAAAGAGACCCTTGACCTGTACCATGCACGTGGATTGTCAGCCAAACAGATTTTTCTATCTAAGATGAGAATCTGGTTGGGTACGTTATTGTCGCTACGATTCAGCGGTTAATGAGATGTAGTTTTTTAAAGCTGTTATGTCGTGCTAAATGAAGCAGTGTTTAACACCTACAAGTTAGTGCTATCAATAAATTTCTGTTTTCAGTAACTCTTATGAGGCCATGTATTGATACGTTAACCCTCAAATTTGTTTTAAAAAATTCAATTATCTAATAAAAAAACTGTCCATTTGCAGACCAAGAGAATATTCTTCTCTTGGTCTTCAAATGTACATTTCTCAAGACCTCTGCAGAAGCCGTTTTAGGCTGATATGAGTGTTAAAGGGTTAAACATGACTTGGCTAACATTCCTCACGCAATAAACGGATTCGATCAGTACATAGAGCGTGGAGTCCACCTGTAGGTGCCCGTGCGAGCGCTTGGACGTTAAATTAATACGCAAGTGATAGGTCTGCATATCAAATGTGCTGTGTAGTATTTATCCGTCAATGTGCATGCTGGCTAACTCATACTTTTCTCCTGCGGTGAGTGAATCATTTTATAGTGACTGAGAACTGTTGCATGGGTCTGGTTGATTGCCCGGACTCATAATCGAGTTACTAAAAACGGAAATTCATTGATAGCACTAGGTTATATCTAGGCGTTAAACACTGCTACTTATAGCAGGATGGATCAGCTTTAAACAATTACATGGATATTTTAAAGAAATCTAAGATGGTCACCAAAAGAATTGGGCCAGTAACCATTAACTTTTGACCCCAAAAATCTGGAGACTTCTTCATGGAGGGCAACCTCCATGCCAAGTTTCGTAAGGATCCCTTTAGTGGAACTTGAATTATTGTCCAAAAACAATGTCTTACTTGGGCCAGAGATCTCGATCTTTTGACGTCGAAAAATCATGACATTTCTTCAGGCCATTATGGGCAACTGCCATGTCACAGTTATTGAAAGCCCATTGAGTAAAACTTGAGTTATAAGCAACCAGGAAGTAAACATGCCATTAGTTCCTGTTGACACATTTTCTATTGGGATAATGAGTAGTCTTATACAATATTTTTCCAAGATTTTCTGAAGAGGAGTAGCAGTTAAAGATTTCTGGCCACCAATTTTTTTTTATAGTTTTCTGTACACAGGTTCGAAGCCTATGACCGTAGGAAACTGGTTAGTTAAAATCAACCAATCGGTTAATGAGTAGTTCTTTTCCGGGACATTTTTCCGGAAAGTCCAAGTTGGTTGCCAACAAAAAGAACCAATCCAATTTCTCGTTATAAGTGTTGAACACTACAAGGCTAGGGTCGTTAATGACAAGTTTGGCCAAAATTAGGGTTATCTTTTAAGATGTTTTGAATAATTTAAAAAACCTCCATGATGGTCAGGAAAAAAAGGGAATGTATAGTTGGAAGTATTGCTGTGTTTGGGTGGAATCTGCCCAGCAGTTAATGAGGATTTGGTCTTTTAAAGCAGAAGTTGTTGAAGGACAGCTGATGAACAACAGACGGTTGTCATGGCATAAGCTCACTTGGCCTTTCAGGCCTGGTGAGCCAATCAAGAGGGTTTTTTGGGACCTCATGTGCAACCTCTGCCCGCAACTAGAAAATGCATTATTTCACAAGGCACACAGACAGACAGACAGACAGACACAGCAATCGAGGAATACAATTCTACCTATGCCCCGACTATTTCTGGCTAAGGCCATACCAATTTAATGAAAATTCCCACCCAAAACACAAGATCAGAGATGGGAGAAAAATAAAAACAAGATCTCCGCAAACGGCGCATAATAACCCACCATGATGACATTTTGATCGTGACATCGGATACTTGACTGATGGATCGGCTCTCTCTAGTGGTCAACATTTGTCAAAAAAACCTTTACAATACCTAACAATAGATTTTAGGAATTACCTCCCTTGTTGAACGACAAATGTGACTAGTAGCGGTGAATCAACTTTACTAGTCACATTTGTCATTCAACAAAGGAGGTAATTCTTAAAATCTATTGTCAGGTACTGAAAAAAATATTTTTATAACTGATTGACGGAATGTGATAAAGGTTTTATGATACGTTTTTGGACATGTCACCTGATGAGATATGAATATGAACACATCTGCTGCTTTATAAATCAATTTAATATATAGTTACATTTAATATATAGTTACATTATAAATCGGTCAAGAAAATAAGTTCTTAAATTTTCAAAGAAAATGTCCATTTTCAAGACTTAGACTATTTTTTGGAAATTTTCCACTGGAATGACTGGGTTGGTTATCGAGCCAGTCATTCCAGTGGGAAATTTTCAAAAAATAGTCTTCCATTATTCTGCAAATGGACATTTCTCAAGACCACTGCTAAAGCCATTTTTGGTCAGTTTGAGTGTTAACCCTTTCATGGCCAAGCCGGCCTCTGTAGTGTTCTTGAGGATTGACAATTTGCAGGACAAGAGAAGATTCCCTTGAAAATTTACCACTGGTTTGCCTAGCTCGATAATGAGCCAGTCATTCCAGTGGTAAATTGTCAAAAATATTCTTCCATTGGTTTGCAGATGGACTTGCAAAAAGCAAATATTTTAATTTTCTTCACCAATTTGACCGGTACTGGGTTAATACATACTTATATTTCGTACAGTTACATACATTTCAAATATATTTGACAATATGAAAAGAAATGGTGTAAATAATCTAGATTTTATAACGTATACTAGAGTTGACCGTTACGACTGCTGGGCAACATTGGTTAGTGGGTTAGCAAGATATATATATATATATATATATATAATATAGAAGCACAGTTATTGAATGAAAATCAGAAATATGCATATACACACATATGGTCAGTATTATAGATGAACAGACTGACACACACATTTATTGCATTCTTCCTAGCTATGAAGTTTCACCAACATGCTCCAAGGAGAAGCTAAGCGATCGAATAAAACCTACGTGGATGCACACTCATGCATGAGTGCATGTATGCACGCACGCACGCACACACACACACACACACCTTATGAAAATGGATGGACAGACCGACCCACAAAATAATAGGTATAGGCATCTTCCTAGATTCCTGACCAACCTGCAGTACTTATGAAGTTTCCCATACTCTAGTAGAAACTAAGTTATCAAAAAGAAAAATCTGTAAGCGCGCGCGCGCACGCACGCACGCACACACACAGGAAGATAGCCATAAGATTGATCCCAAAACCTGGACCTCCAGTTTTAGCTATACCCTGCCCATCACTAGCTAAGCTCCCACCACACCTCGCTCATGTTGGGATCGATCGATCTATCAATTTCCAGAAAACTATACAGGTAAGCTTTTGAATATTTAGAAACAAATTTGACTGGAAGTCAAATTAGTCTCAAAATATTCAACAAAATTTTTATTAAATAGTAGACATACAATTCGTACAATGTGTCGGACTATTAAGCGTTTAAGACAGACTCAATCGAGTCATTATGACGTAATGATTATGGCATCATCCTACATGTCACATAGTTCATTATGACATCATATGATGGATGGATAAATTGGAAAGGTCCATTGGCTTCTTCCTAGCACCATGTAGTTTCACTAAGTTATTGAACAAAAAAACTAACATCTCCAGACACACGCAGGGTATGAAATAATGGTCAGACATCGGTCATGTCCGATCAAATCCGGATGGGTAAAAATATTTTACTGAACATGAATTTTGGGGAAAATGTGCAAATTTTGGAAAAAGAGAACAAGTGAACAATGTTGGTATCGCCCTCAAATACGATAGATCGATCGAGCGCACGTTTGTGCGTCATTTGTACATTTCTAAGTGAAAACGATATTCACCTTGGTTACCAGTATTCGTGATCTGTCAAAACGCGTCATACCGGCAAATTCATCCTAGAGGGTGGTCTTACAATAGCTAATTGTCCCGGGAATAGTGTAAACCTTTTATACTGGCGAATTTTCTGGTTTCTAATGAGGGATATAGACCGTGAGTGACTTGAAAATTAAGTCATACGGCGAATAAATGACAGATAAAATTGCATAGAACATCTGATAAATGATACCACTCAAAATCTTGTCATTTCGCTAGTCTGAAAATGATCGAGTCGATGCAAAATTAGCAATGGCGGATCTACAAAATCGGCCACTGCGCACGAGTTAGTGATGTGTTCTTACACACCTTCTGTCATGAGAAGAGAATTTGTTCTCGCGATTTCATTGGTTGTTGGACATAATTATATCTAGAAAATCCAATGACATTACGTGAGAGATTTTCACAGAAGTTTGAGACGCGTTCGTTCACGCCTTCGATACTGAAGAAGCTAATTCTTCCTCGCGATTTCCTTGGTAGCTGTATATAGAAAACCAATGAAATAGCGGGCGAGTTTTCTCACAATAGAAGTGAAGAAAGCAAGTTCATAAATAATCGAACTGTAGAAGACACTTGACAACACGTGCGTTACCATTATATTCGCGTTCTACAATTAACCATTTAATGGTCAAATTTGCCTAAAAATTTTAATTAAAAATAGTTAATGGCCATTTGCAGGTCAAGAGATTATTTTTGAAAATTTACCACGGGAATGACTGTCTCAGTTACTGAATAAGCCATTTCAATGGAAAATTTCAAAAATAATCTCGACCTGCAAGTGAACATTTATCAGGAAAACTATCACACGCCTTCTTTGACAAATGTGTTCTAAAGTGAAAATTTGTTTACATTTAATTGTACATGACTGTGACAGCAGTTGATGTGTTTCTAAAATGGCATCTGAGCGAAAAGTGCCCAAAGGGGCAACCCTTTCTAAATGGAGGACCGAGTATAAGTGGTTAAGTCCTCATTTTCTGGGTCCTACAGTTGACTATGAAATTGTTCTATCTTAAGTTTATGCATTTTCTCCTGAAAATGTCTTAGTCTATTTGACTTTTTCAGGACAAAATGGGTAAAAATAGAACAATTTCACAGCCAACCGAAAACCTATATTTTTCTCCAGAAATGCAGGAGATGGCCTCTGAGAGCATCTAGATTTAAAATTTTTCCATGGGAGGACCCCCGGACCCCCCGTCAGGTTAGTCAAATTCCGCTTTTTTGTCAGATCAAATTGACTCTCCTTATTTCAGACCCTGCACATGCACACAGGATCAATACGAAGAATGAACAGATGGATGAACAGAATGATCAAAGCCTTCTAGTCCCATGTAGCTGTGTTATCAAAACAAGAATGCTGAAGCGTGATATGTCTCGCCTGTAAAGTCATGGATAATGTGGATTGCCATTTTGATAGTAACTACTCAGTCCAAAACTGAAAAAGTAGGCCAAATTCCCCAAATTCAAATTAGTAATAATACAGATTATATCACTATATAGCACAGAACAACCTTGTGAAGTTTCATTCAGAATCGCTTGGCAAATTAAAACTTTTAACAGAAAAAAACCCATGGAAAATAAACCAAACCCAAAACCGTGAAAAAGTAGGTAAAAGTAGCATCCCTGTATGGTGTAGTTTGATTGAAATTGAAATGGCCATTGATGAGTTACAAGGCAAACAAAAATCTTTAAACATAAAAACATGGAAAATATTCAAAGTCCAAAACCATGAAATACATGAAAAAATTCCAAAACCGAGAAAAAATTAGTAAAAATGCCCCAAAATGAAATCTGTTGTAATGCAGATCACATCCCTGTATAATATAGATAACTTTTGTAGTTTCATTGAAATCGGATGAGCCATTGTTGAAAAATAAGTTGATTTTAAATTTAACCACAAGAGGTATCAGAAGATACCAAATATCTCATGTTCTTGTTGCCACTGGACCGGTCTGTACTGGACTAAATGTTCTGTGAACAAGTATTGTCCAAGCCATGTACATATACACACCAACAGCTATCAGAAGATAGCAAATAGCTTACCTGCATATTAATTGCACATCACAGGATACAATGGACCACCTGAGTCTCATTTCAAAATTTGACAATCCACTTGTCAAATCAAAATGCCCATGGGTACTACCCAATGGGCAAGCATAGCTCTGGAGAATGAACAAAAAAACTTATTAACCTGCAGTACAGTGACCACTGGCACACCTAGACTGACCGAAAGGCAAATGGTCCAAACATAAGCAAAGTTCATAGCCTGAAAAAAGAAGAAACATTTTCAAAAGCAAGTACATTAATATGATGCTGGCTACATTTAAGAAGCCTATATAGCAATTCAAAACATTTTATCCAAACTGGATAAGTCTTTGCTGATTAAATTGTCATTTGAAGAAACATTAACCACAGCCTAATACATATAACCTGGATGCAAATCAGCCATAAATAATCAAAGTCTAAACCCAGTGTCAAAATCAATTTCTTTTTTATGTGGACTAGTCCTAAGCATCATATAGAACACATCTCCAAATTCTTATTCAAATTGGATAACCCCCTTGTTGCCTAAATTGTCATTTGAAGAAACATTATCCACAGCATAATACATATAACCTAGATGCAAATCAGTCCTAAAATGATCAACGTCCAAGCGCTGTAAAAGTATGAACATTTTTTAAAAATCTTTTTGATGTGGACTTGTCCTAAGCATCAGAGAACACATCTGTGAAGGTTTTTAAAATTATATAACCCCTTGTGGGTGCAAATGTCATTTTTATAAAAGCTTAACTAGAGCGGACGCCAATAGCGACATTTTTCCCCCTCTCCCAAAATCTCCTTTTCACTTCATGAAGACTAGATAAAAAGTGCTTTGACATCCGCCGCCGCTGCCGGAATTAGTTATCCCTATGTCTTGCTTTCCGCAAATTTTCTGTGTCGTGTGATATGCGCGCTCAGACTACAAACTAGTGAACTGATGGTACACATTTGATGGCACAGCAAACGATCTAGAGAATTCATATCTATGTGTATGACAACTATATGAGAAAAGTGTGAACATGTGAAGCTCATGCCCTAACATTTACAGTTAAAACAAAAAAGATATACAGATTTCATGTGTTATACAAATAAGAATATCCCTGATATATTTGACAGGCAAGCACTTTATATGGATTTCATAATAAATAGACATAAATAAATAATATTTATTATATAGTTGTGTAATAATTAGTATTGTACTGCAACAAGATCATTAAGAATAGTTATTGGATTAAGTTTGCGTTAAAAATTTAAATTATTCCATTACTATTAATCTTTCTTTGTTTAACCCTTACCACTCCGATGTCACAATTTTAAGTTTTCAAATTAAATTAAAGGCTGAACTGGTGTTCATTTTCCAAAAAATTTGGTGATAGCAACACCGTCCACCAAAAGTCATGAAAAACCTACACCAGTTTCTTTGCTTTTGACGCACTAAAAGATAGAATATTGACATCAATGGTATCGGTTAAACTCCTGGATGCTTATATACTTACAGTCATACAGGTTGCTAACTAAAAGCAGCAACACTTTCACATCAAATAATATATACAATTTTCAACAGAATATCTTTTACATATTACAATTTTTTGTATGCAGGGTTGAGAGCGTAAATAATTATCAACCCTTGACAATCTAGTGTCCCATTTTGAAACTAATTAGACTGGAAGCTATTAGTATCAACATGGATACTTGCCATTGTCGATTAAATGACAATGGACAAATATGCACAGCTATGACAGCTTTAAACTATAATTATGCGGATAAAAAACAAAACTATAACCTTTTAGCACTCATATCAGTCAAAACCGGCTTCTGCAGTGGTCTTGAGTAATGTCTATTTGCAGACCAAGAGAAGACTATTTTAAAATTTACCACTGAAATGACTGGCTCGATAATCGAGCCAGTCATTCCAGTGGTAAATTAAAAAAAATAGTCTTGCAGAAGCCGTTTTTGGATGATACAAGTGTTAAAGGGTTAATTTCAGTAATCTAAATTTATAATCAGCCTGGATTCTTCAGAAACTATGTGATTCTATTTGTTCATGATGCATGATGGAGAGACACACAGATGGATGAAAGATGATGGTAATATCGCACTTTGTTACATTTTAATATCCTAGACTTGTAAGCATTTTGTTCTATTGAGTATTGACCATAATATATCTCACTTAAAGGTGCATATTCACAGCAGAATGGTTCAAAATAAAATTGTTAAAGTTATATACTTTTAGAGGCTTAAATTATGTGCCTAGATGTAATGAAACGAAATAAATCTTAGCATATGATGATTTCATTACGCATAAATTAATATAATTTTTTAAGTTGTCAAATTGAATTAGAGGCAGGAGTCCCTAATTCAAATTCACAACTAAAACTACGAAATGTATTTATATGGAATGAAATCATCATATGTTAAGAATATATTTTGTTACATTACATCAAGGTACACAATATAAGCCTCTACAAGTATATAATTTCAACAACTTTATTTTCAAGCATTTTGGTGTGAATATGCACCTTTAATAATTGTAAACATATTCGCCTGACTAGCACGATACAATCACAGATTTTCTGTTAATTGTGGAGTATATAAGTCTCCTGTAAGAATTCTCTAGTACCCACATCAAACACATATGAGATAATAAAACAATGTCTTCCAATCAAATATCAATTATCCAATGAAATCTGTCGCAACACTAACCCTCAAATTTTGTTCAAAAAAATTTCAATTTTCTCATAGAAAATGTCCATTTGCAGACTTATTTTTGAAAATTTAGCACTGAGCCAGTCATTCCTGTGAAGTTTTCAAAAATAGGCCTCTTGGTCTGCAAATGGACATTTCTCAATTCCACTGCGGAAGCCATTTTTGACTGACTTGAGTGTTAAAGGGTTAATGGTCAGGTTAGCAAAAAATAGCCTTTGCACCTTACTTTCAGGAATGTCCATTTGCAGACAAAGAGAATTTTATTTGTGAAAAATTGCCATTGGAATGCAGGGCTCGATAACAGAGCCAGTCATGCCAGTGGTAAATTTTCAAAATATTCTCTTAGTCAAATGATATTCAATAATATTTAGATTTTCTTGACCGATTTTGACTAATAAATGGTTAAACAAAATCTTTCATATATTAACCCTTTACTGGTCAAATTTAGTTAAAAAAAAAATCACAATATTTGCTTACTGAATGTCCATTTGCAAGTCAAGAGAGTACTGTTTTTGGAAATTTACCACTGGAATGACTAGCTTGATTATCGAGCCAGGCATTCCAGTGGTAAGTTAAAAAAAAAGACTTCTCTTGATCTGAAAATGGACATTTCGCAAGACCAGTGCAGAATCTATTTTTGGCTGATATGAGTGTTAAAGCTTTAAAGGTTTAAAGGGAAACACCAGACCCTCTATACTACTTTGTATAAAATGAATCTACATACTGTAACGTTTTCAAAAATATAATTGTAAGCTCTGTGCTCAAATTAGAAATGTATAACTTCATTATTTAAATATATGATACATTAGTTAAATTTCTATTCCCGGATGAGGCGTATGACGTCATAAGTTGAATGTTTTACTCGCTGTCATCCAATGTTATCGCAATAAAATTGCCAATTACGTTTTTATAAGGCGTTTCTATTCAGCGGTGTTAGGAATATATAAACTATATTTGCGGAAATGTTGAAGAATAAAAAATAAGAGTCCTTTGTCTGATTTCTCTGATGGTGCCGATTTTGACATCAAGTTTTGGTCTTGAGATGAATGAATGACGCGATAGTATAGGTATATCAGTAAAATTGCCACTTTTGAATCACCACTATTACTGGCGCTACGGCAGATAATGTTATTAAAGTTTCATCTATTAATATGAGAGTTTAAATATGTCTTACATACATCCCAATACATATTTAGGTATTTATGTTCTCATACTAGCCTCAAAACCTCCCGAGATATTGTAATATTCATGTAATTGGCAGGCAGCTTCATAGAAAATGGCCAGCTTAAGGTTCGGCAACTAATGTATGAAAATAACAAATATATTCCATACATTTGCGATAGTGTGATAAATGTCTTAATCTCTTCAATCTATACATATATAAATGATGTCGATAGCACTATCACCGACAGAGATATCACCATCCAAATGCATGCACTCCTGTCTTCAGAGTGCCGTTATCATGGTTCTTGTTGGATGGTATTCAACCTATGACGTCATAAGTTTAATTAGCGCGCATAAAATTATAGTAACATAGCGTTTTCTAACACCGTTTTAATCGGATTTATATATAAATGTCGCAGGAAAGTTTTACACAGTGGCTTAAATATGTGGTCTACGATAGAACTGCATGTTTTAAGCAAACGATGGCGACCCTTCTTGTGTTCCCCTTTAAGAATCTGGCAAGTAGGGCTTAAAGCATAACATAGTGATGAATGCAAATATGTTCCATGGCATTTAACCCGTTATCAATCAAATCTGTTCAAGAAAATTTTAATTTTTCCATAGAAAATGAGCATTTGCAGACCAACAGAAGACTATTCTTGAAAATCTACCACTGGAATGACTGGCTCGATTATCGAGCCAGTCATTCCAGTGGTAAATTAAAAAAAATACTCTTCTGTTGGTCTGCAAATCGACATTTCACAAGACCACTGCAGAAGCTGTTTTTAGCCAGTTTGAGAGTTAAATCGTTAAGTAAGACTGTGACTAACATACTTATAATATGATTAACAATTAGTGTCTTTGACTAATCTATAATTAACATTCCAAGGCCATGAATATTCCGACGATACATCAGATATCTATATATATACATTAACCATATCATCGACAAATCATATGCTTAACGATATAAAACCTATTCTGTTGAATATTTTGTAATTAAGTTGACTGGAAGCCGTTTGCCACCTAACTTAAATTAATTTCAAAATATTCAACATTTTTCCTGTATTGTTGCCTCAAAAATGACATAAGGGGAATCAATCGGTGAAATGGTTAAAAATGAGGATCCAGTTGTCTCCCCTTTTGATCATAGTCATGACTAGAAAGCACTGATGATGAATGGTGGACAGGCTAATGACATGGTTACACGCTAATAACCTCATAAGTACGACACAGCGAGAAGCAAGCACCACCGTGATACAGACAATATCTTGTGGGTGCTAAATCCATACACATGACGTTTGTTCATATAGTTGTTCTTTGTGCCATGGCATAAGTTCCTGTAACTCTGATGTTTGTATCGTGAGTTCTGGTAATCAATATGACTACTATAGCCTTTGTTCTAGTGATTCTTGTCTAGATACCTAACTCTGATATCACACGACACGGTTCGAGACAGTAATTGGTATGTCTGTACCGTATTTGAAATAAGTTCCATTAATCACTATACCTGAATAACACTCCATCGGAATTATGATGTCTCTACCACTCCACAAATTCTATTAGTCAATTTTTAACAGCTAAATATCGGTAAACTTTTTCCTTATCTCATTCATGTGCCATGTTAATATAAATTCAATTTGTTCATTCAAATAGATGACCGAGCCAGTCATTCCAGTGGTAAATTTTCAAAAATAGTCTTCTCTTGGTCTGCAAATCGACGTTTTCTTTGAGAAAATTGCAATTTTCTTGAACAAATTGTAGGGTTAAAGGGTTAAGCTACGAAATATTTTGAAATTAGTTTCCCGTTTTAAAGGCGAAGATTTGTCAACAAAATTAACATCTTGGCATAGAACCAATGACCGATAGGAAAATATCCATTTGCAGAGATTATTTTTGAAAATTTATGACTAGAATGACTGGCTCGGTTAAATAGTCTTCTCTTAACCTGTAAATGGACATTCCTCAAGACCACTGCAGAGACTGGTTTGACGATTAACTGGTTAACCTGTATCAGCCAGAAATAATACAATTCTTTATAATGTTAAGATATTGTTGAATATTTTGAAAATAAATTTGGCTGGGAGCTGTTGCTTCATACAGTTTTACAATATTTAACAACTTTCCTTATAGTTGTGTTGAAAATTGAGAAACTGTAATTTCAAGTGGTAACGGTCAGCGCGAAATATGCGGCAGCAACATCTTCCAGTCAAATTACTTCTAACGGATAACAGGCTTCAGGGACAGTATGACATTGGAACTAAGATGAGTAACACTATATAATACATATTCTCTGTATCGTGTTATTCGTTTGTGTAAGTGCTATGAATTGACTATCGTACTTTAATCATTAGGATTGCACGATGCCATAAGTTCCACTTGGTGGCCGATATAATTTTGGCATGGATAATAATTGTAAGCTGCTAAATGCGTACTTCCGTGCGCCTATGTTCTTAAATACATTCTCTCGTCGTACGCCTTCACTGTAAAAAAGAACAGAAAAACAATCTATGACTGACCTAGACGTTAATGGACCTTTCTAGATTTAGCTATGCCCCGCCCATCTCAAGCTAAGCTCCACCCATACTTCGCCAGTATTGGGATCGATTGATCCCTGAACCCCCTTTCAATTTCCAGAAAACTATACAGGTAAGCTGTTGAACATTTTGAAACTAATTTGACTGGGTGCTGCGCCCCCAGTCAAATTAGTTCCAAAATATTCAACAAAATGTTTATTAAATACTAGTAAAGACATACAATTCATACAACAATGCTTAGTCTGTCTTCAATTAAGCGCTCGTGATGTACTTACCTATGTCATTCATGTCATTGCTTATGAAGTCATCCTACATGTCACGTAGTTGATTATGACGTTAGGCTTGCACGATATTGTCCTCGGCGGCATCGCGATATATTGTGGTGAAAAAAATCACGATATTTTGATATATCGTATAGCCTATTTTATGGCATATGAATTCACAGGGCGAATTGGTCTTGGGTTGAGTTGGACTGCGCGGTTTGGCTTATGTAAACATATCGGCTTCGCTATGAGTTTTCATATCAGTTTTAACCGAATTTGACTTCTAATGGGTAAATTTCAACAAAAACTTGAAATCCAGTCACCAAGATGCTTAAAAACGATCATTTTCACACGAAAATAAGACACTTTCCCTGGATAAATTCATAATGTACCATGTCCATCATTGCTGGAGTGAAATTATTATAATTGACAACCTAAATAGGGCGTACTCTGTTATAATCATCGTTTATTACATCAAAATTAATCCTAAAATTTGACATTTGATACACTTGTATGGTCTTTGTAAAAATACCATGAACATTTAGATGTTTAGATCGGATCAGCATTTACCGAGTACCCATTTACTGATAATAGTTAGCCTTCAGAAACATCTCGGATAGTTCACCTTCCTGGGTAAAGTGTGTATACCGTCTCATTTAGCTATCACATTTGTGAATGTACCACCTTTCGCTTCCAAAAACAGGAGAGCAAGCGATATCACATGATTTATATATTTTCAAGACACCATTTAATGTCAAATTTAGGATTATTTTTGATTTTTATAAACTATGCTTATTAAAAAATATGAAATATTTATACCATCGCAGGTAATAATTTCACTCACATGATCATGGCTTTGAGGTATACAATAGGGTGGCAAGAAATTGTACTGGTAAATTGCATTCATTTTTCTGTATTATTGTCCGTCTTTTAAAACAATTTTGGAGAATGAACGTAACTTTTTCTTGCACTATTCCTAACATAAGCCCACCACTTTCTCAGAGATGTTGGTTTGGAAATAAATTGAACACCTTGCCGTAATAGAAACATATGCTACAAATAGGTAGAATATGACGTGACAGTACATTTTTGGCGATATTTCGATTTCAAAATCACATCATTAAAAATTATGGCTGAAAAAAAACCCCCATGATTTTCGATAATATCGGATAATCGTGCAAGCATATATGACGTCGTATGATTTGATGGATAAACTGGAAAGGTCCATTGCTCATACACAATGGTACTGGTAGAGGGTAACATTCATTATTATGCTACCTGAAAAGAAATTCGCGGGAGCATATAGTCACCGCTTTGTCCGCCCATTCGTCCGTCCGTCTGTTCGTATTTTGCTATTAGAATTTCTGGTTATATGTTTATTAAATAATTAATTTCACATAGATTTGTCCTGCTGAAAATAATCATTGTTTATCAGATATCACCTTGCATGACCTGTCTATATTATACAGTTACCGGCTGCATGTGTATAATGTAGATCTTCCACGAGGTGGCACTGGAAACAGCCTACAGAGAATGTGGACATGTTTACAAACTAGATCAGTCCATCCATGCATCTGTCTGTTCTTTTATCATGAATGCATCTTAGGTTATTCGTTCACCAATTCGTCCATATGTTCGTTTCTCTGTGTCTGAGCCACAGTTCCAAACCTTTCCCTGAAGCATATGCCTTCGGGGTTATCCATTCACTTTCTCTGCAGAGTATGCCTTCGGGGAGCATACATCAAGTTATTGATTTGCCTTGTTTTAATATGTTCACAGCTACAATGGAGTCACTAAAGTATCCGACGTCATAATCAATTACATCACTAGTTAGCCGACATCACAATCAAAATGCTGTAAAATCATCCCAAAACTCAAAAAGACACTCACGAAACTACGACTTGTATACCTTTTGTTTCGTTAACGAGCCAACCATTCCATTGGTAAATTTTCAAAAATAGTCTTCTCTTGGCCTGCAAATGGATACTCACTAAGAAAACCTTTTGAATTTTCTTGATCAATCTTAAGAATCAACCCAATGAAAGGATTAATGCTGTAATAGATTAAAACTTCTGAGCTTGAAATTGTGCATTTTTCATTTTTACTCCATCTCCGATCGTGTGTTTTGGGCACAAATTTTCGTAAAACAAAACACTAACCTGGTCTGGCCTTACCTTCTAAAACAATCCAGTGCCTGTTGGAACACATGTGATGCTAATCCATGGCGCTGTTGTAGAAGACGGACTTGCTCTAGTGTAACTGACATTGATGTCCTGTCTTTGCCGCTCTTACATGACGCGAAGCGTAGCCCCTTAAGCTTATGACATAACTAAAACAGAAAACATTAACCCTTCTATCACATGATACCCAGTTTCTAACAGCTATAACCCTTCTATCACATGATACCCAGTTTCTAACAGCTATAACCCTTCTATCACATGATACCCAGTTTCTAACAGCTATAACCCTTCTATCACACGATACCCAGTTTCTAACAGCTATAAACCTTCTATCACATGATACCCAGTTTCTAACAGCTATAACCCTTCTATCACATGATACCCAGTTTCTAACAGCTATAACCCTTCTATCACATGATACCCAGTTTCTAACAGCTATAAACCTTCTATCACATGATACCCAGTTTCTAACAGCTATAACCCTTCTATCACACGATACCCAGTTTCTAACAGCTATAAACCTTCTATCACACGATACCCAGTTTCTAACAGCTATAAACTTTCTATCACACGATACCCAGTTTCTAACAGCAAGAACCCTTCTATCACACGATACCCAGTTTCTAACAGCTATAACCCTTCTATCACACGATACCCAGTTTCTAACAGCTATAAACCTTCTATCACATGATACCCAGTTTCTAACAGCTATAAATCTTCTATCACACGATACCCAGTTTCTAACAGCAAGAACCCTTCTATCACACGATACCCAGTTTCTAACAGCTATAACCCTTCTATCACACGATACCCAGTTTCTAACAGCTATAAACCTTCTATCACATGATACCCAGTTTCTAACAGCTATAACCCTTCTATCACATGATACCCAGTTTCTAACAGCTATAACCCTTCTATCACACGATACCCAGTTTCTAACAGCTATAAACCTTCTATCACACGATACCCAGTTTCTAACAGCTATAAACCTTCTATCACACGATACCCAGTTTCTAACAGTAACCCTCTGTGGCATTCACACACACAGGCACATACACACACAGGCACCTTAAAAACATACATATTCATTGAGATTTTCTATTTTTCCAATATATCTGACCACTTGAACAAAATGATGTAGAAACAAGTAATTATTTTACCCATTTTGTTATGTGAATGTGAATAATAAGGAGTTTCGCTATTCATTATTAGGCAAGATAGTGTTGATATCAAGAAGTTATTTTACGCATTATTTTTATTTTAGCCTTTTACAGTGCCTCAATTTCAAGCCAGCTACACTGGAAAGCTGGTGAATATAGAATTTGACTGAAGCAATAGCTCACAGGTAAATTTATTTCAAAATATTCAACAGAATATTGCTTAAATCATAACAAATTTGTTGCGTCTGGTCTGTGAGCATTATTTCAAATTTTCTGTTAACATACATGCAAGCACAAATTCATACTACACAAACGCAGGCACGCACACACGCGTATGCATTCGCACACACACACACACACACACACACACACACACACATGCACGCACACACACACATACACATGCACGCATTGCATTCATGCACACACCCAGATAGACATTTATTCTATGGCTACATACCTCTCCTGCAATCTGAAGAATCTCGACGTTTTTACTTTTCTTTGTCATGACATTGTAGTAGAGACGCTTAGTGAGATTTTCAGCACTATTGGCATCTGACGGGGTATCCACACCACCCTCTACAATGTTAGTAATAGTATAACAAACACTGAGACAAATGCTGGCTAGCATAATGAACCTTTCCATTTTTAGCCATGCCCCACCAATCTCTAGCTAAGCTCCACCCACACCTCGCTCATGTTCGGATCGATCGATCTCTGAACTCCCTGACTATCGATCTCAAGAAAACTATACAGGTAAGCTGCTGAATATTTTGAAACTAATTTGACTGGGTGCTGTTGTTGCCTAAGGCAGCAACAGCGCCCAGTCAAATTAGTTTCAAAATATTCAACAGCATGTTTCTTAAATAGCAAAGAATTACAAAGACATACAATTCACACGTGTCGGAGTATTTGAGATTTGGTGACGGTCTATATGGAACCCTTTGTGACTCTACTATAATAACTAGAATTGATTTATTCCATCCTGAACGCTATCTTTTGCCGCTGTTTGGTGAAACGTAAAGAATTATGAAAATTAATCTAATTTTGATATGTGAGAAAGCTGTAGCCTACAGCTAGGTGCACATCAAAGCAACTTGACATGATGCAACATCGCAACCTATAACTTCCCAAGTTGCCTTGTGTTGTAATGCTTAGCAGATTGAAGCGCCTTGATACGACCCTGTTATGATACAGCACCAAAGCCGTCTATCTTCTACCAACAGTCACTTGATTCAAAATAGTCATCGTCACTGGTGACGTGTTTACGACTGAATATTTTTAAAGCATATTTTTAAAACAGGATGATGAGTGGCGACGACTAATTATTATCCAAATCCGTCGCTTCACTGTCAATTTTCCCCAGTACACCGTAGCATCATGTCACAAATACAAACAAATCTGTTGCTGTCATGTTACATTGCTCCAATGTGCTCTCATCTTAAGATGCATACATAAACCAATTTGATGATGACAGGTGGATAAGGGTTGAAATAATAGGAGATGAACACAATTTTCTAAGATGTTCAGCGAATGATGATCCTTATATCCTAAAATGCACTGGTATTTAATACATGGATTGAGATGGGGGGGGGGGGGGTAGCGAAAATGGAGAGCAGGGGAGGAAAGGGATGGAGGGAGGGAGGGAGGGGAGGGGGTGAGGGAGGGAGTGAGGGAGGGGAGAACGATGTAAGAATGCAAAATTAATTTTCTTGAAGATGTTGCTGAGGAGGCAAGAATGGCTTCCAGTCTAATTATAGTTATCCGATCTGTCACTCAAGTATCTGATGTCATAATCACTTATGTCATATGACATCCCAATCAAAATGATACAGATCAATAATGAACATTTATCAAAAGGTCTTGTCAATAAAGTGTACAAACTGTGTGTCTGATGAATTTACAATTTAATAAACATTCTGTTGAATATTTTGAAACTAATTTAACTGGGAGCTGTTGCTATTGAACACCATACATGCATAGTTACCGTGAATTTTAGATTAAGAGAATTTTAGATTAAGAGAATTCAGATTTCAAAGATTTCAAATCGATCTCGACACGCATCAAAAGTGGCTGGAGCTTAAAGGATAACTAATCCCATCTCTTGATAGCTATTCAGGCGATCTAACACGCCAGTCATAAACTATCCAGGTAATTTTAAGCCTTTTATTACGCCGCTAAGGAAAGATATTCAGGATTTAGTAGTTAAATGGTGGTACATTTCTACACCCTATGACGGCTGTCATGATTTACTTTTCAACCAATCAGAAAAACCCTAGTGTGTCTGCCTCGGTATATACGCTCAGTCATAGAGGTGCCAGCTATAGTTTGGCAAAGTCGTATAAAAGCAATCCTACAGGTAAGCTGTTGAATATTTTGAAACCAATTTGATTGGAAGTTGTTGCTGCCATAGGCAGCAACAACTTCCAGTCAAATTAGTTTTAAAATATTCAATGGGAAGAGCATTACATAATAAAGAATGTGATGCATTGGAGCTTACATGACATCACACACAATAGCTTGAGGAGACAAAATGGTGTCGATCACTGTTCAACATTTACTCGATATTACAAAACAGATAATTGCGATACAGATCAGGGAATGTGACAAGATATGAATAATATGGAATCTATAAACCATATTCTATCTATGCAGTACAACATTTGAAATGAGATTAGCATCGCTTTAACTAGAAATGGGCGGGGCATAGCTAGAAATGGGCGGGGCACAGCCAGAAATGGGCGGGGCATAGCTAGAAATGGGCGGGACATAGCTAGAAATGGGCGGGGAATAGCTAGAAATAGATCCTTCCATTAGCTTTAACATGTTCAACATCCTACCCTGCTTGCTTGTTTAGATATTATGGATTTAGGCTTGAGCATGCTAGGCCTTAATGACAAGAAGAATTGAGGGAAAAGTGTAATTAAGTGGTTAATGGTCAAGTAAGCCACAGCTTGTCTTTGCAGTGGTCTATCAAAATCTCTATTTGTAGGTCAAGAGAAAACTTGTTTTCAATTTATACCATTGGCAACTGGGTCAGTTATTCAAGTCAAATTTTCAAAAATAGTCTTCCAGTGGCATGCAAATGAATGTTTCTACGCTAAGAATGTCCATTTGCTTAACAAATTTTGATTAGTAAAAGGCTAAGGATTGTACAAACCTGGATTTCCTATGATATCCACATATTTCTCGTAATACGCATTCATTCTCTTGCCATTTTCAACGTTAATTAGATCCTGGAGGGACGTATCACCAAATCTGCACAAAGAAACACAATGCATGCAATTAACAATTTAACCCTCAAATTCGTTCAAGAAAATTTAAATTTTCTCATAGAAAATATCTTTATGCAGACCAAGAGGAATATTTTTGAAAATTTATAACCTGAGTGACTGGCTTGGTTAGCGAGCCAGGTATTCTAGTGGTAAATTTTCAAAAATAGTCTTCGCTTGGTCTGCATATGGAGATTTTTCAGGCCCACTGCAGAAGCCATTAACACTAACTCTTACATCCCAGAAATGACAAATTGTTTATGATATAAGAAATATGCTGTTAAATATTTTGAAAGTAATGGGACTGGGAGCTGTTGCCACCATAGTCATATTCAACAGCTTGCCTGTATAGTTACTTTGAAATTTAGATTCTGGGATTTCCGGTTTCATAGTTTCAAAACACACACAAAATGGGTGGAGATTAGCTAGAAATAAACGAAATCTAGGATTTCTTTTTTCACGAGAGAGTTGATACTTACCTCCCTAATACTTTTGATATTGCTAAATATCGGCTTTCACTCAATAAAACACTCAGATTAAAAACAGTTAGGTGCCCCTACTGGGCAGGGAGTCAGAGGTAGTCCGGCGGATGCTCGCCCCACCACCGCGCATGCGCCGACTACTACTTCCTCTGGCTCATTTATTGGCTAACACATGCAACTACCAAGAGCCTGAAGACCGAGCCTCTGTGGGGCGGAGAGGCCGGGTCAGTATCTAGGGAGGTAAGTATCAACTCTCTCGTGAAAAAAGAAATCCTAGATTTCGTTTATTTCACATCAAGAGTATACTTACCTCCCTAATACTTTTGATATTGCCAGAATTCGAAAGTGAATCTGGCGGGAGGGAGGCGAGGTCAAAAGACCAGCTCTTCCCTATACGCTTTCAAGCGTTTAAGGCACTTATGACGTCTGAAACTGTGTGAAAACACAGTCAGGATTTGATAAACCATCGGATAACACAACCGATGTCTGAGAGATGACCGATTTGTCATATGCGCTCCCCCCCCCCCCCCCCCCTTGGGAGGAAGATTAAATGACCTCAATGTCCTACACGCTCTCTTCGTACTAGTGCCAAGTACTATAGGACAGAGACGAAAAGGCTCCATTTTCGTATACTCTCTCTAAAGAACCACAACCCACATAAACCATCACCATATTAATAACACTGGGTAACGTGACAATACAAAACAATGAACAACACATGAACAAGACTGACCTTGTTGTACTAGGAAGCTGTCATCATGAATCCAGTAGAGAAGGATGATACAGTCCCGACAAGTGGTTGTCACCGTCGCTGAATGGCGAAGTATATAAGCAATGCGGAAGCACTCTTCACAAACATAAAGCGGTTATTGTTTCAAAATCGACAAGGCGAGAGGGTTAGAGGTGTCACGGAGGTAATGGTCTGTAAAACTTGACTCACAGTGCCACTGAGCCACTGACATAATATCATCCACAGGGACCCCACTAAACAGGGCAGTGGATGCCACGACACCGCGGACACTGTGAGCCTTGGCCACGTCAACCTGTCGCCCGGTGGCGGATTTGTGACAAAATTGAATACATTCCACAATCCACCTAGAAATGGTGTCCTTAGACGCCCTACCATGGGGTTCAATATATGACAACCATAACGCTGACTGGTCGGTACGCCACTCCGAAGTACGCTGTTTGTACCGGAGCAGCGCCCGTACGGGGCACCATACTTTAGAATTAGGATCATATCTAGTTAAAGATGGCAAAAAAATAGGCTGACCTGGATATTTCAATGACTGATTTTTAGACAAGAAATTAATCCTAGGTAGAAGCTTAAGGCCTTCCCCTGTAACCACAAAACGGTCAACCTCGGCTGATAAGGCGTGAATTTCACTCCTACGCCTCGCCGAGGCCGCAGCAATTAAAAATACAGTTTTAAGAGTTAACATTTTCATAGAAATGGAACTAAGTGGTTCAAAAGGCTTATCACCTAGTACCTGGAGCACCAGTGATAAACTCCAAGACGGAATCAGTGGAGGATTCCTTGGTCTTAGATTGCCCATGCCTTTAATTAATACATTTAATGTACTTACTTCATCACTCCCCCTATTAGCCAAGCAAGGAATAACAGTCATTAAAGCTGACTTATAACCAGCAATAGAGTTAGGCTTGAGGCTATAGGCATCATATAGGTGACAGAGGAAATCAGCCACTACCTGAATAGATGATTCCATTGGATCAATACATCTTTTTGAGCACCATTCTGCAAATCTGTTGATTTTATAATTATATGCTCTGGAGGTTGACCCCCTCCTGGCTTTGGCCATAAACATGGCCGCTTGCTCAGAAAAGCCCTCCTTAATTCTAGATTCCTTGACAACATCCACGCAGTCAATCGGAACATTGACGGATTGTCGTGAAGGGCCTTGCCCTGGAAGATAAGGTTGTCCATCAGAGGCAGCGGAACCGGATTGCAGACCAGAAGGTCCAGCAGATCCGTATACCACGATCGGCTTGGCCAATCCGGGGCGATCAGAAGCACTTGGCACTCCTGCTGCCTGATTTTCTGAAGCACCTTTGGAATCAGGATTGCTGGGGGGAATGCGTATGCATACATTCCCTCCCAGCTGATAGCTAACGCATCTGTTGCGAAAGCGCTTGGGTCTGGAATCGGAGAGACGTACGTCGTCATCTTCGCATTCTTCTTCATCGCGAACAAATCTATGTTGGGTTTCCCCCAATGGTCGAACAGACGATCCGCCACACATTGATTTAGTTGCCATTCCGTGGGTAAAACACTCATCCTTCGGCTCAATGAGTCTGCTAGCAGATTTAACCTCCCCGGAATATGAACTGCTTTCAAGGTGATCCCATGATCCAGGCACCAACAAAGCAGTTTCCATGTCATCATACAGAGACTGGGCGACTTCGTTCCGCCCTGGCGGTTTATGTAAGTCACTACTGTTGAGTTGTCTGAACGAATTAGAACAATCTTGCCCTGAACTTTCTGTAAGAAATGTTCCAGGTCCAGGACTACTGCTCTTAGCTCTAGTAGATTGATATGTTCCTTGGACTGATCCAGATCCCAAAGCCCTGATACTGTGGACTCTTCCAGACAAGCTCCCCACCCCTCCATCGATGCATCTGTATACACAGTCACCTGAGGGTGGGGAGGGGTTAGCAAAACCCCCGGCAAGAGATTCTCTGTATTCAACCACCATTGCAGGTGGTGAATCAGAGGCGCCAATACTGACACGTTCGAGTCCAGCGAACCTGAACTCTGGGTCCACTGTGTCATGAGAAACAACTGGATCGGGTGCCTGCGCAAGGCGGCCTGCGGAATGACTGGTTCCAAAGAAACCATCAAGCCCAGCATTCTCAAGTAAACCCGTGCCAGGACATGACGACTGTCGCACACCGACTGTATTACCGAGATGAGTATTTGAACCCTCTCCTGAGTGGGGTACACATACCCCGTCTCCAGATCGAAGAACATGCCCAGGTAAACAAACTTCTGGGATGGAGTTAGCTCTGATTTCGGGAAATTGATCATCCAGCCCAAGTCCGAGAGAGTTTTCAAAACAATCTCCAGATTGGCTGACAATGATTCCCGGGTGTGTGCTTTCAACAGCCAGTCGTCTATGTACGTGTGGACTGCTATGCTTCTCCTGCGGAGGTATGCAGTGATCGCGAGAACCACACGGGTGAAGACCCGAGGAGCCGTGGAAATCCCGAAGGGTAACACCCTGAATTCCCACCGCCGGCCCTGAAATGCAAATCTCAGGAAGCGACGGAAACCCCTCTCTATGGGAATGTGGAAATAAGCATCCTTCAAATCTATTGACGCTGTCCACATTCCTCGCTCTAACCCCGCCAACACCGAGCGCACAGTCTCCATCTTGAAACTGGGCGTCTCTATGAACTTGTTCAATGGCTTGAGGTTGAGAATCGGCCTCCACCCTCCGGTGTTTTTTGGTACTAAGAACAGGGTTGAATAGAAGCCCGGGCACCTCAGTGCCGGCTGAATGGCTCCTTTTTGTATGAGGGAATTTATTTCCTCCTCTATACACAACCTCTGATCCGGATCCCGTGGAATAGGAGTCCAGATCGGCGCGAGAGACAGTCGCGATGGCGGGCCTGTCAGCCAGTCGGGACGATACCCGACTGAAAGCCATCGCAAGACTAAACGGTCCTGAGTCAACCGCTTCCACTCTGGCAAGTGGCCGGCCAAATGGCCGCCCACCGGTCCACCTAGGGATAGAGGTGGACATAAGGAGTGCCAGAGTGGCACTGTTCTCTTGGCGTGAAACACCGGAGTGGTTCCCACCGCGGTAACCAGGCCATCAGGCCCGATTACCGCGACCAGATCCCCGCGTGCCCCGCCCAGCGCCGCGCGCACCACGGTGCGCGGGCGGCTGTCTGGCTGGGTGCGGCTGGGGAGCCTGCGCCCCCCTCACTGCTGGCCGAATCGCCCGTGGCCTAGGCCTACGTTGCGACGGTGGCTGGCCTCTGACCTGGCCAGCACCACCTCGAGCCTGCAGAGGACGATACGCAGGGGGTGCCGCGCGAACACGCTCCCGCCGGAGCACCTCAAATTGTTCACGCAGCGCCCTCTGGTTGTTAACCAGAGTGACCGTCTCCTGGAGGTGCCTGCATCCCTCACCTCCAAAGAGACCAGGACCTGTCATAGGCGTCCGCAGCAGCCTATTATACAGGTCCTGGGACGGGCACAGATTGTCAAGTGCAAACGTGCGCCTCGCCCGGACACTTCTGGTCACCGCCCGCGTCAAACAGTCCAAAGCCAGGTTGATACCATCCTGAATGGCTCTCTGAACTGTTACCGGGCTTGGCTGGCGTGATGCGGAGGCCGCTACCACCCCCTGTAGCAGCTGGGAGACGTGGGACAGAGCGGCAATCGACGCTCTCCCACTCTCCTCCGATCCGGATCCCGTGGAATAGGAGTCCAGATCGGCGCGAGAGACAGTCGCGATGGCGGGCCTGTCAGCCAGTCGGGACGATACCCGACTGAAAGCCATCGCAAGACTAAACGGTCCTGAGTCAACCGCTTCCACTCTGGCAAGTGGCCGGCCAAATGGCCGCCCACCGGTCCACCTAGGGATAGAGGTGGACATAAGGAGTGCCAGAGTGGCACTGTTCTCTTGGCGTGAAACACCGGAGTGGTTCCCACCGCGGTAACCAGGCCATCAGGCCCGATTACCGCGACCAGATCCCCGCGTGCCCCGCCCAGCGCCGCGCGCACCACGGTGCGCGGGCGGCTGTCTGGCTGGGTGCGGCTGGGGAGCCTGCGCCCCCCTCACTGCTGGCCGAATCGCCCGTGGCCTAGGCCTACGTTGCGACGGTGGCTGGCCTCTGACCTGGCCAGCACCACCTCGAGCCTGCAGAGGACGATACGCAGGGGGTGCCGCGCGAACACGCTCCCGCCGGAGCACCTCAAATTGTTCACGCAGCGCCCTCTGGTTGTTAACCAGAGTGACCGTCTCCTGGAGGTGCCTGCATCCCTCACCTCCAAAGAGACCAGGACCTGTCATAGGCGTCCGCAGCAGCCTATTATACAGGTCCTGGGACGGGCACAGATTGTCAAGTGCAAACGTGCGCCTCGCCCGGACACTTCTGGTCACCGCCCGCGTCAAACAGTCCAAAGCCAGGTTGATACCATCCTGAATGGCTCTCTGAACTGTTACCGGGCTTGGCTGGCGTGATGCGGAGGCCGCTACCACCCCCTGTAGCAGCTGGGAGACGTGGGACAGAGCGGCAATCGACGCTCTCCCACTCTCCTCCACATCACGCAGCGCGGCATTCGCCGAACGCAACGCGTTCGAGCACAAGACTCCCGTGTCAGAACGGGAGCCCGGCCGCGCATCTTCGCCTAAAGCCGCGCGATCATCAACGCTTGGCTTCGGCACCACACCGTACCGCTGGTAATCCAGGGGCACGATGCGGCAACGCTTCGCCACCTCGCGAGGGGCCTTCGCGAGACGTCCATTAACCTTAATGGACGCCTCCGCCGCTTCGAACATGTCCACGACATGCTCAGCCAGCGGCAGAGATGGCATAGCGGTAGCCGCCGGCCTACCAGCTAACCACGGCCTATGGTCACGCTGGCTAGCCGGCAGCTCCACGGGTAGATCGGGCCGAACACTTACCAGCCACTGGCAAGCGTCCGACCAATCCTCCTCCGTGGCTAACTGCGAGCGCTCTACTAGACGAGGGCCTTCGTCTTCCTCCAGAGCACTCGCAGTTGACGTCGACGGCGGGTAAGCTGATACCCCTGGCAAGCCTGGAAAAGCATGCGGGCCCGAGAGAGCAGGCATGCTAAACTCCGCGGCTTGACCAGGAGCAGGCGCCGTGGCAGAGCGTGGGGTAAACACCGCTCTACCGCGGGCCTGACCAGCACCAGCGATACCATCGGCAAGCCGAGGTATGCGGTATCCGTGGTCAACAGCACCGCCCGGGGACACCTTCTGGACCGTGAAATCTACTCCTGCGAGAGTAGAACCACGGAACACGTCGCCTGTATTCCCCGCGAGGGGTGCACAGACGTCGTATTCCATGGCCACGTCCTCAGAAGGCGACCCTAGCAGGAGATCCTCTTCCTCCTGGCCAGAAAGATTAGACTCCGGGTCAGCAAAGAGAGCTAACCCGGACTGGCCAGGGAAGGTGCCATAGGAGGCTTTGACACCTTCGGCGCGCGGATACCCGGGGTCTGATGAGCAGACCGCGGGTCCCAGCAACAACCGTTGTCCACGGCCCCTCGGCGCGGCGCCATGCCTGCTGCCAGGGTCGTGGACTGCCCCCAACAAAGGGGCCACCTCTGAATCCACAAACGGACCGGACCTAAAGAGACCGGATTCAGAGGCGGGGATCACCTGCTCGCAAGCAGATGCCGAGGACAACAAAGGAGCTGGCCCAGGGAGCATGCCGCGAAGCAACTCTGGGACCAAATCCTTTATTGTCCTCTGCATCTCTTGTAACATTTCGGACCTGAAGGCCTCCATATCCACCGCGGATGAGGCCTTCCTCTTACCCTTCTTACAACCCTCCTTCTTCTTCTTCCTCTCTTCCTCCATCACCTTCTCTCTTGCCTGCAATGATAAAAACTCAGACATTAGGTCTCCCCCCCCACTGCTTACATACGTCGCACTTCAGCAACGGTCCACAGGGACTGCAGCTGAAGCACAAGTGCGGAACGAAACGGTTTTTCAAAAACCTCCCGCAGGACGGGCAACCAGGTCTCTGAAACAGGACAAAGGACAGGGACAATGAGCAAGATAGTTAAGGTTAGCGAACTCAAAACCAACTAAAAAAGAGAGGGACAGGATCCTCAAGATCGCAAATCAAGAAGAACCAGCCTTGGACAAAACGTTAAATGTTAATAAAGGCCAAGGCCGATTATGACGTCATCACTCCCGTGACCAAACTAATCGATCCGCAACAAGCACCAAGTGCAAGAACGAATTGTATAAGTAACCGGAACATTCCCGTTGAATAGGCATATCGAGTACACAACAATCAGATATACAGAGATAACTCCTTCCAATTCTAGCATTGGCAAAAAGGGAAATTATCTCCCCTTTTGTTTATCAATAATTAGATACCTGACACTTGTACAGACAAACCATCCAACGCGATGTACCGGAGAACTCCACCATAGTACGCCTCTACATTCTCTCCACCGAAGGGAAAGGAATTGGATCAAGAGGGCAAAGTGAGAAGACCTTTATAACAGGCCTCCAACTCACTGAACATATTCTTTTGGTTAGATAACCTAACAGTATTAGTAGGAAATGGAACCGTGGTGGAGAGAAAACATATCCTCTTGTGCCGAGAAGTCCATCAAAGTTTCTACGTGATACCTGTGGACAAAACACAAAGAGAAATGAGACTTATGAAGCACCATGTTGTAAAAAACCAACACAAACAGGCGCTAATCACGGTAAGCGCGAGTCCCGGAAACACATTAAACCGGGACAAAACACGCTAGCATATCAAAGAAATCACCTGATAAAGAGATCCCGCTCCTTCTAAAGGTGAATCCTCCCTTTCCGACATGCTTCCAACGTACAAGAATCGTCAAATTTGAGTAAAACACAAGGTAACGCGCAGAAAAGTATAGGTAACACAAAACCGCATGTAACCCTTTGCCAATAAATGAGCAAAGAGGAAGTAGTAGTCGGCGCATGCGCGGTGGTGGGGCGAGCATCCGCCGGACTACCTCTGACTCCCTGCCCAGTAGGGGCACCTAACTGTTTTTAATCTGAGTGTTTTATTGAGTGAAAGCCGATATTTAGCAATATCAAAAGTATTAGGGAGGTAAGTATACTCTTGATGTGAAATGGATATTTCTATTGCTCCATAATATAGGGTTAGTAGTGGGCATGAACGTCCTGATGTCTTTCAAATTAGTTTCAAAATATTCAATAGAATATTTTTTAAATTATAATTGTTTTTTATTTTCAGCCAAAAAACCTATATATTTCACAGAATCATAACTGAAAAAATATGTACAAAAAGCATTATTTGGTGCTTGAAGATATAAAATTGTACAGTTCTGGTCATGGAAAAGCCATTGACTTTCACAATCCGTAATGAATAAAGACCCTGACATAAACCCTTCCACTGACAAATCCTCAAATAAATCACACATTTTTCACAATAAAAGGAGTATTCTGTTGAATATTTTGAAATTAATTTGATTGGAAGCCATTGCTGCCTAAGGCAGCAATGGCTTCCAGTCATATTAATTTCAAAAATATTCAACAGCTTTCCTGTTTGTTTGCCCTGAGATTGAAATATGAGGAATTTAACGGTGCAAGGGTTAAATAACTATCTGTCTTTCTGGTCATATGAACATTCGACTGTATCTATAACGCTTACCTTTCTGCGAGAGTGGCTTGTTCATTTATGCCGATATTGAAGAGGACTGGAGTGACTCGGATTAGATGTCCTCTCTTTAGTTCATCAGGTAACAGTTCAAACAATGAACCAGATACTGGAATCTTCACGATTAACCCGCATCTAGAAACATCACAATACAAGCAAACCAGCCTATAATGGATATAGAACTATTGATGGCACTGATTCCTTAGTCATATTTGGACAAGATTTATCAAGAAAATTTATGTTTTTCCTTGGTGTATGCCCATAGAGACTATTTTGAAAAATTTCCAACTGGAATGACTGACTCGATAACCAAGCCATTCATTCCAGTGGTAAAATTAAAAAAATAGTTTTCACTTCGTCCACAAAGGAACATTTCTCAAGACCACTGCAGAAACAATTTTTGGCTGGCTTGACCATTAGGGTCAAGATGAGGTGATATTTTTTGTAATGTATGATACAATCAAAGCTAATAAGGCTACCCTGTACAATCTAGAGGGATCTGATCTGTTACTCAAGCATCCGACGTCATACTCAAATACTGAACTGTTAGATGATGTCACAATCAAAATAACGGAGCTCCATCATGAAAATCGACAAGTGTGGCATGAAAGTATACGAATTGTATTTCTTTGATGAATTTACAATTTAATGAACAATCTGTTGAATATAACTAGGTGTCAGGAATGTACTGGTGCATAGCCATCGGAAGCAGGACATGTCATGACTTTGAGGGCGATATCCACCCAGCCACACCTCACACTAAACGAAATCTAGGATTTCTTTTTTCACGAGAGAGTTGATACTTACCTCCCTAATACTTTTGATATTGCTAAATATCGGCTTTCACTCAATAAAACACTCAGATTAAAAACAGTTAGGTGCCCCTACTGGGCAGGGAGTCAGAGGCAGTCCGGCGGATGCTCGCCCCACCACCGCGCATGCGCCGACTACTACTTCCTCTGGCTCATTTATTGGCTAACACATGCAACTACCAAGAGCCTGAAGACCGAGCCTCTGTGGGGCGGAGAGGCCGGGTCAGTATCTAGGGAGGTAAGTATCAACTCTCTCGTGAAAAAAGAAATCCTAGATTTCGTTTATTTCACATCAAGAGTATACTTACCTCCCTAATACTTTTGATATTGCCAGAATTCGAAAGTGAATCTGGCGGGAGGGAGGCGAGGTCAAAAGACCAGCTCTTCCCTATACGCTTTCAAGCGTTTAAGGCACTTATGACGTCTGAAACTGTGTGAAAACACAGTCAGGATTTGATAAACCATCGGATAACACAACCGATGTTTGAGAGATGACCGATTTGTCATATGCGCTCCCCCCCCCCCCCCCCCCCCCTTGGGAGGAAGATTAAATGACCTCAATGTCCTACACGCTCTCTACGTACTAGTGCCAAGTACTATAGGACAGAGACGAAAAGGCTCCATTTTCGTATACTCTCTCTAAAGAACCACAACCCACATAAACCATCACCATATTAATAACACTGGGTAACGTGACAATACAAACAATGAACAACACATGAACAAGACTGACCTTGTTGTACTAGGAAGCTGTCATCATGAATCCAGTAGAGAAGGATGATACAGTCCCGACAAGTGGTTGTCACCGTCGCTGAATGGCGAAGTATATAAGCAATGCGGAAGCACTCTTCACAAACATAAAGCGGTTATTGTTTCAAAATCGACAAGGCGAGAGGGTTAGAGGTGTCACGGAGGTAATGGTCTGTAAAACTTGACTCACAGTGCCACTGAGCCACTGACATAATATCATCCACAGGGACCCCACTAAACAGGGCAGTGGATGCCACGACACCGCGGACACTGTGAGCCTTGGCCACGTCAACCTGTCGCCCGGTGGCGGATTTGTGACAAAATTGAATACATTCCACAATCCACCTAGAAATGGTGTCCTTAGACGCCCTACCATGGGGTTCAATATATGACAACCATAACGCTGACTGGTCGGTACGCCACTCCGAAGTACGCTGTTTGTACCGGAGCAGCGCCCGTACGGGGCACCATACTTTAGAATTAGGATCATATCTAGTTAAAGATGGCAAAAAAATAGGCTGACCTGGATATTTCAATGACTGATTTTTAGACAAGAAATTAATCCTAGGTAGAAGCTTAAGGCCTTCCCCTGTAACCACAAACCGGTCAACCTCGGCTGATAAGGCGTGAATTTCACTCCTACGCCTTGCCGAGGCCGCAGCAATTAAAAATACAGTTTTAAGAGTTAACATTTTCATAGAAATGGAACTAAGTGGTTCAAAAGGCTTATCACCTAGTACCTGGAGCACCAGTGATAAACTCCAAGACGGAATCAGTGGAGGATTCCTTGGTCTTAGATTGCCCATGCCTTTAATTAATACATTTAATGTACTTACTTCATCACTCCCCCTATTAGCCAAGCAAGGAATAACAGTCATTAAAGCTGACTTATAACCAGCAATAGAGTTAGGCTTGAGGCTATAGGCATCATATAGGTGACAGAGGAAATCAGCCACTACCTGAATAGATGATTCCATTGGATCAATACATCCTTTTTGAGCACCATTCTGCAAATCTGTTGATTTTATAATTATATGCTCTGGAGGTTGACCCCCTCCTGGCTTTGGCCATAAACATGGCCGCTTGCTCAGAAAAGCCCTCCTTAATTCTAGATTCCTTGACAACATCCACGCAGTCAATCGGAACATTGACGGATTGTCGTGAAGGGCCTTGCCCTGGAAGATAAGGTTGTCCATCAGAGGCAGCGGAACCGGATTGCAGACCAGAAGGTCCAGCAGATCCGTATACCACGATCGGCTTGGCCAATCCGGGGCGATCAGAAGCACTTGGCACTCCTGCTGCCTGATTTTCTGAAGCACCTTTGGAATCAGGATTGCTGGGGGGAATGCGTATGCATACATTCCCTCCCAGCTGATAGCTAACGCATCTGTTGCGAAAGCGCTTGGGTCTGGAATCGGAGAGACGTACGTCGTCATCTTCGCATTCTTCTTCATCGCGAACAAATCTATGTTGGGTTTTCCCCAATGGTCGAACAGACGATCCGCCACACATTGATTTAGTTGCCATTCCGTGGGTAAAACACTCATCCTTCGGCTCAATGAGTCTGCTAGCAGATTTAACCTCCCCGGAATATGAACTGCTTTCAAGGTGATCCCATGATCCAGGCACCAACAAAGCAGTTTCCATGTCATCATACAGAGACTGGGCGACTTCGTTCCGCCCTGGCGGTTTATGTAAGTCACTACTGTTGAGTTGTCTGAACGAATTAGAACAATCATGCCCTGAACCTTCTGTAAGAAATGTTCCAGGCCCAGGACTACTGCTCTTAGCTCTAGTAGATTGATATGTTCCTTGGACTGATCCAGATCCCAAAGCCCTGATACTGTGGACTCTTCCAGACAAGCTCCCCACCCCTCCATCGATGCATCTGTATACACAGTCACCTGAGGGTGGGGAGGGGTTAGCAAAACCCCCGGCAAGAGATTCTCTGTATTCAACCACCATTGCAGGTGGTGAATCAGAGGCGCCAATACTGACACGTTCGAGTCCAGCGAACCTGAACTCTGGGTCCACTGTGTCATGAGAAACAACTGGATCGGGCGCCTGCGCAAGGCGGCCTGCGGAATGACTGGTTCCAAAGAAACCATCAAGCCCAGCATTCTCAAGTAAACCCGTGCCAGGACATGACGACTGTCGCACACCGACTGTATTACCGAGATGAGTATTTGAACCCTCTCCTGAGTGGGGTACACATACCCCGTCTCCAGATCGAAGAACATGCCCAGGTAAACAAACTTCTGGGATGGAGTTAGCTCTGATTTCGGGAAATTGATCATCCAGCCCAAGTCCGAGAGAGTTTTCAAAACAATCTCCAGATTGGCTGACAATGATTCCCGGGTGTGTGCTTTCAACAGCCAGTCGTCTATGTACGTGTGGACTGCTATGCTTCTCCTGCGGAGGTATGCAGTGATCGCGAGAACCACACGGGTGAAGACCCGAGGAGCCGTGGAAATCCCGAAGGGTAACACCCTGAATTCCCACCGCCGGCCCTGAAATGCAAATCTCAGGAAGCGACGGAAACTCCTCTCTATGGGAATGTGGAAATAAGCATCCTTCAAATCTATTGACGCTGTCCACATTCCTCGCTCTAACCCCGCCAACACCGAGCGCACAGTCTCCATCTTGAAACTGGGCGTCTCTATGAACTTGTTCAATGGCTTGAGGTTGAGAATCGGCCTCCACCCTCCGGTGTTTTTTGGTACTAAGAACAGGGTTGAATAAAAGCCCGGGCACCTTAGTGCCGGCTGAATGGCTCCTTTTTGTATGAGGGAATTTATTTCCTCCTCTATACACAACCTCTGATCCGGATCCCGTGGAATAGGAGTCCAGATCGGCGCGAGAGACAGTCGCGATGGCGGGCCTGTCAGCCAGTCGGGACGATACCCGACTGAAAGCCATCGCAAGACTAAACGGTCCTGAGTCAACCGTTTCCACTCTGGCAAGTGGCCGGCCAAACGGCCGCCCACCGGTCCACCTAGGGATAGAGGTGGACATAAGGAGTGCCAGAGTGGCACTGTTCTCTCGGCGTGAAACACCGGAGTGGTTCCCACCGCGGTAACCGGGCCATCAGGCCCGATTACCGCGACCAGATCCCCGCGCGCCCCGCCCAGCGCCGCGCGCACCACGGTGCGCGGGCGGCTGTCTGGCTGGGTGCGGCTGAGGAGCCTGCGCCCCCCTCACTGCTGGCCGAATCGCCCGTGGCCTAGGCCTACGTTGCGACGGTGGCTGGCCTCTGACCTGGCCAGCACCACCTCGAGCCTGCAGAGGACGAAACGCAGGGGGTGCCGCGCGAACACGCTCCCGCCGGAGCACCTCAAATTGCTCACGCAGCGCCCTCTGGTTGTTAACCAGAGTGACCGTCTCCTGGAGGTGCCTGCATCCCTCACCTCCAAAGAGACCAGGACCTGTCATAGGCGTCCGCAGCAGCCTATTATACAGGTCCTGGGACGGGCACAGATTGTCAAGTGCAAACGTGCGCCGCGCCCGGACACTTCTGGTCACCGCCCGCGTCAAACAGTCCAAAGCCAGGTTGATACCATCCTGAATGGCTCTCTGAACTGTTACCGGGCTTGGCTGGCGTGATGCGGAGGCCGCTACCACCCCCTGTAGCAGCTGGGAGACGTGGGACAGAGCGGCAATCGACGCTCTCCCACTCTCCTCCGCATCACGCAGCGCGGCATTCGCCGAACGCAACGCGTTCGAGCACAAGACTCCCGTGTCAGAACGGGAGCCCGGCCGCGCATCTTCGCCTAAAGCCGCGCGATCATCAACGCTTGGCTTCGGCACCACACCGTACCGCTGGTAATCCAGGGGCACGATGCGGCAACGCTTCGCCACCTCGCGAGGGGCCTTCGCGAGACGTCCATTAACCTTAATGGACGCCTCCGCCGCTTCGAACATGTCCACGACATGTTCAGCCAGCGGCAGAGATGGCATAGCGGTAGCCGCCGGCCTACCAGCTAACCACGGCCTATGGTCACGCTGGCTAGCCGGCAGCTCCACGGGTAGATCGGGCCGAACACTTACCAGCCACTGGCAAGCGTCCGACCAATCCTCCTCCGTGGCTAACTGCGAGCGCTCTACTAGACGAGGGCCTTCGTCTTCCTCCAGAGCACTCGCAGTTGACGTCGACGGCGGGTAAGCTGATACCCCTGGCAAGCCTGGAAAAGCATGCGGGCCCGAGAGAGCAGGCATGCTAAACTCCGCGGCTTGACCAGGAGCAGGCGCCGTGGCAGAGCGTGGGGTAAACACCGCTCTACCACGGGCCTGACCAGCACCAGCGATACCATCGGCAAGCCGAGGTATGCGGTATCCGTGGTCAACAGCACCGCCCGGGGACACCTTCTGGACCGTGAAATCTACTCCTGCGAGAGTAGAACCACGGAACACGTCGCCTGTATTCCCCGCGAGGGGTGCACAGACGTCGTATTCCATGGCCACGTCCTCAGAAGGCGACCCTAGCAGGAGATCCTCTTCCTCCTGGCCAGAAAGATTAGACTCCGGGTCAGCAAAGAGAGCTAACCCGGACTGGCCAGGGAAGGTGCCATAGGAGGCTTTGACACCTTCGGCGCGTGGATACCCGGGGTCTGATGAGCAGACCGCGGGTCCCAGCAACAACCGTTGTCCACGGCCCCTCGGCGCGGCGCCATGCCTGCTGCCAGGGCCGTGGACTGCCCCCAACAAAGGGGCCACCTCTGAATCCACAAACGGACCGGACCTAAAGAGACCGGATTCAGAGGCGGGGATCACCTGCTCGCAAGCAGATGCCGAGGACAACAAAGGAGCTGGCCCAGGGAGCATGCCGCGAAGCAACTCTGGGACCAAATCCTTTATTGTCCTCTGCATCTCTTGTAACATTTCGGACCTGAAGGCCTCCATATCCACCGCGGATGAGGCCTTCCTCTTACCCTTCTTACAACCCTCCTTCTTCTTCTTCCTCTCTTCCTCCATCACCTTCTCCCTTGCCTGCAAAGATAAAAACTCAGACATTAGGTCTCCCCCCCCACTGCTTACATACGTCGCACTTCAGCAACGGTCCACAGGGACTGCAGCTGAAGCACAAGTGCGGAACGAAACGGTTTTTCAAAAACCTCCCGCAGGACGGGCAACCAGGTCTCTGAAACAGGACAAAGGACAGGGACAATGAGCAAGATAGTTAAGGTTAGCGAACTCAAAACCAACTAAAAAAGAGAGGGACAGGATCCTCAAGATCGCAAATCAAGAAGAACCAGCCTTGGACAAAACGTTAAATGTTAATAAAGGCCAAGGCCGATTATGACGTCATCACTCCTGTGACCAAATTAATCGATCCGCAACAAGCACCAAGTGCAAGAACGAATTGTATAAGTAACCGGAACATTCCCGTTGAATAGGCATATCGAGTACACAACAATCAGATATACAGAGATAACTCCTTCCAATTCTAGCATTGGCAAAAAGGGAAATTATCTCCCCTTTTGTTTATCAATAATTAGATACCTGACACTTGTACAGACAAACCATCCAACGCGATGTACCGGAGAACTCCACCATAGTACGCCTCTACATTCTCTCCACCGAAGGGAAAGGAATTGGATCAAGAGGGCAAAGTGAGAAGACCTTTATAACAGGCCTCCAACTCACTGAACATATTCTTTTGGTTAGATAACCTAACAGTATTAGTAGGAAATGGAACCGTGGTGGAGAGAAAACATATCCTCTTGTGCCGAGAAGTCCATCAAAGCTTCTACGTGATACCTGTGGACAAAACACAAAGAGAAATGAGACTTATGAAGCACCATGTTGTAAAAAACCAACACAAACAGGCGCTAATCACGGTAAGCGCGAGTCCCGGAAATACATTAAACCGGGACAAAACACGTTAGCATATCAAAGAAGTCACCTGATAAAGAGATCCCGCTCCTTCTAAAGGTGAATCCTCCCTTTCCGACATGCTTCCCACGTACAAGAATCGTCAAATTTGAGTAAAACACAAGGTAACGCGCAGAAAAGTATAGACAACACAAAACCGCATGTAACCCTTTGCCAATAAATGAGCAAAGAGGAAGTAGTAGTCGGCGCATGCGCGGTGGTGGGGCGAGCATCCGCCGGACTGCCTCTGACTCCCTGCCCAGTAGGGGCACCTAACTGTTTTTAATCTGAGTGTTTTATTGAGTGAAAGCCGATATTTAGCAATATCAAAAGTATTAGGGAGGTAAGTATACTCTTGATGTGAAAACCCCTACACACACTAACTAACTAGTTGTCAGGATTGTGGTGGAGCATAGGCGGCGGAAGCGGGGAGGGGACATGTCATCATCATGACCTTGATGGGAAATCCACTTAGACAACACCCGACCCCACCCACCCACCCCACCCCACCCCCAATATTTAGTCTTTCTCGATAACAGCGCTAGTCATTTCAGTTGTAGTCTTCTCTTGGGCTACAAAATGACACCGGCATATGATTTAGTTCATACTCATCTCCACGAATACAGAAGACATTTGATAGCATCCAGATTTCAAAATTTTCCAGACCCCCGCCCCACATTCACGGGAGGGGAACACACTTCCCGGACCCAGCCCCAATGTGTGCAAGCACGCACGCACAGCACCACCACAAAAGAAAATTTCAACTTGGTGCCACTGAGGTGGACTATTATACTGCAGTAATTCAGTAGTATGTGGCTCAATGTTGTGGAAGATTGAATGTTTGGCGACAGTTGTGTATTTATGTTTCTTAATGTCGCTTTTGTGTTCTTAATGCATATTTTAAAACCCACTTGGTTCCCCCTATATATTGATTATAACACGTATTACATGTTAGTAAATAAAACACATTTGTCGTGTGATATTTAAATACTCTGTTTCTCACATTGGGAGATGGGGGTTAGCAATCAATCTAACTCGTCTCTCAAATGGTCTTTGGTCTGTGAATTTGTCATTGACTAATGAACCATTTAACACTCATATCAGCCAAAAACGGCTTCTGCAGTGGTCTTGGGAAATGTCCATTTGCCGACCTAGAAAAGACTATTTTTGAAAATTTACCACTGGAATGACTGGCTCGATAATCGAGCCAGTCATTCCAGTGGTAAATTTTCAAAAACAGTCTTCTCTTGGTCTGCAAATGGACATTTTCTATGAGAAAATTGAAATTTTCTTGAAAAACTTGAGTGTTATAATTAGTGTATTTTTAAAAGTTGCATTGCATGTATATCAAGGTAGTGGCTATACTGAAGTAGCTCACAGTGTCGTTTAATGACTCTCTTAGCGAGTGTGCTATGTGGATGGAAGTCAGTTATGTAGTGTTTGTTATGCTGTTGGGCTTAGTTTGGAAAAGTGAGGTACTGTCCTTTTGTAAAGCATTCTGCTGCTGGATATCCTCATTGCATATAAAGCGGGTTCAGAAATTGTGCGCATTATGGAATCGAATAACAATAAGGTAAGAAAATAGATTTTGCATTCAATTTTACATTCAAAATATTTAATATGGAATTTAAATTCAAGACAAAACGAAGCCTAACGGAACAAACATTAAATTTGAGATACGTTTGATGACCACATCACATTCAACAAGTTTAAGTGAAAATTAAAGAAACATGCAAATAAAATTTTAATTCAAGACAGATGGAAACATGTAAATAACCTTTAAATGCAAAAATAAAATTTAAGCTTAACACAAAAATGTGCACGCATATGCTTCTGAGCTTTTATTAATCTACTGAATTAGGCTATTTCTCAATATTGGGTCTGATCCGCTCTGTTGATAAATTAACTGTCTGACTGCTGAATTTTTGCAGGCAACATATTCCAAGGGTTATATCTCTGGACCTGCTAGATATCTTGAAAACAATTTGACCACAAACAACTTTCAGTCAAATTGTTTTCAAAATATTTAGCAAGTCAAGAGTTTTTGCTCGTTCAAATTATTGTCTGGTGGCTTGCAGGAGCGAGATAGTTAAATATCGTGATCAGACACCTCGTAATAGCTCTTTAAACAAATGGGACTTTATTAGCAGCATTTCACTTTTCCAATCCATAATAATGTAGACCTTTTGAACTGGCTGACAACAACAACAACTCACATCATCCAATCATGTACAGCAGCATAACACGGATAGAACAGAAATTCAAACACAATTCCAAGCTCATAGATACTAACGCATTAAGGATCAAGATTGGTCAAGAAAATGTGTCTTTAACTGCTGAATTTTTGCAACCTATTTTTCATAGGGTTTAACTCTGGACCTGCTGAATATTTTGAAAACAATTTGACTGAAAGTTGTTGGTGGCATAGCCACCAACAACTTTCAGTCAAATTGTTTTCAAAATATTCAGCAGGTCTAGTTATTACCGATTGAAATTAGTGGCTGGTAGCTTTCAGTTAATGAATGAATATTTACAGGGCGAGATTCTATTTTTGAAAATTTTTCACTGAAATGCTTGACCAATAATGGCGTAATAGGGGTGTACAATCTATCAGTATATCAATATAATTCAAGTTTATTAAAAATCATGACTTTTAGACGGCGCAAAACTGAAAAAAATTGACAAATCACGAACAATTTATGGTGAAAGGTTGAATATTTTCAAATTACTTTGAATGGAATTAATTTCGAGACACTCATCAGCTTGAGTCTATATTGACACAATTACCATACAATGTCTATATGTGGCCCAACACCCAGGCTGTTAGCCAGGAATTGAATATAGGTCTTATAATCCTCCAAGTTAAAACATTTTTCAAATTTCCTGGTTAAATTGGTAAAAATTCTTGTAGATTTTAACCGGTCCTTATAATTTTCTGACCTCTGCCTGTCTAAAATGGAATTTTCCTATCCAAAAGTGTTAATGTTAATCTGTGGACGCCACCATTTTATGTCCTCGAGCGATAATCTGTGATGTCATGTAAGTGCCAATACGTGTTCTTCATTATGTAATAAATATCATATTGAATATTTTAAAACTAATTTCACTGGAAGCTGTTATTGCCTAGGGAGCAATCGCTTCCAGTCAAATTAGTTTCAAAATATTCATCAGCTTACCTGTATGGCTGCTTTTACTCGTTGCGAATCTATAGATTGCACCTATATGATTGAGCGCATGTACCGAGGCAAACAGGCTAGACATTTTCTGATTGGTTGAAAAGTAAATATGGTAGCCTTCAACGTTTTGCTATTAAAGCCTGTATCAAAAGCTTAAAATGACATGCATAGTTCATGAGTTGCATCTTATACTACCAAAACAATCAGATAAGATGCAATTAGTTTTTCTTTAACGCACATATATTTGTGAAAGACAACTACCACAACATTTAATCACAAAACATTTATTAAGTATGAGTAGACAGACAACATAGAGATGGCCTGATAGTTGGAAAAGCGGAGAACAACAGATCCTTTCACCAACTGGCGGACATGCCTATAAGAAGATAGTGTACAAAGAGTTACTATGCATGCAGCATCTGTCAAACAGGCTAGACATTTTCTGATTGGTTGAAAAGTAAATATGGTAGCCTTCAACGTTTTGCTATTAAAGCCTGTATCAAAAGCTTAAAATGACATGCATAGTTCATGAGTTGCATCTTATACTACCAAAACAATCAGATAAGATGCAATTAGTTTTTCTTTAACGCACATATATTTGTGAAAGACAACTACCACAACATTTAATCACAAAACATTTATTAAGTATGAGTAGACAGACAACATAGAGATGGCCTGATAGTTGGAACAGCGGAGAACAACAGATCCTTTCACCAACTGGCGGACATGCCTATAAGAAGATAGTGTACAAAGAGTTACTATGCATGCAGCATCTGTCAAAGTGATATACCTGTTATTATCTGTGAATTCACCTGCACGATACGAGCTGCCGAAAGGAATTCGTTATAAAAAGCAATTACCTGTAGCTTAAGCATAGTTAACTAACCCGTTACCCCGCAAATTTGTTCAAGAAAACTTCAATTGTCTCAAATAAAATACACAATTGCAGACCAGGAAAAGATTATTTTTGAAAATTTATCACTGAAATGACTGAAACATTTTAATAGTCAATATTTTTCAAGATATTTTAATTTTATAAAACTATTTTTGTAAATTTAACACTGAATTTTTTTTCGCCGTCTTGACCATTAAAGGGGTAATGGTAAAGAAAATTAAAGTTTTTTACTTAGTCAGTGTCTATCCGCAGGCCGAGAGAAGAGTATTTTTGAAAATTTACCACTAGAATGACTGGCTAGGTTACCGAGCCAATCATTTCAGTGGTAAATTTTCAAAAATAGTCTTCTTTTAAGATGCCAATGGACATTGGTCAAAACCACTAAGCAGGTTTTTGGCTATCTTGGCCATTAATGGCTAATTCAGAGCCACTACCTGATTTTAAAATCTAAGCATTATGACTAACTTTGATCTACCATATATGACATATTATACACTAATAGTCGACTATTAACACAACAATACATGATGCAAACATTTGCAAATGTCTCTTTCCAGTTCAACAGCATCGCGATCACCATTGTTTTTGTGATTGTAAATTAGGTCAGCAGACGAAGTCTCGCCTATCACGTGAAGTAGGCAGAAATCTGATTGGCTACCTCCAACCCACTAGCATAATGTTACTTTACATAACGAGAAATCACAGGTCTGCAAGTACGGCCTCGAACAGCATAGCTATGTGAGTGGGCGTATGTTAGTACGATGATCCACATGGTAAATGGCCATTCCATACAACCACTGCAGAGGCTGGGTTACTGGATCTTGTGGATGTAGACATTTCTTATTACAATGGATGGATACAGTTTTAACTATGCCACACCCATTCCTAGCTAAGCTCCACCCACACTTTGCCTGGTAAGCTGTTGAATATTATGAAACTAATAGGCAGCAATACCGCCCATTCAAATTATTTTCAAAATATTCAACATGTTTATTAAATAGTAAAGACATACAATTCGTACAACTAGATGGACTATTTAGTATTTATGACGGCCTTAATTTCATCATTCATGACATAATTGATTATGATGTCAGCCTACATGTGACGTTGTTGATTATAACATTATATAATTGATCGATAAACTGGATTCATCTGCAACTGGAATGACTGGCTTGGTTATCGAGCCAGTCATTCCAGTGGTAAATTTTCAAAAACAGTTCTCTTGGTCTGCAAATGGACATTTCTCAAGACCACTGGAGAAGATATTTTTGGCTGATATGAGTGTTAAAGGATTAACACACAATATCTGATGTGGCACATAAATAGCCCAATAGGTGAATGAAAAAACATAATTTTGACAACTTTAATTACTGAATGACTAACTCTGTATAGAGCCAGCCATTTCAGTGGAATGTTTTCAAAAAGTACATACAGTACAAATTGCGTTGCCTGTATATGTTTAATTATCTTTCAAAAGAGTTATCTCCCTTGCGAGATGTGGCTGGTAAAAGCATTAAGAGAAGTCCATAAAGGGCTGGTAAAGCGCTAAGAGAAATCTGTAAAGTTAATTATTATTTCTTACTTCATTAAAAGGTGGTCATCTTAACCATATAATGGTTGAGTTTGGTAAAAAAAAGTTCAATTTGTCCTATGTGAACATCCATTTGCAGGGCAAGTGATGACTATTTTTGAAAATTTACCACTGGAATGACTGGCCAGGTTAACGAGTCAGCCATTCGTCGTAAATTTTCAAAAATAGCCATCTCTTGGCCTGCAAATGACCATTCCTCAGGATCACTTCTGAACACTATTTTGGTCAGCTTGACCATTAAAAGGACCATTACGACAGCGGGAGTATCTGTATTTAAACCTAGATCAAACCTGTTAGTTTCTAGAATTGGCAGTACATCATCACTCTTTTCCGACTTCTCCAGTTTAAAGGACACGGAAGCCAAGTCAGCCACGCCTACTACCATATCCTCTAACATGCCCTGCTCATCGCCGTAGCAACTAAGTAAACACTCAAATTCAGCCAGGATACCAATCTTGACAAGTTGAGTGAAGAATAGTTCATCGGTGATACTGCTACGTAATTGTGTCACGAGTCCTGTGGTTAAGGTTGTGACCTGTAAACAAAATTTACAATAATAAATTTATGCAATTCATAATTTATAAATAATGTACAACAAATAACCTTGCCCTTTAGTGTGTTCTGTATTGAGACGAACATAGACTCATGACCTCGACCTCTGACACATTGCTGACAAAATAGAATTTCTGTCTGTCCTTATAACACTTCCTTCACTACATGATGCTTTCCTCAGTTGAAATTTGGCCACACCAGAGAAGAAACCAAATCTACCACACTTTTACTCTATTGATCATCAATTTACTAGAATCGACTTTTAAACAAATTTAAATAGGCTGTTGTCATTTTAAAATAATTTTGGTTAATCAGTGATTGTAGACCCGCCTCCCTTCAGTTTTTTCTCGCGCCTAAAAAGATTTCGGGATTTTTCATATTTCCAGATTTTCTCTGTGGATTACGATCATCGTAGTGTATGGCCTTAATGTTTTTGTGCTAAGATTTGAGCCAGATCAGGAAATTCCAAGAATTTGATCTGATCTGGAGCCAGTATTTTTAAATCCAGATCGGGGCCGAACTCTGGAAATCTGGTAACAGCACACACTCATGCATGCACACACACACACACACACACACACACACACACACATGCATGCATGCACACACACATGCATGCACGCACACACACATGCATGCACGCACACATGCACAAATGTGCACACAGATAAACCTGAATACAACAAGCATTCTGTAAGTATTCCTGGTGATATAAATCTTTAGAGATTGACAGTAAAAAACTCCATTAAAAATTGACAGAAGCAGCCGAAACTGGAACTTGATCTGTGACTCCTCATAACAAAGCAATATACTAAGTTTCAGTTATATATGGTGAAGGAGAATGAAAAAGTCTTGAAAGCTGATATGTTTGTATTTCATAAGTTGAAAGGGGACATTATCTCATAATCCCATCAAAAATTGACACAAACGCCTGAAACTCGAACTTGCTCTGTAATTTTTCATAACAAAGCAATGTCAAATTCTCAGTTAAATATCTTGAAGCGCTGCGAAAAAAATTTTGGAAAACTAATATTTTTTGCATTTCATAAGTTGAAAGGGGGCATAACTCAATGGAAAATTGACGAAAATGTCTGAAACTCATACCTGCCCTATAACTCCCTATAATAAAACAACCTACCAATTCTCAGTTGAATCCCTTGAAGGAGTGCGAAAAGTGAGAAATAAGGATATTTTTCCTATTTCATAAGTCGAAAGGGGGCGTAACTTCATCAAAATTGTCGCAAACTCCTGAAATTTGAACTTCCTCTGTAATTTCTCATAACAAAGCAACGTCTGTAAATTCTTATAGCATAGCAATGTAGCAATTCTCAGTAGAATATTTTAAGACTGCGAAAAAGTGTGGAAAACTAATATTTTTCGTATTTCATAAGTCGAAAGGGGGCACAACTCCATGAAATTTTTTTGAAAATGTCTGAAACTCGGACTTGCTCTGTAACTCCTATTAGTGATGTAGTGATTTTCGCTTAAATATCTTGAAGGAGTGCGAAAAAGTATGGAAAGCTGATATTTTTTGTATTTCTTAAATCTAAAGGGGGCATAACTCCATCAAAAATTGACGCATACACTTGAAACTCAAACTTGGTCTGTATCTTCTCATAGCAAAGTAGTGTACCAATTCTCAGTTGAATACCTTGAGAGACTGCGAAAAAAGTGCAGAAAACCAACTGCGACAGACGGAGTGCAAACCTATAGTTCGCCCCCCCCACACACCCACGGGCTCCCCCAAAACATACACACCCCCACCCACCCACCCACACACACACCGTGAGAAAAAAATCATTACAAATATTATTGTGTTTTGATATTCTTACCACTGTGACAGTTCGGAACAGTATTGGAAATGCGAACATCTCAGACATAAAATCGTGCATAATTTCCTGTTTTCAGGATTTATTCCGAAAAAATGAATGCTATTTCGTACATATCTGCATATCTTGAATAGAGTCAATACTCACAGCATGGCTGAAGACAATATCACGTCGGTACTTTATCGTGTGCATCAATGGAATATTGTCACGATTTTCCTGAAAATAAAATAAAATTAATGTTATCATTCATCCAGACAGTGTTCTCAATTTTGGAAACATATCTGCAAATGGACCAATGATAACGATGATAATCACTGATTTCTAAGGAACCCTTAAAATTTATTTTCTCTAAGTAAACTTCGAATTCCAAGCCAAGAGAAGATCATTTTGGAAAATTTATCGAGCCAGTTATTCCAGTGGTAATTTTTCAAAGTCTTCTCTTGCCTGCGAATGAACATTTACTAAACATAAAAACTAAATTTCTTTTAGCAATCTTGACCATTAACCCTTTCACCAACAAATCCTTGAAAAAGTAAATTCTTTACGATATAAAACTTATTCTGTTAAATATTTTGAAATTAATTTGACTGGAAGTCATTGCTGCCTAAGGCAGCAATGACTTCCAGTTAAATTAATTTCTAAATATTCAACCATTTTCCTGTATGGTTGCCTTGAAAATGAGACATAGGTAATTCATCGGTGAAAGGGTTAAATTGGTTGACCCACTGCGGAATCGGAATCTATGTAAGAACTCACAGCCAAAGTAAGAAACGTGATCAATAACAGTGCTCTGCGTGTGAGCACTTCAAGGAAGCTCTGCAGCTTAATAACTGCTGGACTGATCTCCGCCAACCATTGTGACTGCTGACCTTCACCTGACCAGTACTTGACCAGGTCATCCACTTTAGACTGAGTGCAAACAATGGCCGCATCCATGTTAAGGCACGTTAGTTCCTGAAAGATGAATATACAGTAATCACACTTGTGGTGGTAGGGACCATGTTAGTCTGGGAATCAATGACAACAAAATTAATACTTTCATGAATAAATCCCGAGAAAAAGTATATTCATTACGACATAAAACTTAATTTGCTGAATGTTTTGAAATTAATTTGACTGGAAGCCATCTTCCCGTCAAATTTCAAAATATTCAAGTTTTCCTGTATGGTTGCGTTGAAAGTGACATATGGGAAATTTAGAAGTAAAAGGTTTAAAATGTAGCTCCTGTAATGAAAAATCGTAGTAATTTTGATCGGCATTAGCACATAAATACGCAAAAGTATGCGAAAATTAATTAACTCTCTAATGGACAAGCCAGGTAAAATGGACCTTTGCAGTGGTTTTGAAATCAATCTATTTGCAGGCCTAGAGAAGACTGTTTTTTAACTTTGACCACTGGAAGGGTAACTGATCGAGATAGTCATTTCAGTGGTAAATTATATTTACATATTCTTATCTTGGCCTGCAAATAGACATCCGTTAATAAACAGCTTTGATTTCTTGAACAAATCTTGGTCATTAAAGGGTTAATAAACTAAATCCGAAAAAGTACTGAATGTTGGTATCATAGTCAACTTATACAACAATCACGGTGATGTGAAAACATACGCAAATGAAAAGTACTGGATACTTTGCAAATCTGTCTTTCTGTCTGTCAAATTGTTCACATCTCTGACCAGGCCGCCTATGTCACAACTATATAGCATGTTGGACCTGTTTGACAGCCACTTGTAGCTAGTATAAGCTATGTGATGTCTTTCAGTTTTGACAGTATTATCTCATTTTATCAAAGACAAGATTTCAAATACTACATGACACATTGCAAGAAATTAACCACTGATCTCGTGATCCCAAAGTTTTCCCAGGAATGATGTTATGATGGTGTTTATGATGAAGACAATGATGATGATGAAGGCAGTGACATTAACACCGGTAATGATGATGATTCTGATACTGATGACACTGACAATAATTGTGATAACGATGGTGACGATGATAGTGGCAATGATGATGACAACAATGAAGCATAGAATAGACATCATTGAGCATTTGGTTAAAATTAACCCTTTAATGGTCATACCGGCCAAAACCGGCCTTTGATATGGTTTTGCTGAATGTCCATTTACAACTCAAGAGAATAGAATTTTTGAAAATTTACCGCTGGAATGACTGGCTCGATAACCGGTGAAAAATCTTCAAAAAATTCTATTCTTTTGGCCTGTAAATGGACATTCAATAGGCAGATATTTCAATATTCTTGACCCAATTTGACCATTATAGGGTGAATATATGACATAATCGGTATACAAATATCATTAATGTATACAATTATTGTACAATGCAAACTATCGAGAACCAAGCCAGTCAGTCCAGTGGTAAATTAAAAAAAATAGCCTTCTCTTGGCCTGCAAATGGAAATTTAATAAGTAAATATTTTGATATTCTTGACTAAAGTTAGCCATTAACACGTTAAAGAGAAACATTAAAGGGGAAAAAAAGCAGTTAATCCTTACCATTCTGAAGTCATAATTTTCAAATTAAATTAAATGATGAACTGGTGTTCATTTTCCAACAAATGTGGTGGAAGATGTTGCTGTTGTAGACAGCAACATCGTCCGCCACAATTGTTGAAAAAAGTACACCAGTTTCTTTCCTATTGACAGATAAAAATATAGAATATTAACATCAGAGTGGTAATGGTTAATAAACCACAAGCGCAAAGACATATGTGAACACGGATGGTGATGAAAGCATAGTGGCAATGATTACGAGGTTGAATATACATGTATAGAGAACAATACTATCATCAGCAGAAATAATAGAGATCCAAGCTGTCAATCACATACCGCGCATCATAATAAAATGTCACATGTTAGTTGACGTCACAATCAAAATGAAGTAGCTCCATCATGAAAATGGAAAGGTCTGTCATTAAAGTGTACGAACTATAATGTATGTAATACACATTCTGTTTAATAATTTGAATCTGATTTGACTGGGAGCTTCAGTAAAATTAATTTCAAAATATTCAACAGCTTACCTGTATAGCTTCCTTGAAACTTAGATTCAGATTTCAAAGATTCTAATCGATACCAACACAAATAAAAAGCAGGTGGAGCTTGGCTATAAATGGGTGGAGTCTAGCTAGAAATGGATCCCGACATAATAACACAGGTCTACAGACAACCTTACTTGACAATGTGTGCGGTCACTGGTCTATCATCACAGCTAGGGATTAGTGAAGAATCACTGCACACACATTTCACGGAAAGTGCGTAAGCTACACACACATACCGAAACAACCAAACTCACAAAATTGTGTCGCTTTCGCACGCATCTTACCCACGGCTCGACGGTGGGACTGCGAACGAAATCACTCCCCGACCAATGCCATGTTTTTTCTGGTGACTGTTTTCCAGATCTAGTCCTTGTCGGTGATCGTGGAGATTGAGCGGTGTCCTGAGTAGTATCGACTTTGGCTTCAGCATACATCACGGCGGCTTGCTCGAATGTTGGGCTATCGCAAAGTTGTATCAACTGACGAACCTTACAATAGAAGCAGCAAAAAATATTACAATTTATTGCAGAATTTGATAATTCTAGCACTTAAAGGTGCATATCCACATCAGATTGGCAGAAAATAAAATTGCTAAAATTGTATACTTTTAGTAGATATAGTAAAACGAAATAAATCTTAACACATGACAATTCTATTCCATATAAATTAGTAATTTTTAAGTTGTGAGATTAAATTAAAGGCACGAGTACCCAATTTAAAATCATAACTAAAACAAATTTATTAATTTATTTGGAATGAAATCGTCATATGTTACGATTTGTTTTGTTTTATTTCATCTAGTTACACAAATTAAGCCTCTAAAAAAATACAACGGTAACATTTTAATTTTCAGTCATTCTGGTGGGAATATGCACCTTTAAGAGCATAATATGCATAGACATATTGGTCCAAATATGTCACGCTATATAACAATTGAAAGAGGTGGTATTCATTTATGACATAGTGTCTCAGCATTTTTATTCCCAAGCTAAATTTAAATCATATACACATTTATATTTGTAGAAAGACTTGTCATTTAATTGGAGTTTTTGCAGACTATATTTTCATAGTGGTTTAACTCTGGATATGCTGAATATTTTGAAAGCAATTTGACTGAGAGTTGTTGGTGGCTAAGCCACCAACAACTTTCAGTCAAATTGTTTTCAAAATAGTCAGCATGGTGGCTAAGCCACCAGCAACTTTCAGTCAAATTGTTTTCAAAATATTCAGCATATCCAGAGTTATTGCCTATTCGAAATTATTGTTTGGTGGCTTGCAGCAGTCACACAGTTAAGATGTCCCCTTTGTCAAAGAATATCAAAATTTCTTACACTTCCTTTGATCACAGGTCTAACACGGAACGTATTTTGTTTCATTTGTCTTCCAGCCCTAGTAGTTAGGATTTTTACATTGATCATAACCCACAAGCATAACCACACTGAGTTGATGGATGAAATATCATACATTGTTTATCATTCAACATGCCGATTTCAGTCATCATCTAGCCCTTGTGATATTCTTTATGCTGGTAAGACCGAGGGGATGAGAACATCATTAGTATCACATACAGCTTATTCTGCCCCACAATGCCAAATGTTAGTGTAATTTATTAAGTATTGATCTTTTGTTATAGTAAGAAATAAATAATCAATATCATACTAGTTATTGTCTTGTGTTGTCGTGGAGCATAAATTTTGATTTAGTTTTCTTTGCAGGAATGCCGTATGTCTAATCGCCAACAAATCCTGCTTGAGCCATATCATACTTATTTTGTACACTTTAATGTCTCTATGGGTTATAAAGCTGTTACACCCGCTTAAGATATTTGACAATTCAAGTTTGATATACATCTCACTGACGGACGAATTCTGTAGCCTCACAACATACGATGGCCCTATGAGAATATCCAGTGATGAAAGCTTAGCCTTTTAATCATTTAGCTACCTGGGCCACTGAAAGAAAAACTTAAGTGTCCTCGACAAATTTTCAAAGGCCCAATTTTATCATTATGATGCATCAGCGCATAGGGACCAACATCTACAAATACAGGTTTGCCATGAGAGGTGAACGATCACTCGGGCTCACCTCTGCACACACATGGCAGATTTCAGATGAGCTGTTGGTCACTCACTTGAAATTACGATAGCCATAGTGTGTAAGTCTAAATTCGCTAAAAAATGCTTATATATAGAAAAGCCTCATGTAATCGTTCGCCTATCACTTGCCTGGCAAATTTCAGGAGCTTTTTGTAGCTCATCTGTCATTTCCGCCTGGCAAAGCCTGGGATATAATAACTTAGGATTTACTAATGTACAAAGTGTTAAAACATTGTCTTCAAGCGTACTGGTAATAATATTGCCTATACCTGCAATACACTCGTCAGATATATATATATATATATATACATAAAATGATTTTTGGTTTGCAATCTTAAAATATGGATTGAATAATTTAGCTCGTGAGTTTGAAATTTTGGTATGCCCGCCTAAGATCTAGCTGCCACGGGCTACCGGGCCCCGGCTAATATTCAACACTGATATGTTGAGTGCTTTATGATGTCGGGAAGAGGACAGACCATGGTTTGGGGCTATCATGAGCCCACCATCCAAAATGAGATCTTGAGGGAGAGTGACATGCCATTAACCCTTTAACACTCATATTGGCCAAAAACGGCTTCTACAGTGGTCCTGGAAAATGTCCATTTGCAGACCAAGAGAAGCCCATACTCATTTCCCATACAAAGCAATTTGCTTAGGCAGTAACGTTTCCAGTCTGCTACACAATCTTTCTATGCAAAATTTGCATACAATAAAATTAAAGCATATTTTCTAGTAGTGAACAATGTACATTTTTATTGTATGAATCCAGGATGATTAATCAAGTAATCGCGATTATTATTAAATAATCGATCGTGATCACTCAAAGCAATAATCGCACAAGGCGACATTGCATGCTAATAATGGATAACCTTTCAACTATCTTCTCTCTTAGGATAACACTGGATGAAAAGCATTTTACAAAGTTTACAATGGAACAAATAGCCTAATTATAGAAGATAAAAAAAGCTCCAAAAAATGGGAGAAGCTCCCATTTCCAAACTAAAAATTTGAAAGAAAATATATTTCATATTACATAGGTTTAACCCTGTCACTGACAAATCCCCTAAAAAATACACTTATTCTGTTGAATATTTTGAAAGAAATTTGACTGGAAGCCGTTGCTGCCTTGCTTCAAGTCAAAATATTCAACAGTTTTCCTGCCTTGAAAATAAGATATGGGAAATTCATCGATGAAAGGTTTACCGTTAAATTCCGTGTATATTGCGCACTTTTTTGCTCAAATTACATGTTATAAAAAGCTACTGCGCACTATACACAAGGATAAATATTTGTCACATTTTTTCCCCCAGAATTTTTCGTCAGAATCACAAAATTCAGGGCGGAAATATGATTTTATGGATCGGGAATCAGTCTGGAATAACGATCACATTCTAACATGTCTATAATGGTACTATCTCAACTAGATCGTTAAAATGTCTTACTACTGTCTAAATATTGTGTTATACCTTTATTAAATACCATAAAGTGTTGTAAAATGATCAAATAAACCATCATTTAACTTTTTTACAATGCCATTATTTCCTGTAATTTGTTCTAATTTATTTCTATAAAGGGAGGTTACTCCTGTCTTCCCAAGTTGAACATAGAGATGTTTAGAATCCATAGATTGCTACACAGATATGGACATAAATGTGTTAAAAAAAGAATGCTAGAGCCGATGTTTTTCAAGGTGATCTAGCATTTACATAGATATAGAAAGGAATGTTTTATATGTACTAAACGGCACAATGTTTTGACCAATCAGCGGGCAGGATGATTATGATTGACAGGTTATGGTTAAAGGTCACAGCCATCAACGTATGATGAAGTAACTGTAGAAACGAAAGGATGAGAATAGAAAATCATTTCAAATTGAAGATAATTAAATTTATTTAATAAACAATGCGTGGAATAAACTAGATTATAGCACTATATTATAATATATTATGATGATGATATACTATATTATATTATATAAACCCCAGCCCCACTCAAACAATACCCACAATTGATCACTGTCGATTTTGTAAACGGCAGGCGGTCAGCTCTATCACCTTTGTTTAATGTATTTCTGACCGCGTTAATCCATCCACCCCGCCCCACCACCTGACTACACTGCCTGTGAACCGAGTCTTGAAACCACTCATCTACTGCGTATATAATTGAACAAAATCTCATGGGCTCGCCTTTGATATAGTTATCAAAGTAATTACTGGCACTGTTAGTGTGAGAAAAATGGATTTGAGGGGTTTTTTTTATATTAAAATCGATTTTATTCTCAAGTATCAGCGCACAAAACTCATATTTTATGAACTGAAACAAAATAAATATCCGATTTTTTATGTTCTAACGACCATTTATGTTAATGAGCTCTGCTCAAATCAAATTCGGATTCTAACCTGTTCTGATGGAAATTATATTTGTATTTTTATATCATTCAATAGTTTAATACAAAATATTTGCTAAAAGTGTAGGCGAATGATTTTCCCATGATTAAACAACAGAGTAACGCACGCCACAAACAAGATTTTATAAGGAAAGTGTATTCAACACGCAGTAAGTCATTGATTTTTTTTGTTACCAGTTTTCGTTCACACTGCGCACTATACATGAAAACAACGTTTTTTCAGGCCGACTTTGGTTAAATTTAGGGGTGCGCACTATGCACGATAGTGCAATATACACGGGATTTAACGGCAAGTTATTTTGGAGTCTAAGAGAGAGAGCCATCTCCCCATACAACCCCATTAACCCTCATATCAGCCAAAAACGGCTTCTGCAGTGGTCTTGAGAAATGTCCATTTGCAGACCAAGAGAAGACAATTTTTGAAAATTTACCACTGGAATGACTGTCAGTCTCGTGGTAAAACTTTCAAAAAAATAATCTCTTGGTCTGCAAATAGACATTTTCTATCAGAAAATTTAAATTTCTTGAACAAATTTGAGGGTTAAAGGGTTAAGGTATTTTAGAGGCTAAGAGAGAGACATCTCCCCCTACACCCACCCACCCACATCACCTATGTTTTATAGTATAGGAAAATATTTCTCTCACCTTATCAGCGATACTTTGCATTGTCGTCTTAAGATCATCCGCATTAGCTTGCAATGCTGCGTGACAGAGTCGCTCGCATAAACCTACAGATTCCGATTTTAGTGATAACATAGTTGCCATGATTTCGCTCGCTCGGGACATGCATAATTTATTGCCTGATGAACGATTGGATGAGTAAAGTTCTTGTTGTTGTATCAACAGGCGCCTAAGGCCTCCGTTGCGGAATTTCTGCGCGTAGGCGATAAAAGCACCGTGCGATATGATGTCATAGCAGCCACCTACAAAGACAGTAGAAGAATTAATTTCTAGCTATGTCCCGCCCATCTCTAGCTAAGCTCCGACCACTTTGTTGGAATCGATTTCTATAGCTTGAACAGTGAATTTCCAGAATCCCAATCTTAAGGTAATTATAATTATACAGATAAGCTGTTGAATGTTTTGAAACTAACTTGACTGGGAGCAAACGGTCTTCGTTAAATTAGTTTCAAAATATTCAACAGAAAGTGTATTAACCCATTAACCCACGAATTAGTTTACGAAAATTTCAATTTTCTAAATAGAAAATGTCCATTTGCAGACCAAGAGAAGACTATTTTTGAAAATTTATGACTGGAATGACTGGCTTGTTTATTCATTCGTGGTAAATTTTCAAAAATAGTCTTCTCTTGCTTGGTCTGCAAATTGACATTTCTCAAAACCACTGTAAGAAGTTGTTTTTGGCTGATATGAGTGTTAAAGGATTAATTTTGACAATCAACTGCTTAATTTTCATATGCATGTTGTCTTTGTAAGTACTTTAATGGGCAAGCCAGCCAGAAATTACTTTTGCAGTGGTCTTGAGAAATCTCAATTTGCAGACAATGAAAATAAAATTTTTTTAAATTTACCACTGGAATGACTGGCTCGATAATCAGGCCAGGTCTTCCAGTGGTAAATTCTAAAAAATAACAATGGATGGACTAACAGACAGACAAAGACAAGCAGGCAGACATACAGACAGACTAAACGAAATCAAGGATTTCTTTTTTCACGAGAGAGTTGATACTTACCTCCCTAATACTTTTGATATTGCTAAATATCGGCTTTCACTCAATAAACACTCAGATTAAAACAGTTAGGTGCCCCTACTGGGCAGGGAGTCAGAGTGTAGTCTGGCGGATGCCAGCCCCACCACCGCGCATGCGCAGACTAGCACTTCCTCTGACTAATTTATTGGCTGATACACATGCAACTATTAAGAGCCTGAAGACCGAGCCTCTGTGGGGTGGAGAGGCCGGGTCCGTATCTAGGGAGGTAAGTATCAACTGTTGAGTTGTCTGAACGAATAAGAACAATCTTGCCCTGAACTTTCTGTAAGAAATGTTCCAGGCCCAGGACTACTGCTCTTAGCTCCAGTAGATTTATATGTTCCTTTGACTGTTCCAGATTCCAAAGCCCTGATATCGTGGATTCTTCCAGGCAAGCTCCCCAGCCCTCCATCGATGCATCTGTATACACAGTCACCTGAGGGTGGGGAGGGGTTAGCATAACCCCCACCAAGAGATTCTCTGTGTCCAACCACCATTGCAGGTGATGAATCAGAGGCGCCAACACTGACACGTTCGAGTCCAGCGAACCTGTACTCTGGGTCCATTGTGTCATGAGAAATAACTGGATCGGCCGCCTGCGTAAGGCGGCCTGAGGAATGACTGGTTCCAATGAAACCATCAACCCCAGCATTCTCAAGTAAACCCGTGCCAGGACATGACGACTGTCGCACACTGACTGAATTAATGAGATGAGTTTCTGAACTCTCTCCTGAGTAGGAAAAACATATCCTGTCTCTAGATCGAAGAACATCCCCAGGTAAACAAACTTCTGGGATGGAGTCAGCTCTGATTTTGGGAAATTGATTATCCAGCCCAAGTCTGTGAGAGTCTTCAAAACAATCTCCAGACTGGCCGATAAACTTTCCTGGGTGTGCGCTTTCAACAGCCAGTCGTCTATGTACGTGTGGACTGCTATGCTTCTCCTGCGGAGGTATGCGGTGATCGCAAGAACCACACGGGTGAAAACCCGAGGAGCCGTGGAAATTCCGAAGGGTAACACCCTGAATTCCCACTGTCTGCCCTGGAATGCAAATCTCAGGAAGCGACGGAAACTCCTGTGTATGGGGATGTGGAAATAAGCGTCCTTCAAATCTATCGACGCTGTCCACATTCCCCTCTCTAACCCCGCCAACACCGAGCGCACAGTCTCCATCTTGAAACTGGGCGTCTCTATGAACTTGTTCAATGGCTTGATGTTGAGAATTGGTCTCCACCCTCCGGTGTTTTTTGTTACTAAGAACAGGGTTGAATAGAAGCCCGGACACCTTTGTGCCGGCTGAATAGCTCCTTTTTGTATGAGGGAATTTATTTCCTCCTCGATACACAACCTTTGCTCTGGATCTCTCGGATTTGGAGTCCAGATCGGCACTAGAGACAGTCGCGATGGCGGGCCTGTCATCCAATCGGGATGATACCCGACTGAAAGCCATCGCAAGACTAAACGGTCCTGAGTTAACCGTTCCCACTCTTGCATGTGGTCGGCTAGCCGGCCTCCCACCGGTCCACCTAGGGATAGAGGTGGACATAAGGAGTGCAAGAGCGGCACTGTCTCCTTTGCCAGAAACACCGGAGCGGTTCTCACCGCGGTAACCGTCCCATCAGGAACGATTACCACGCCCAGATCCTCGCGCGCCACGACCAGCACCGCGCGCACCTCGGTGCGCGGGCGGCTGCCTGGCTGACTGCGCCTGAGGAGCCTGCGCCCCCCTCGCTGCTGGCCGAATCGCACGCGGCCGAGGCCGACGCTGCGATGGTGGTTGGCCTCTGACCTGGCCAGCACCACCTCGAGCCTGCAGGGGACGATACGCAGGGGGTGCGGCGCGAACGTTAGCACGACGAGGCACCTCAAACTGCTCGCGCAGCGCCCTCTGGTTATTTACCAGAGTAACCGTCTCCTGGAGGTGTCGACATCCCTCACCTCCAAAGAGACCAGGACCTGTCATAGGCGTACGCAGTAGCCTATTGTACAGGTCCTGGGACGGGCACAGATTGTCCAAGGCAAATGTGCGCCTTGCCCGGACACTCCTGGTCACCGCCCGAGTCATACAGTCCAGCGCCAGGTTGATACCATCCTGGATGGCTCGCTGGACTGTGACCGGACTTGGCTGGCGCGACGCGGATGCTGTTACTACCCCTTGTAACAGCTGGGAGACGTGGGACAGAGCGGCAATCGAAGCCCTCCCACTCTCCTCCGCATCACGCAACGCGGTATTTGCTGAACGCAACGCGTTCGAACACAAGACTCCCGTGTCAGAACGGGAGCCTGGCCGCGCATCCTCACCCAAAGCCGCGCGGTCATCCACGCTCGGCTTAGGTACCACACCGTACCGCTGGTAATCCAGGGGCACGATGCGGCAACGCCTGGCCACCTCGCGCGGGGCCTTCGCGAGACGTCCACTCGACTTAATGGACGTCTCCGCCGCCTCGAACATGTCAACGACATGCGCTGCCAGCGGCAGAGAAGGCATAGCGTTAGCAGTAGGCTTACCAGCTAACCATGGCCTGTGGTCACGCTGGCTAGCCGACTGCTCCACGGGCAGATCTGGCCTAACACTCACCAACCACTGGCAAGCGTCAGACCAATCCTCCTCCGTGGCTAGCTGCGAGCGCTCTACAAGACGGGGGCCTTCGTCTTCCTCCTGGGCGCAATCAACAGAGCTTGACGGCGGATACGCTGATACCCCTGGCAAGCCAGGGAGAGCATGCGGGCCTGACAACACCGGCATGCTAATCTCACTGGCTTGACCAGGAGCAGGCGCCGTGGTAGAGCGCGGGGCTCATACCGCCCCACCACGGCCCCGGCCAGCACCAGTGACACTCTCGGCAAGCCGAGGTATGCGGTAACGCTGGCCATCAGCGCCCAGGGCCACAGTCTGAACCGTGGATTCTACCCCAGCGTGAGTAGAACCGTGGAATAAGTCGCCTGTATTCCCCGTGAGGGGTGCACAGATGTCATAATCCATGGCCACGTCCTCAGACGGCGACCCCAACAGGTAATCCTCATCCTCCTGGCCAGACAGATTAGACTCCGGGTCAGCAAAGAGAGCTAACCCGGACTGGCCAGGGAAGGTGCCATAGGAGGTACTGGCACCCGCGGCGTGCGGATACCCCTGGACTGATAAGCAGCCCGCGGGTTCCAGCGACAACCGTCCACGGCCCCTCGGCGCGGCACTAAGCCTGCTGCCAGGGTCGTAGAACGCCCCCTCTAATGGGGCCACCTCTGAATCTTCGAACAACGGAAGCGTACTAAGGAAAGGTGATTCAGAGGTGGGGATTACCTGCTCCGAAGCAGATGATGAGGACAGCAAAGGATTTGGTCCAGGAAGCATGCCACGAAGCAACTCTGGAACCAAATCCTTTATTGTCCTCCTCATCTCTCCCAACATCTCGGTCCGGAAGGCCTCCATGTCCACCGCGGACGAGGCCTTCCTCTTACCCTTCTTACTCACACCCTCTTTTCTGCTTCTTCTTCTCCTCCTCCAGCACCTTGTCCTTCGCCTGCAAGCACAAGAATTCGGACATTAGCTCGCCCCCCCAGTGCTTACATATCTCGCAATTAAGCAAGGGACCACAGGGGCTACACTGATAACAGAGATGAGGCACAAACTTGTCCTTCAAAAATCGTCCACAGGACGCACAACCAGGTCTCTGAAAAAGGGCAAAGGACGAGGAGTATGAGCAATCTAGTTAAGCTCAGAAACTCAACCAACTCAAGAGAAGGAAATGATCATAAAGATCAATATTCATCAGAAAACCAGCTTTGGACAAACTTTAATTGTTAATAAAGAGCAAGGCTGATTATGACGTCATTAATCCTATGACAGGAAAAAATCGATCCCCAACAAACATCCAAGTGCAAGGACGAATTGTATCTCTAACCAGAACATGTGCAGAATGGACATTTCGACTACACAACCATCAGATATATACTGATAACAATGGCAAATACTGTTAATTATCTCCCTTTCCTCTCTAAATAATTAACATCACCTCATATCAATAATTAGATACCTGACACTTTGTATAGACAAACCATACAACGTGATGAACTGGAGCACTCCACCAACTGAACGCCTCTTAACTCTCTCCACCGCTAGGGGAAGGAATTGGATCAAGAGGGCAAAGTGAGAAGACCTTTATACTAGGCCTCCGACTCACTGGACATAAAATTTTTGGTTAGATAACCTAACAGTATTAGTAGGAAATGGAACCATGGTGGAGAGAAACAAACCCTCTGCTGATGTGATGTCCATTACATATCGTCACACAGACCTGTGGACATAAACACAAAGAGAGATTAGTATTATATAGCACCTAGTTGAAATAAACCAACTAAACAAGGCGCTTATCACGGTAAACGCGAGTCCCGGAAACACATTACACCGGGTAAAAAACTCGCTAATTTTACTAGAAGTCACCTGATTTAAAGGTCCTGGGCCCTCCTGTGGCGAAGTCATCCTTTCTGCCATCTATATCAGGGATTATCACTTCCAAAATTCACACAAAAAGACTATGAATTGAGTTAGAAAAGCTCTAGCACAAAAACATGTGTAGACTCTCTGCCAATAAATTAGCAAAGAGGAAGTGCTAGTCTGCGCATGCGCGGTGGTGGGGCTGGCATCCGCCAGACTACACTCTGACTCCCTGCCCAGTAGGGGCACCTAACTGTTTTAATATGAGTGTTTATTGAGTGAAAGCCGATATTTAGCAATATCAAAAGTATTAGGGAGGTAAGTATACTCTTGATGTGAAAAGAGAGAAAGCCAGGCAGGCAGAGAGTCAGACAGGCAGGCAGGCAGAGAGCCATACAGACAGACAGACGGATGGCGAGCGCCATCACATAAACCTGCTTTGTGTGGGCACAAAAAAGTATATGTTCCATATGTTTATCATTAACTTATTGTTAGTGCAAAAACATTCAGGGCAATTCTTACCCTGTTCTGTGGTTTCATTGTGGACAGACAACCTCTGTGTATGAAGATTTGTTGGCACAAATTCCATGTCCTTCTCCGCTTTCCTAGCACTTTCCTTAAAACTCGGACCTAAAGAGAACACAATCAATATTAACCCTTTCAGTCCTAAAATATAGAATACCAATTTGAAAGTAATGACACAATGATTTACTAAGCTGATGAATATTTTGAAATTAATTTAACTGCAAGTTCTTATCTCCAGTGAAATGTTTGGAAAAGATTACCCACCCTATTTCATACATCTAAATTTGTTACATCTTAACCTTACATTGGTCAAGCTGGCCCAAACCGGCCTCTGCAGTGGTCTTGCGGTATGTCCATATGCAGACAAAGAGAAGACTATTTTTGAAAATTAACCAATGGAATGCCTGGCTCGATACCAGAGCCAGTCATTCCTGTGGTAAATTTTCAAAAATTGTCTTGGCTTGGCCTATAAATGGACATTCACTAAGGAAATGTGTTAATTTTCTTGACCAAATTTGGCTATTAAAGGGTTATATACTCAGGACACCATCTAAATGGTTGATAAAAGGGTTAATTAAGCCTTTCAACCATATAGATGGTGTCCTGGTATTTTTGAAAATTTACCACAGGAATGACTGGCTCGATAACCGAGCCAGTCATTCCTGTGGTAAATTTTCAAAAATTGTCTTGTCTTAGCCTGCAAATGGACATTCACTAAGGAAATGCTGATTTTCTTGACCATTAAAGGGTTAAATATGCATTAGAATATCATCTATATGGTTGAAAGGCGTAATTAATCCTTTTACTAAGTGATATATATGTCTTGTGGAATGTTTATTTATGCAGGACAAGAGAACACTATTTTTGAAAATGTACCACTGGAATGACTAGCTCGATAACCAAGCCATTCATTCCAGTGATAAATTTTCCAAAATAGTATTCTCATGGCCTGTAAATGGACATTTAATAGGCAGGTATTTAAATTTTCTTGACAAAATTTGACCATTAAAGGGTTAAACTTTACTATGTGTATTGATAAATTATAAATTAAGATTAAAGGTGGATATTCAAAGCAGAATGCTTGACCATAAAATTGTCAAAATTTTAGACTTTTAGAGGTTTAAATCGTATGAAGTGAAATAAATCTTAGCATATGATTTCATCACACATAAATTAATATAATTTTCTAGGTTGTGAAATTGAACTAATGACATGAGTTCCTAATTCAACTTCGCTAATAAACCAATTACAAGAAACCCAAGGGCGCTCACCTGAACCATTAGCATTTGAATAGACATGATGGATAATTTTTGGAAAATCTAAGATGGCCACCAAAAAAATTAACCAATCAAGAGTCTTGTCTGATATGCTGAAGCCTATCGTCATAGGATCATTCCACCCAAGTTCTGTTGAAAGCGGGCCATTGATTAAGGAGTACTGTTTTTAAATTGATTTTTCAGAAAATCAAAGATGGCTGCCAAACCATCGACCTATCAAAATTCTGAATAGATTTACTGACCACTATAGGATCCTTCCAGCAAATCTGATTGAAATTGCCTAAGCGGTTAATGAGGAGTCGTGTTTGATTGAAATCGTTCAAATGGTTTTCTGGTGTGAATGTGCACCTTTAATGAAACAGCAGTTTGCATGCGCTATGTATTAATCAGTATTATCACATATTAACCCTTTAACACTCAAGATGGCCAAAAACATCTTCTACAGTGGTCTCGACAAATGTCCATTTGCAGACTAAGAGAATACTATTTTTGAAAATTTACAAATGAAATGACTGGCTTGAGAATCGAGCCAGTTATTCCACTGGAAAATTTTCAAGAGAAATTTTCTTCTCATGGTCTGCAAATGGACATATTTTATGAGATTTCTAAAAACAAATTTGGAGCTTAAAGGGTTAAAAGAAGAACAGTCCTGTAGAGCTATTTTAATCCTTTAGTGACGATACCGGCCAAAACCGGCCTCCTTAGTGGTCTGCAGGAATGCCCATGTGCAGACCAAGAGAAGACTAATTTTTGAAAATTTACAACTGGAATGACTGGCCCGGTTATCGGGCCAGTCATTTCAGTTGTAAATTTTTTTAAATTAGTCTTCTCTTGGCATGCAAATGGACATTCAAACAGCAAATATTTAAATTTTCAGGAATAAATTTAGTGACTAAGGGGTTAAAGCATTCAAATGGCTAAGGATTAGAATATCCAAAATCTGGTAATAAATTTCATGCAAACAAAATGCCGTTACTGTTATATCAATTCATGTTAATAATAACAAAGAAACTCACATCTATATGCAAAACAAAATTAAAAAATTATGATAAATTTCATGAGAATGAAGCAAAGAAATATCCATTAAGTCTTATCATACCGGTTACTCAGAGTTGCTACAGAATCAACAGAATGAATGATCTAAATTTAATGTGAGTTATGCAGAAGATATAGGATAAATATTGACATTTATAATGGGTTACAGATTTTAAAAGATCAAATATCATAAAAATTCCATCAATATCTGCTGTAAATTGTTTTTAGATTAATTAATAGCTTATTATAATCATGTATTTTGAACAGTTGTGGATATTTTAATCACTTCCATCCATCCGCCTGTCTGCCCATCACGCAATCTCCTCAGAAATGATTTGATGGAAATCAAAATTTTGCTAAGTGAATTATCAATAGGATTGCGCAGATAAAGGACATTTATGTACAAAATGCAGTCAAAATTATGTAAGTTAATCTTAACTCTTTGGTACTCGTGTCAGCCAAAAATGGCTTCAGCAGTGGTCTTAAGAAATGTCCATTTACAGACCAAGAGAAGACTATTTTTTTTAAATTTACTACTGGAATGACTGGCTCGATAACTGAGCCAGTCATTCCAGTAGTAAATTTTTCGAAAACAGTAAAAACCAAACGGATACTTTCTATGAGAAAATTTAAGTTTTTTGAAACAAATTCGAGGGTTAAAGTTAAAATGTACTACCAAAACTCTGTCTAATATTACATCACACAGACATCCAGACAGTTCACCTTTATTAGAAGCGATGTTGCGCATGCCCTGTGTATAGACACTGATTGCATTCATGCTCTCGTGCAGGGTAAGCAGTCTTGAGCGCTCCCACTCGGGAATCAACTGATAATTAAGCAAAATGCATACAAGCCACCGGCGTTGTTATTGCTGCTGCTTAAACTAGCATACGCAACACAACACATGCAGGTAGCAGATAAACATATCACACATATATTGGCACAGCAAACTAAATAAAAGAATACATTTATATTTAAAATGTTAAATAATTAATTGTATTATGATCAAGATTTCACTAGAGATTGAAATTTTCGCTTACTAGTGAATAGCCTTTTGCAGGCCAAGAGAAGCACATTAAAAATATTTACAACGAGAATGACTGGCTCGGTTATTGAGCCAGTCATTCCATTTGCAAATGTTAAAAAATATGCTTCTCTTGTCCTGCAATTTTATTTTTTTCAAGACACCTGCCGAGACCAGTTTTGACCAACCTGTCCACTATTGAGCTACATTGAATAATAATAATTATAATATGCAACAAAGTGATCAAAGCATACTCCTACCACATGCCATGCCTGCTTCATAAAATGCTAAACATTAACCCTTTAATGATCATACCGGCCAAAACCGGCCTATGTTACGGTCTTGTGGAATGTACATTTACAGGCCAAGAGAATACAATTTTTGAAAATTTACCACTGGAATGACTGGCTCGATAACTGAGCCAGTCATTCCAGTGATAAATTTTCAAAAGTTGTATTCTCTTGGCCTGTAAATGGACATTCAATAGGCAGATATATAAATGATCTTGACCAAATTTGACCATGAAAGGGTTAAACCTGTTGACGATACACGTAATCTCAGTAAACATTCTGGAAACACATTTTCATGACATGCAGCAGGATGCAGAACTTCTTCTATCTAGAAAACAATTAATTAACCCTTTAATGGCCAAAAAATGGCTTCTGCCATTGTGTTGTGTAATGCCAAGAGAGAGACCCAATTATCATAAACTGTTCATCAGCATTCGCGGCGTTTGGTTGTTCGTTCGGTGATGAAGTTTCACTCGGTTTCGTTAAAAAATACCTGATTTCGGTAAAACATGTTTTTCAACCAAATGGCTACCCGGAAATCGAACAGACAGAAGACTGATTCGTCGGCCTGGGCAGGACTATACTTGGACATATACAGTGTTTAACATGTAGTAGTAGACATTCCTACACTATTAGCATCAATTGTTTGTCAGGATTCGCAGTGTTTTGGTTTTCGTATGGCAATGAAGTCTCACCCGGTTGCGGTAAAACGTATTTTTTTGACAAAATGGCTACTCGGAAATCGAAGCGATAGAAGACTAATTCGTTGTTGAGCTCAGAGCTAGTTTGGAAAATTATATGAATTGGAGTTTGTCTAAACTTAGAGCAGAAATTAAAACAGCTGGAATTGTGATGCCAGGATCTTTTAGCTTGCAAATATTACGTAAACTTTATGTTGACAATGTGAAGACAAATAATTTGTCAAAAAATAGTACAAAACAATCGGGCAGACTTGAACGAAGAACGGAATCTACAAATACTAATTTAGCAGCTGGTGATTGTTTGCATAATGATGGAAACTTTAACCTTAATATGCCTACTGCTATGGCTGCATTCAGTGACAATGTTGCTTCACCTGGGGTGAATCACTCGTGGATGGATTTTCCATATGGAAATAGTTCAGCAAACATGGCTGCCCCAATAGATTCTGCCATTTCGGTGACAATTAGGACAATCGTGGAGCAGACTCTTGCTGGGATGCAGCAATCTTTGAAGCTGTTCAAGTATTCACATCTGTGAGTTTTGGAATCAATAATTCTTGTTATTCATTATTCCCCCAAGTAACATATCCATCAGCTGATTTGTCTACTTACAGATACACACAGGCTTCCATTCATTTGAGTTCAATTTGGTTGCCTCAGTACAGTATGGAACAATTTCCGCGTACGCTGATTTCCAAATCCATGCACACGCTTCCACTCAATTGAGTTTCAAAGCTTATCAATCGTTTTCCTTTATTGCTTGGATAAATTATATTAAATCGCCTTTAAAATTTAAAGCTTTTAAAAATAAGTCCATGGGAATACAGAATTATTAGTGAGTTAACACTGTCATGTCGTAGTCTGACAAAACTGGCCTCTGCAGTGGTCTTGAGGAATGTCCATTTGTGGGGCAAGATATATCTGTATATATTAAATTTGATATATATATTTGTGTATCTTAACCCTGTGTACATCACTCGCAACCAGTTAAATCACTGCTGCATAACGTCGCAGCTAATTTGTTTTCAAAATAATAAGCAGATATGTTACTAAGTGCCGCTAAAACCGGGAGTTTGAAAATCAGTGTTAATAGAGAAACTTATGCTAAAAGACAATACGTAATAGCATTATTTTAAACTCTTTTATGGTCAAGTGTTGTTGAGAAAATTAAAAAAATTTTAACTAATAAATATTCATTTGCTGACGCAAGAAGAGTATTTGTGAAAATTTATCACTGGAATGACTGGCTCGATTATTGAGCCAGTCATTTCAGTGGTAAATTTTCAAAAATAGACCATTCATCCTGCAAATGGACATTTCTCAAGACCACTGCAAAGGCCACTTTTGGCCAGCTTGACCGCTAAAAGGTTACAATAAATAGCTTTATCTACATCAAGGTCTGTCAAATTGACAGGCAATCAGGCAAACAAGGCAAAAATATCCTGGAATGTAACAGAAACATAAATCAAATGCAAATTTAATCAACAAGAATCAAGCCGCACAAAGACCGAACAATGGGCATCATCAAGACAAGCATAAGATATTGTCACATCAAACCTGTGCGGGTGACAAGATAGTTAAGTATGTCAGTATATATCATGATGGTGGTTGCGGCCAGCGTGATCCATGACGCCTGCTCAGACTCCCAATTCAGAGTAAGCTAGGGGAAAGAAATTAGTAATTGAAGGCAGCAATAAAATGATCCACTTCTACCTATGGCCCATCTGTTACTAGCTATGGCCCAACCATTTCCAGCTATGACCCATTCATTTCTAGCTATGGCCCATCCATTTCTAGCTATGGCCCTTTCATTTCTAGCTATGGCCCATTCACTTCTAGCTATGGCCCATCCATTTCTAGCTATGGCCCATTCACTTCTAGCTATGGCCCATCTGTTTCTAGCTATGGCCCATCCATTTCTAGCTATGGCCCATTCATTTCTAGCTATGGCCCATCCATTTCTAGCTATGGCCCTTTCATTTCTAGCTATGGCCCATTCACGTCTAGCTATGGCCCATCCATTTCTAGCTATGGCCCATTCACTTCTAGCTATGGCCCATCTGTTTCTAGCTATGGCCCATCCATTTCTAGCTATGGCCCATCCATTTCTAGCTATGGCCCATTCATTTCTAGCTATGGTCCATCCATTTCTAGCTATGGCCCTTTCATTTCTAGCTATGGCCCATTCACTTCTAGCTATGGCCCATCCATTTCTAGCTATGGCCCTTTCATTTCTAGCCATGGCCCTTTCATCTCTAGCTATGGCCCATCTGTTTCTAGCTATGGCCCATCCATTTCTAACTATGGCCCAACCATTTCTAGCTATGGCCCATCCGTTTTTAGCTATGGCCCATCCATTTTTAGCTATGGCGCATTCACTTCTAGCTATGGCACATCCATTTCTAGCTATGGTCCTTTCATTTCTAGCCTCTTCTTCTTTTCGTTCGCTGATCATACCGCCAGTCCTGTAAGTGACTATCGACATGATCATAAGCGTTAAGTGCGTGGGTCCATGGTTTATTAGAGTGCGCCGTGCGGCCTGGAACCTCTGTCTTCAGCACTCGAGGTTTATGTCAGGGTTACCTCACCCTTACCTCCTGTAGTCGCCTCGTACGACACACAGAGGATACGGAAGGTGTATTCTAAGCCCCACCTACAGGGCATTCATTTCTAGCTATGGTCCTTCATTTTCTAGCTATGGCCCTTTCATTTCTAGCTATGGCCCATCCATTTCTAGCTATGGCCATCCATTTCTAGCTATGGCCGATCCATTTCTAGTTATGGCCCATCCATTTCTCGCTATGGCCCATCCATTTCTAGCTATGGCCGATCCATTTCTAGCTATGGTCCATCCATTTCTAGCTATGGCCCGTTCATTTCTAGCTATGGCCCTTTCATTTCTAGCTATGGTCCATCTGTTTCTAGCTATGGCCCATCCATTTCTAGCTATGGCCCAACCATTTCTAGCTATGGCCCATCTGTTTCTCGCTATGGCCCATCTGTTTCTAGCTATGGCACATCTGTTTCTAGCTATGGCACATCCATTTCTAGCTATGGTCCTTTCATTAATAGCTATGGCCCATCCATTTCTAGCTGTGGCCCATCCATTTCTAGCTATGGCCCATCTATTTCTAGCTTTGGCCCATCCATTTCTAGCTATGGCCCTTTCATTTCTAGCTATGGCCCGACCATTTCTAGCTATGGCCCGACCATTTCTAGCTATGGCCCATCCATTTCTAGCTATGGCCCATCGATTTCTAGCTTTGGCCCTTTCATTTCTAGCTATGGCCCAACCATTTCTAGCTATGGCCCAACCATTTCTAGCCATGGCCCTTTCATTTCTAGATATGGCACAACCATTTCTAGCTATGGCCCTTTCATTTCTAGCTATGGCCCTTTCATTTCTAGCTATGGCCCATCCATTTCTAGCTATGGCCCATCCATTTCTAGCTTTGGCCCGACCATTTCTAGCTATGGCCCGACCATTTCTAGCTATGGCCCAACCATTTCTAGCTATGGCCCGACCATTTCTAGCTATGGCCGGACCATTTCTAGCTATGGCCCGACCATTTCTAGCTATGGCCCGACCATTTCTAGCTATGGCCCGACCATTTCTAGCTATGGCCCGACCATTTCTAGCTATGGCCCGACCATTTCTAGCTAGGCGCTGCCCACTTAGTACACATGTTTGTTATTTTGAAACATTGAAACCTGAATTCCCGGAATACCATTTCAAGGTAAGTAATAACTATACAGGCAAGCTGTTGAATATTTCGAAAATAATTTGTCTGGGGCTGTTGCTGCCTATTCAGAATGTTTATTAAATTATTAAGTCATCAAAGACATACAATCGGACACTATTTGTGACAGACCATTCATACTTAACCATACATCATTTTGGTTGTGACATCAGCTAACAGGTGACGTATTTGATTATGACATGAGATATATGAGTGACAGATCAGATCCCTCCACAGGAAACAGTATATACCAATAATTTAAAACAATAAGTATTTTATTAATACAACAGCGATTCATCTTCAATTAAAAAATATTTCAAAATATGAAACACAATTTATTTTATTTAACCCTTTAATGACCAAGATTTGAAATAACCAGCTTAGTTTTGGGTATAATTAAAATCTCATCAATTTTATAATTTGGAACATTGATATTCTGATGAGGATCACATTAACACTCATACCTGCCAAAAACAGCTTCTGCAGTGGTCTTGACAAATGTCCATTTGCAGACCCATAGACTATTTTTTTAAATTTACCACTGGAATGACTGGCTTGGTTATCGAGCCAGTCATTCCAGTGCTAAACTTTAAAAAAATAGTCTTCTCTTGGTCTGCAAATTGACACTTTCTTGGAAAAAATTGAAATTTTCTTGAACAAATTCAAAGCTTAAAGGGTTAAACAAAGGGAATGATAAATAGGAAAGACATTCAATATTTTTAGATCATAAACGATTTTTAGTTACGGTTTGCAATTAGTATACATCAGTCAGTTGGTCGGTCGGTCTGTCGCAACAGCATGTCACACTTGTTAACCCTTGTACTGAGAAATTGCATGTATATCTAAATTACAAGGGCATATACGTACCATACCGGTTAATTTTTGTGTCATTGAAGGGACAGGTACACTATATATTGCCTACACACACACACCCACACACACATCACGATTGTTTCTTAAATCATGAATGTATATGCTTAACAAGAGCTCCGCAAACGGCCACCGGTGGCTGATGGCCAGCTTGGATTTCAGATCATCGACAACTTCGATAGGTTTCTTTTCCAGGCCTAGTCAACCACTTATGAAGTTTCAAAGCGATCCAATAAATAGTAACAGAGTTATCATCCGGAAACCAATTTCCAAGATGGCTGCCAACGGCTGGATTTCGAATCATTGTTGATTTCGATAGGTTTCCGATATACGCTAGCGGAGTTATCATGCGGAAACCACTCTGCCACCTGCCCACCCGTAAATGCCATCACATAATACCATCAAAATTTGTTTACCAAGGGTAAATAAATTATCTAAAACCATTGCAGCTTTCGTTATTGATATGCTTTTGGGGTTATGTCTGGGTCATTTGCACCCAAGCTGATTAATTGAGTAATCACGATTATTCTTAAACAAGAGGCCCAACGCGCCTGTATCGCTCACCTGCAATTATTGGCCACTGGCACAACCGAACAAAATGAGACGATCACTGGAAATATTTACCAATCAAATTTCTATGAAGAAGGTTTAGTCAAGTTTGACTAAAATTGGCCCAGTGGTTAATAAGTTGTCTTTTTATGAAAGTTTGATTGATTCATGGCGGACATGTTGTTTTCATATATCTCCATGGAACAAACTCTAATGGCCTTTAGTCCCTAATCATATCTCCCAAATTTTGTCCCGACCCGTCCAGCGGTTCTGGAAGTTGTTTTCGCGAAAATGAGGTCATCCAAGATGGCCACCGAAACATTTGGACAATCAAGTTCCCTTGAACAAACTTGGTTCAGCTCTTACCCGAACTGATATTTCATGAGTTTGAAATCAGTCCCCCAAACGGTTTCGGATATTTTTAGACATTTATAAAAATCTGCCAAAATCCAAGATGGGCGCTGCCAAATTGGCCGATCGGCTTTGTTTTAATAAACATAGATCTCTATGCCCTAAGAATGCTTCCTGCCAAATATACTTGAAATTGGTCCAGTGGTTGAGAAGACATTGGTGGGAAAACGATCCAAGATGGCTGACAAACCGTTTATCTGACAGTTTCGAAAGTGGTAAATTTGAAATCAAAATATACCCAAAAAGATATATAAAACCAATTCCAGCCTCAAAATCCATCAAATAAAAAAATCCAATATGGCTGCCAAACATGCAGCATTTTAATTAGCCCACGCCGGACGTGTTTTTTGACGGATCAACTTCCTGTGAACAAACTTTAATGGCCCTTAGTCATCCCTAATTATATCTGCCAAATTTCCTCCCGATCCGTTTATCAGTTTTGGAGAAGTCATTTTCGCGAAAACTTGGTCATCCAAGATGGCCGCCAAACTATTTGGCCAATCAGGTTCCCTTGAACATACTTGGTTCAGCTCTTGCTCTAGATGATATTTCATGATTTCTGAATCGATCCCTCAAGCAGTTTTGGAGGTTTCAAAATCCAAGATAGCCGCCGGCCAAATTGGTCGATCGGCTTCATTTGAACAAAGTTGGATACCTATGGCCTAAGGATGCTTCCTACTAAATATAATTCCAATCGGCCTAGTGGTTCTTGAGAAGACGTCGTTTAAAGGAAAAGTTGACGGACGACGTACAGACACGACGGACGGTCGCCACGGCATAAGCTCACTTGGTCTTTCAGGCAATCGTGATTTTTCAAAGCAATAATCGCGAAAGCCTAGTTCCATTCTGAAGAGTTGTTCCTAGGAACCCGCTATGTTTCTTCTGCGCTCACTCACCTTGCCAAGGTCTTGTAAGAGATTGATCTTCCCTTTCTCTTCATTAATCCAGAGCTTCCTGAAAGACAGTCATTAATTCACCTGTAAATTCCCAGTGTCACAATCACACAGGCAAATAAACCGGACAGCTGCTAAATATTTTGAAATTAATATGACTGGAAGCCATTGCTGCACTGGCTTCCAGTAAAATTAATTTCAAAACATTCAAAAGAATACGCCATACATTGTAGACTTTTTCAGGGATTTGTCGTTGAAAGCCATCACAGTTAATCCTTTACCGGTTAAGATCGTTAAAAAAATTTCTGCACAGTGAATGCCCATTTGCAGGACAAGATTATTTTGAAAATTTACAACTGGAATGACTGGCTTAGTTCCAGTGGTAAATTTTCAACAAGAGGCCCATTTTAGACGCCTGTATCGCTCACCTTGAATTATTGCCCACTGGTACAACCGAACAAAACGAGATGACCCCAGGAACAAGACCCCATCAGAAGACGGCATATTCACACACACCCCCCCCCACCCCCGAACCCAACCATTTCAGATAAACATACATCGTAGCTAAACTTAGTTGTGTTGACATCTTGAAATGATTGCCAGAGATGGACGGACCGACAGACTGACACACATACATTCTATAGACGCATGGATTTACAGGCTTACGGACAGCGCATGCACATCTTCACGTGGTAATGAGAATCCTTACTAAGTTTCACTAGAATCATAGCTAAATTGTAGGAGTTGTGTTGACAAGAAATGATTGGTACTGCAGTTTATGTATCGGCTTAAAGGTATTTAAAGGGAGATAAAGCTGTAATGAATAATTTTCTGGCCGTGAAAGAAGCACATCTTCGGATGGTAATGATCAGATTTACCATGTTTCAAAAGAATTGTAACTAAACTGTAGGCGTTGCATTGACAAGGATGGACCAACAGACGAACAACATTTTGGATAAATGGATGGATGTACAAGTATACGGATAGCACATGCACATCTTCATGATAACACTTACCAAGTTTAAAAAAAATCGCAGCTAAACTGTAGGAGGAGTTGCGTTGATAAATGACTGGCAATGCAGTTTATGTATCGGCTTTAAGATATTTAAAGGGTGATAACTCTGTAATGAATAATTTTTTGGCCACGAAAAAAAGCACATGCACATCTGCACATGATACTGATAATGTGGACAAAATTTAAAGTTAATGCAGTTCTGGAGTTGTTTTCGCTAAAACAAGATGGTTGCCTAACCGTTTGGCCAATCAAGTTCCCTTGAACAAACTTGGTTCAGCTCTTGCCTTGGATCATATTTCAGTTTTGAATCGATCCCCAAAGCGGGGAGAAGTTTTAAAGACGTTTCTAAATCGTCCAAAATCCAAGATGGCTGCCGGCCAAATTGGCACCCTTTGAACAAAGGTGGATCCCTATGGCCTAAGGATGCTTCCTGCCAAATACTTTTAATCGGCCCAGCAGTTCTCAAGAAGAAGATATCTTAAATTTCCCATTGCTTTAGTGTCAGAGTTTTTGGTGGGAAAAAGATCCCAGATGGCCACTAAACCGTTAAACCGACAGTTTTCGTACATGGTAAATTTGAAATCAAAATGCCCAAAAAACATATAAAATCAATTTCGGCATCAAAATCCATCAAATAAAAATATCTAATACAGCTGCCAAAAATGCTACAATTTGATTGGTCCATGGCGGCCATGTTTTATACTATCAACTTCCTGTGAACAAACTTTAATGACCCTTCCTCCATAATCATATTTGCCAAATTTCGGCCCAATCAGCAGTTCTGGAGAAGTTGTTTTCGCTAAAACTAGGTCATCCAAGATGGCCGCCGAACCATTTGGCCAATCAAGTTCAAACTTGGTTCATCTCTTGCCCTAGATCATATTTCATAAGGTTTGCTTCAATCCCTCAAGCGGTTTCACAGATTTTTTAAAGATGTTTCTAAAAATCTGTAAATGGACATCTTAAGCTGTTACCCTCATACCTACTCAAGGTTATCCTAATATCGCTGTTGGTTGAGAGGAACTGTGCCATTTTGATGCTACACTAGCACTGGAAGAGGAAGGATGACATAAGAGCTGAAGTTGCTTTTCCGTCTACAGGTCATTAAAAGTCTACTAAAATGCGCGTGTGTAGTGGTCTTGCACAATGCCAAATTGCAGGCCAAGGGAAGACTTTTACTAATGAAAAGAGCGTGGACGATTATAAAATGAAATAATCATGTAATCGCCATGTTGCAATTTTTGTCAAGACAGTTACGCTTGTGAAACTCTGCTCGCATTACAAATCATGGAAACAAACATCCAGCTATCAGCCGAATGTGTGAATGATTAAATAAACTAAATAAATAACTGATTTGTTTGTATTGACTCATGATTAGTTTTAGATGAATAAAGATTGTTCACTTGGTTGCTATTTATCATTGTTGTTGTAATCACCTTTAATAAAGGTCGTTTATTACATCAAAATTAATCCACAATTTGATATAAAATGGCGTTGCGAAAAAATACAAATCACGTGATTCTCCTCCAATTGAAGAGTTTATTTTAGAGCGAGTACTCAGATATATTCTGGAATCGGGGACTCGGAACTCAGGAATTTCTATATATTATCATTGCGCGATAGGAACTGAGTATTATACTGATCTGAATAACGGGTACCCGTTTGATAAACTCCCGTTAGCGGATATCTCGCGAGAACACGCCGCCTCCCATCGCAAAAGAGCCGCTGGCTCGCCAACTTAAGAAGCCGGCTATATTGTCGTTCGTAATAATTCAATTTGGATGATTTAATGTTGATCGGCGTTACAAAATTGATGCACATTTTCTCCCGTACTTGTTTGGTACATAAATTGGGTCTTAAAATATATTTATAAGGAAGCTATTTAATCACGCCAAGACTGTTTTAAGCGCATTTTGACGACAAAAGTGTGGAATAAACTTTATTATATCTTGAACATACGTGGCCTACTATTAGTATTAATCTAATAGGTGGTCGAGATTTACAAATCCGAGGCCTGTATTGACTTCTAGAGGGGCCGGAAATGTATCAAGGCAGAGATCGGTCTGAAGTAGACACACCCTGCGACATGATTGTTATTATTATACATGCTATTCTTACAAACTTGCTCATAAAAAAAATTTTCCTATACAATCTGCTGAGCTAGGGGGTGGGCTTCTAATACAGTTTTGCCGCTTTGAAACTCCTAAGAAATCATTGGAGCTCAAGTTAGGGGGTGGGCTTCTATTAGAGCATAGGCTACAATTAAGTGAAATATGGTACCTTCCGTTTTCCGTCTAGAAAAATCTTGATACATTCCTTTGTTTGCAATCAGCAACTGGAGTATTCTGTCCATGTATGTATACCCAAGTGCCTAACCCATAATCTTACAATCTGCAGTAGCATAATAAAGTCCTCTAAGCAGCATTGACGTAGTTAATATAGTTCATGATTAATCGTATGATCGCGATTATTTTTTTTTAATGATCGCGATTATGAAAAGTGAATAATCGTGCAACCCTACTTGACAATTGAGAGTCATTGAACAGTATTAGATTTTCAAAAATACTCATGTCAGTTATTCCAGTGAGAAAGCTTATAAAATACTCTTCTCTTGCCCTGTAAATGGACATAGACGTAAACAAATTTCTTGACCTCCCTTGACTAATAACCCTTTAATACTCAAGCTGGTCAATAATGGCATGAGCAGTGGTGTTGAGTAATCTCCATGTACAGATCAAGAAGACTATTTTTGAAAACTTACAAACTGGAATGACTCACTCAATAATCGAGCTACATGTAGCAATGGACTTTTCCATTTTTAGCTATGCCCCGTCTATCTCTAGCTAAGCTCCACCAACAGCTCGCTCGTGTTGGGATCGATCGATCTCTGAATTCCCTAACTATCAATTTCCAGAAAACTATACAGGTAAGCTATTGAATATTTTGGAACTAATTTGACTGGGTACTGTTGCTGCCTAGTTCCAAAATATTCAACAGCATGTTTATTAAATAGCAGAGACATACAATTCGTAGAACGTGTTGGACTATTAAGAGTTAAAGACGGGTCATATAGAATCATTTATGATGTAATGAGTATGATGTCATCCTACACGCCTCTTAGCTGATTATGACGTCATATGATAGATGGATACACTGGAAAGGTGAATTCCAGTGATAAATTAAAAAAAAATTTCTGCAAATGGACATATTTTCTGCTTTGTAATATCACGTAAATGTTGTCTCCTCAAGAGCTAGTGTGTGATGTCATATAAGTGCAAATTCATTACATTCTTTATTAGGCAATACTCATCCCGTTGAATATTTTGAAACTTATTTGACTGGAAGTTGTTGCTGCCATACCTGTATGGTTGCTTTTTTTAACAGATTGCCTAACTATATCTGGCACCTCTATGACAGCGTATATACCGAGGCAGATGTGCTAGGTTGTTCCTGATTGGTCGAAAAGTAAATCATGACTGCCATCATAGGCTGTAGAAATTTATCCAAATTTAGCTACTAAAGACTGAATATTTGTCGTTATCCGCGTGACAAAAAAGCTAAAATGTCAGGGATGAATTATGCGTGGCAAACTCTATCACCTGAATGGTTAGTATAAGGTAAGGTGAGATATTCTTTAACAAAATTGAGGGGGTTAAAAAAAGGGCTAAGATCCCCTCTATATATCTCACAGGAGTTGTTGAGGAATCCAGAAGCAGAGGCGACTCTCTCCCATGTACTCATGCACCAATAACTTCTCTCCGTCATTCGTGTCGAAACGGAAACATTTACTGATGATATTCTCATTGACCGCCTTAAGCATGTCCAGCTTACGCGATGGACCTTTGCCTATCATTTTGCTCTTGTCTGTATGGCTGTTGCATGTCGTCCCCTGGAACAGAAAGAGATGGGTTTTATTTGCCTAGTTCTTCTTGAGCAAACTTAACCCTTTAACCCTTGAGTTTGTTCAGGAAAATTTCAATTTTCTCATAGAAAATTCCCATTTGCAGACCAAGAGAAGACCATTTTTGGAAATTTACCACTGGAATGCCTGCCTCGGTTATCGAGCCAGTCATTCCAAAAATAGTCTTCTCTTGATCAGCAAATGGACATTATCCAAGGCCACTGCAGAAACTGTTTTAGGGTGATATGAGTGTTAAAGGGTTAATCTCCAGGAATATCCAATTTCAGGCCAAGAGAGACTATATTTGAAAACATACCACTGGAATGACTGGCTTGATTATGGAGCCAGTAATTCTGGTAGTAAATTTTCAAAAATAGTTTCTGCAAATGGACACTGACTAAGCAAAAACTTGGATTTTCTTGACTATGAACTCTTTAATCATCAAGCTGATCAAAACGGCCTCCGTGGTAGTCTTGAGAAATATCCTTTTGGAGGACAACCGAAAGCTTTTTTCATAAATTTCAGTGGGAAATTTACAAATATAGTCTTCTCTGGGCTTGCAAATGTTCATAAATGACAAAACAGGTGGTTGACATTGCTAAATAATGCAGCTCAGCTAAAACAAATCAGCCGAGCTGCAGAAAATTACAAGACTGTCCACTGATTAACCAACACACTGATAAAATCGCCTGATCTTAATTTCAAGACAACTGTACTTGAAAGTTGTTGAACAGTTTGAAAATAAATGGACTGGAAGGTGGAAGACATTACAAGCAACAGCTTCGATCATTTTGACAAGATTTTGAATAAATCATTCAACACAAGACAAAAAAGTGCTGCATAAATAAGTAACTACTGATTCCAAATTCCAATGGGTTTCATCTATGTCTAACATAAGTTTTAGTTCAGAAATTAGCCAATTACTACGGTACGGTTTTTTTTTTCACGGTTGATAACTCTGGCAAATATTTACAACAAGAATTCTGTGGAATTAAATGTCTTGCCTGTCTCCTGTTTGTCACAGTGGCATTGACCTTTGACCTTGTGATCTCTGTGTTATCACGCTGCTTCCTAACGTTATAGGTAACCATGTATTCAAGGTTAGTTCCAATAGGATTAACCAATCCTGAAATATAATTGATTTGCTGAATGTAAAGGCTTACGGTTGAAAAAGCAGAGGTCAAATAGCAACATTAGAATGGCCTTGACCTTTGACCAGGTGATCTCCATGTCACCATCCTGTATCATCTTGGCATAAGTAACCATGTACCCAACTTGTCTTCCATTACGGTTAAGCAATCCCGAAATATAACATGATAAGATTAACTAAGCCTAAAATCTTAACATTGAAAAGTAGAGTTTTGTAGAGGTCAGAATGCCCTTGAGCTTCGACGTTGTGACTTCAGTGTCAGCATGCTGCTTCCTAACATTATAGGTAACAATGTATCCAAGTTTAGTTCCAATAGGATTAACCAATCCTGAAAGATAACCCAGAAAAAACTTAACATCGAAAGAAAGTTTTATATCAAGGTGACAGTGACCTTGACCTTTGACTTTGTGACATTAGTATCATCATGCTGCTTCCTAACAGGCAACCATATAGCTAAATTTAGTTGCAATAGGATTAATTGATCCGAAATATAAGCGGAGAAGTTTTGCTAAACGCAAAAACTCAACATTGTTGACGCCATCATCAGATGTGACACATATGTCTCGCTTTCTGTTTCGCAGGCGAGACAAAAACCAATGAGACATAGACTTGATGACCGCTTTACTAGTAAATATTACAGGAGTTTACATTGTTCAAGGGCAATAATTTTGGCAAATACTGATGAGAACTAACGTGACATTAAAATGACATTTACCATAATAGTCTATGTCAAATACGCTTATTCAACCAAAAGGCATTGTATGGAAACCTATTAGACACATACAAACGAACTTACGAATGGACACATTCTTATATCATCTCAAACTTCGTTTTTTGAGGGGCTAATAATAAGTAGCAGCACACAGAAATATAATTCACTAGCAAAAAACTCGCCTCACCAAGTAACAAGTCATATAATCCAACTGCAAACGGCGCTTAAATAACATTGACAATTTCTTCTTAAACATAATTGAGATTAAATCTTAAAGAAAAAAGCCTCAAAGTTAATAAGACTTTGCAAGACGTCAAATTAGCAAAAAACATCATAACACAATTATATAGCTAAAGAAGGCGCAGTACAGATCTCGTATTAAGTTTACATATTATGAACTGAAGATGGAAGGTAAATAAAACATCATAAGTAAATTTTAATACAGATTATCATAACTAGGTCATTTTAAGGGCAGTCAAGTGAGACAACTGTTTAAAAATACTCTCCTATTGCGCATAGTTATATAGGTCATCTGCTTAACTGTCTGTCCGCTGAATTTCTGCAGACTACCTTTTCCATGGGGTTTAACTCTGGATATTATGAATATTTTGAAAACAATTTGACTGAAAATTGTTGGTGGCTACGCCACCAACAACTTTCAGTCAAATTGTTTTCAAAATATTCAGCAGGTCCACAGTTATTTCCCATTGAAATTATTCCCGGGTGGCTTGCAGGAGTTGGAGTTCAAATGTTGAAACCAGCTGGATCATTCTCATAGGAGACTATCTTTGAAACCTTATCACTGGAATGACTGGCTTGGCTATTGAGTCAGCCAATCCAGTGGTGCCCACTGCAGAAGCATTTTTTTACCCACCTTGAGTGTTAAAGGGTTAAACCATGATATAGCAAAATTTTCTTTGTTGTAAGTAACATCCTGGTGAATATTTTGAAACTAAGTTGACTGGGAGCTGTTGTTACCTATAGCAGAAACAAGTTCTAGTTAAATTAGTTTCAAAATATGCAACAGCTGCCCTGTATAGGTGTCCTAAATTGAGATAATGAAATAAAGGGTTTAAAATGGCCAGGAGTTGTCAATATAAATAATTCTAGTTTGGTGAATGTCAATTTTCAGGCCAAGAGAAGACGCATTTTAAAAAACCCGGCTACTGTAATGACTGGCTTGATTATCGAGATAGCTATTCAAGTGATAAAATTCTATAAATAGTGTTTTGCCATCGATGAAGTCATTTTGTTTGTCCGTCTGTTTGTCTAAATTTGGCACATACTCATATTATGACTGATTAACCCTTTAGTACTTATGTGGCCAAAAACGGCTTTTACAGTGGCCTTGTTAAATGTCCACTTGCAGACCAAGAGAAGACTATTTTTGAAAATTTACCACTGGAATGACTGGCTCGATACCCAACACAGTCATTCCAGTGGTAAATTTATAAAATAGTCTTCTCTTGGTCTGCAAATGGACTTTTTCTATGAGAAAATTTAAACTTTCCTGAACAAATTCGATGATCAAAGGGAGTTTGAGATTCAGATCAAAGAATCAGATTTCTAGGTCATGGTTCACCGGAAACCACTTATTTGGAACACAAGAAGGTAGCCTGATCAAGAAATTTGGCTTTGAATTTCAGAACAAATCACCCAATATGTATGTCATAGGGGTCAATAAGTGCAATGGCACGAGTCAGCACCTCCCACGAGTGCATTTTAGTTGGCGATGTTCAAGAAAATGTCCATTTGTAAACCAAGAGAATATTTTAGAAAATTTATCACTGGAATCCAGTGGTAAAATTAAAAAAAATAGTCTTCCCTTGGTCTGCAAATGGATATTTCTCAAGACGACTGCAGAAGCCATTTTTGACTGATATGAGCACTAATGAGTTAAAGAATCATCATCAGCATAAATTTCAGCATATAATTCTTCAAACGTGTTTGACAGTACTCAGATACCTGATCTGCAGAAGATGAATTCACCCAGCCCATCAATGTTATGTGACCTGCATCTTCGTAATCCTGAGATCTGTCAAAACAAGATATAAATATGTGACCTGGCACTTCTGACCATAAAATCAAGATAAATCACATATATGCATTAACAACTGCTCACAGACATGCACATGCACGCACGCACACACATACACATACATTCTTCTTTCATTCATTTGTTCATTTATTCATTCACTCGCTTGCATATTCACTCCTTATTTATCTCTTTAATATATTCTTTAATTAATTATTAATATATTTTTTATATTTTCATTCATTCATTCATCTATCTAAAGGGCCACAATTTCATATTTGAATATGTGATTCTATAAATAATCATGATTTTCTTTGTGATGCTGAACTGAAACCCACCATGATGACAAATCAATGAATGAGAGCTACCAGAAGATTCAGTACAGTCGTCTTATGAAAGTTTCAATGAGATGTGATGAATGGTAGCAGAGTTATCATCCGGAAATGGACTTATCACCGTCAACCAATTTTAAAGATTTCACCGGAGGCTGGTGTACATATTGGATTGTGGATCATCGTCAATTTTGGTAGGTTTCTTTCTCAGATGTAGTCCAGTCATCCTATGATGTTTCAAAGTTCAATAAACGGTAATGGAGTTAACATCTAGAAGCCAATATTCAAAATGGCCGCATTATATGGTGGTCATATTGGAGTTCAAATCATTGTCGATTTTGATAGGATTCTTCGTCAGACCTAGTCCAGTCATCCTATGATGCTTCAAAGCAATCTGATAAAGAGTAGCGGAGTTATCATTCAGAAAACACTGCCACACGCCTGCCCCCACCCAAACCCACCAGTAAATAACATCACATAATACCCTGCCTATTTTTTTATGGGGTATAAAAGATTAGTGACATACTGGACATTATGAAATTACTCTGACTGAATGCTGTTGCAAAAGATAACAACATCATTCAGTCCTGAAAACTAATTTCAAATTTAACAAATTGACGCTGGCTTTCATTGACACTACTACCAATACCCCACACATACGATATATATATATATATATATATATATACCGGTATATATATATATATATATATATATATATATATATATATATAATATCACAACTTTTATACACTATATAATACGATATGTTCTAGGTTGATCTATCGTGCACCACTGGTAGATACTTACATCACGCTAAGTCTAAGTCTGAAGTTATCGGCACATAGCATGTCATTCAGCGTGAATACCACCTGGCCGATAGGACACATCTAAAGAAAAGCGATAATTAATAGGAACGATAGTGAGCTATTTTGTAGGCTTCTAGATTGCTGCTTAATTAACCCTTTAACACTCATATCAGACAAAAATGGGCCAGTCATTCCAGTGGTAAATTTTCAAAAATAGTCTTCTCTTGGTCTGCAAATGGACATTTTCTATGAGAAAATTAAAATTTTCTTGAGACAAATTCGAGGGTTAAAAGTTTAACCCGATAATAGTCAAGGTTGGTAAGAAAAATGACAATTCTGCTTAGGGAATGTATATATGCAAGCCAATAGACCTTTTTGGAAAATTTACCACCAGAATGACTGACTTGGATAACGAGCCAGAAATTCCAGTGATAAATTCTCAAAAATAATCTTCTTTTGATCTACAAATTGACATTCCACAAGATAATTGCAGACAGGTTGTGGCCGCCTTGACCATTAATGGGTTAAAATTTAAAACTGAAGATGTCATTTAGATATTAGAATTATAAAAACAAATAAAACACCATTTACAGAAACATGCTGGCATATAAATGACCTTGACGTATTGACCCTAAAATCTACCTGACTCCAAGGACTACTTCCTACGTTTATTAACAGCCATCCAGTCTAACGTGAGTTATCACACCAAACACATACAATTTCTTACTGGGTCATCATGACCGTGAACTTTTGACCCCAAAAATCAGGAGGCTTCTCAGGAGACATCCACATTAACCTCTCCCCCAGATTTGTTGAAAATCCATCGTGCACAAAATGGGTTACTGTATTGGACACGCAGACAGAATAGGTAATTACAAATTTTATAATACATGTTGTAGTGAGGCTAATTATTAAAATAGGAATACATCTAAAGTGATTATGAAATATACTTTTGAGGTTTCTTATTGAAGTTCTGAAACAAGTAGGAAATATCCCCTAGGAAACATGTCAATATAAATACAATAATGTCCTCTTCTAGTAAACCTAACCCTTTAACCATCAAATTTTCTCAAGAAAATTTTGATTTTCTCATAGAAAATATCCATTTGCAGAACAAGAAGATGATTTTTGGAAATTTCCCACTGGAAATGACTGGTTCTGTTATCGAGTCAGTCATTCCAGTGGGAAATTTTCAAAAAATAGCCTTTTCTTGGTCTGCAAATGGACATTTATCATGAACACTGCAGAAGCCATTTCCAGCCGATATGAGTGTTAAAGGGTTCAGCCAAAAACGGCTTCTGCAGTGGTCTTTGGAAATGTCCAATTGCAGACCAAGAGAAGACTATTTTTGTTCCAGCGGTCAGTTTAAAAAAATTGTCTTCTCTTGGTCTGCAAGAGCATTTTCGTTGAGAAAATTGAAATTTTCTTGAACAGATCCGAGAGTTAAAGGGTTAACCTGTACCACTCTGATGCCAATATTCTATCTTTCTATGACAGCACCATCTTCCACCAAATTTGTAGAAAAATCAACACCATTAAATTAAAATTTTGACATCAGATCACTAAGGGTTAAGACTGGCCAGACATCATTAAACTCTCTTCATCGTTTCACAACCTGCTAAAACATACCGTAGCCGTCATTTTCTCTTTAACATTGTATATGACTAGCTTGACACGTGTCATTACATCAACACCTGCATTGTCACCAAATCCAATTGTTGTTAAGAACTGCGGATCACTGCATTTCTGGTGAAAAACAACAATAATGACAATACGTTGCTAATGAGCGCTAATCACCTGCACTGTCACATCCAGATCTTAACCTTTACCACACTGATGTCAGATTTAAAAATTTTAAAATTAAATAAAAAGATGAACTGGTGTACAGTTTTCAACAAATTTGCTGGATGATGGTGCTGTCATAGACAGCAACATTGTCCACCAAAATCGTTGAAAAATGTACACCAGTTTCTTTGCTATTGAGATGGTAAAAGATAGAATATTGACATTAGAGTGGTAAGGGTTAAAGGGATGCTAATCTCAACTCAAATGTTCAAATGTCCCGATAAATTATGGTTTATAGATTCAATATCATTCATATCCTGTCGCATTCCCTTACCTATATCACAACTGTCTGCTTTGTAATACTGTGTAAACGTTGAACAGTGACCGCCACCATTTTGTATCCTCAAGGGATAGTGTGTGATGTCATGTAAGTGCCAATGTATTACATTATTTATTATGTATTACTCATCACGTTGAATATTTTGAAACTAATTTGACTGGAAGTTGTTGTTGCCTAAGGCAGCAACAACTTCCAGTCAAATTAGTTTCAAAATATTCAACATCTTACTTGTATGATTGCTTTTATACCACATTGCCAAACTATAGCTGGCACTTCTACGACTGAGCGTATATACCGAGGCAGACACGTTAGGTTTTTTGATTGGTTGAAAAGTAAATCATGACAGCCATCATAGGCTGTAGAAATGTATCAACATTTAGCTACTAATGCCTGAACATCTTTTGTTGTCAGCATGATAAAAAGCTAAAATGTCAGTGATGCATTATGGGTGGCTAATTCTCTCACCTGAATGGTTAGCATAAGACAAGGTGACGTTTTCTTTAATACAACAGAGGGATCTATTTCTAGTTATGTGCCTCCCATTTCTAGTTCCACTTTTTACGCGTGTTGGAATCGAATTGAAACTTTGAATTAACAGAATCTAAACTATAAAGGTAGGCTGTTGAATATTTTGAAACTAATTTGACTGTGCACTAACAGCTGCCAGACAAATTTGTTTCAAAATGTTCAAAAGAATATTTATTAACCCTTACTACTGATGTTAAAATTTAAAATTTTCAAATTTCCAGACGAACTGTTGTCGATTTTTCAACAAATTTGGTGGAAGATGTTGCTGTTTATGACTGCAACATTGTCCACCAAAGTTGTTGAAAAATGGACACCACTTTCTTTGCTATTGGCACAGTAAATGATAGAATATTGACATCAGAGTGATAAGTGTTAAAGTTTAAATTCATCAATTTCAATGTTTGTGATGGGCCTATGTCATTTTGATTGCGATATCAGCTAACATGTGACATATTTGATTATGACATCAGATACTTGACTGACAGTTCAGATCCATCCATAGACAGCATAAAGAGGATGATAAAACAAGAGGCTCAAGGGGCCTGTATCGCTCACCTGGACCATAGGCATCTCAACCAGAATGGTCATTAACAATAAGTAGAACTTATATCCATGATGGCCGCCCAACCACTTGGCAAACCAAGTTCTGTTGAACAAACTTGGTTCAGCTCGTGCCCTAAATGATATTTTATGAGTTGAATCAATCGCTCAAACAGTTTCGGAGATTAAGACATTTCTAAAAATCAGCCAAAATCCAAGATGGACGTCATCCCAATTGGTCGATCGGCTTCATTTGAACACATTTGGATCCCTATGTCCTAAGGATGCTTCCTGCCAAATATAATTGAAATCGTCCTAGTAGTTCTCCAGAGGAAGACATTTTAAATTTCCCATTGCCTTAGTATGGGAGCATTTGGTAGGAAAATAATCCAAGATGGCTGCCAAACCGTTTATCTAACCATTTCGAAAATGGCAAATTTGAGCTCAGAATACCCAAAACCATATATAGGAACAATTTCGGCCTCAAAATCCATCAAATAAAAAAATTCAATATGGCCACCAAACATGCTACATTTTGATTGGACCACAGCGGCCATGTTTTTGACGGATCAAATTCCCTTGAACAAACTTCAATGGCTCTTAGTTCCTAATCATATCTCCCAAATTTCAGCCCGAGCTCTTCAGCGGTCCTGAAGAAGTTGTTTTCGGGAAAACTAGGTCATTCAAGATGGCCACTGAACCATTTGGTCAATTAAGTCCACTTGAACAAACTTGGCGTAACTCTTTCCGTAGATGATGTTTCATGAGTTTTGAATCGATTCCCCAAGCAGTTTTGGAGAAGATTTTTAGACGTTTCCTAGAATTGACCAAAATCCAAGATGGCTGCCGGCCAAATTGGCCGATCGGCTTCATTTGCACAAACTTGGATCCCTATGCTCTAAGGATGCCTGCTCCCAAATATAATTGAAATCGGCCCAGTGGTTCTTGAGAACAAGTCATTTAAAGGAAAAGTTGATGGATGACCGACACATGACAGATGGTCGCCATGGCATAAGCTCACCTGGCCTATGTAAGTCTGGTTAAACATTGAAAATTGAAATAAAAGGTCACAATATTTACCCATGTAATGGTTCAGCAGACCAAAAATTGTGGCTACAGTGGTCTTGTGGATGGTCCATTTGCAGGCAACGAGTACACTATTTTTAAAAATTTACAATTGTAATGATGGCCTCAATAATGGCCCTTTCCACTTTTAGGTATGACTTGCCCATCCCTAGCTAAGCTCCTCCCACACCACGCTCATGTTGGGATCGATCGATCCCTGAACTCCCTGACTATCAATTTCCAGAAAACTATACAGGTAAGCTGTTGAGTATTTTGAAACTAATTAGGCTGCATGCTGTTGCTGCCAGTCAAATTAGGTATTCAAAAGCATGTTCATGAAATAGCAAAAACATACTATTCGTATGTGGCGGACTATTAAGCGTTTAAGACAGACTAAATTGAGTCATTCATGCTACAATTGATTATGACATCATCCTACATGTCACGTATTGATTATGACGTCATATGATAGATGGATAAACTGGACAGGTCCATTGAACATGTGACAAGGTATTGATGGAACAAATTTGATCAAATCAATATAGTGTTCTAAAGTTATGCTTTGGAACCAAATTCAGACAGAGGCATGGAAGCATGCATTCTAATAATAAAGTGAGACTAGGGGGTGGGCATGATTTTTTAATATTCTACAATATTTTAGACGATTAAAATGGACAAGTTTTACAATGCTAAACTGAAAATAAATCGGAAAATTGCAATATCGTGCAGCCCTCAATGAGACTGACGCAATAACGTACATCGATAATTTCTGTATGTGAATGCTGTACCCAGTTCTGTTGTGGCGGCATTATTGTGCTAACAACGGCAAATGGATTAGGTGGCACGTCTACGTCGCTCAGAGGCAGTCCATCACAAGCTGAAGAAACATAATCAATAACGCAGAATAAACAGTATTGTCTGACTTATGAAAGCAGTGATGTGATGATTTATAACAACCCCATGTACTGCTATATTGTTAGCTTCTATGCTCAGTTCCCCCTCAGTGACATCAAGGCTGAAGTTAGGCGGTAATTCTCATACATAGGCTGTAATTCTCAGAGTTAGTCATTAATTATCAGAGTTAGTCAGTAATTCTCATAGTTAGGCTTTAATTCTCAGTTACTCAGTAATTCTCATAGTTAGGTAGTAATTCTCTTAGTTACGTAGAAACTCTCAAAGTTCGTCAATAATTTTCATAGTTAGGCAGTAATTCTCAGTTAGGTAGAAATTCTTATAGCTAGGTAGAAATTCTTTCATAGTTAGGTAGTAATTCTCATTTGTAGAAACTCTCAGTTAGTCAGTATTTCTCATAGTTAGGTAGAAATTCTCTCAGAGTTATTAATTCTCATAGTTAGGTAGTAATTCCCATAGTTAGGCAGTAATTCTCATAGTTAGGTAGTAATTCCCATAGTTAGGCAGTAATTCTCATAGTTAGGTAGTTAATTCCCATAGTTCCTCGTATGACTAGAGTAGTGCCAAAACAGCCAGGGTTTATACTATTGAAGGTAACCAAGTCAACCCAGACTCTATGCGTGGTTAGTCGAGTAACCTAGGTGATGCATTGAATTTAGGAATCCAGTTTATGGATCAATCATCTGACGTCAGAATCAACTAGATCACATGTAGACTGACATCATAATCTATTACGCTATGTATGATGTGATCTAGTCCATCAAAAACATTTAATAGCCTGTCAAGTTCTACGAATTGAATGTCTTTACTGTTCAATAAACATTCTGTTGAATAGTTTGAAACTAATTTGACTGAACGCTGCAGCACCAACTAAAATTAGTTTCAAAATATTCAACAGCTTACCTCTAATAGTTTTCTAGAAATTGAGATTTAGAAAGTGCAGCGATCGATTGATCCCAACACATGCAAAGCATGGGTGGAGCTTAGCTAGAGATGGGTCGGACATAGCTAAAACTGGATTCCTCCATTTTCATAGTTAAGCAGTAATTCTCAGTTAGGTAGAAATTCTCATAGGCAGTCATTCGCATAGCTAGGCAGTAATTCTCATAGGCAATCATTCTCATAGCTAGACACTAATTCTCATAGTTAGTCAGTAATTGTCATTATAAGTTAGGCCATCATTCTAATAGCTAGGCAGTAATTCTCATAGTTAGGCAGTCATTCTCATAGTTAGGCAATAACTATCATAGTTAGGCAGTAATTCTCATAGTTAGGAAGTAATTGCCATTATAAGTTAGGCCGTCATTCTCATAGCTACGCAGCCATTCTCATAGTTAGGCAGTAATTCTCATAGCTACTCAGATTTCTAGACTAGTGCCAAAGTAGCCAGGGTTCGTATCCATATATGTAACCACGTCAACTCAGCCCGATGCAGGGTTAGTCTAGTAAGTCAGGCGGCACTGCATTGAATTGAATGTCATATGACGGGTCAACCAGCTTACCAGAGAGTAGCTATGAGAGAAACATCAGAAACTCGGCCAAAGTGTTCACTATGATAATAGTGCAAGACATCAACAGTTTTCAGCAAAATATAAAATTTCCCCAAATACTACACCAGCCTCCTAGAGACTATAATTAAATCATTGTTTGACATACATGTAACTGTGATACAGGGAACCCTTTAACCATGATGAAACCGGCCAAAGCCGGCTTAAGGAATGTCCATTTGCAGGCCAAGAGAGGACTATTATTGAAAATCTACTACTGGAATGACTGGCTCGGTAACCGAGCCAGTCATTCCAGTGGTAATTTAAAAAAAATAGTCTTCTCCTGATCTGCAAATAGACTTTCACTAACTAAATATGTTGATTTTTGGAGCTAAATTAGTCCTTAAAGGGTTAATGACAAAATGAAAAAAAAAAAATCTAAATATCTCCTTATTAAATGTCTATTTGCAGGCCGAGAGGACTATTTTTGAAAATTCTTCACTGAAATGACTGGCTCAGTTATCGAGCCAATCATTCGTGGCAAATTTTAAAAAATAGTCTTCTCTTGACCTGTAAATGGACATTACATATGACTACTGCAGAGGCCGGTTTTGGACAGATTGACCATTGACCATTTACTGGTCAAATTTGAACAAGAAAATGTTATAGTTTCGTATTGAATGTCCACTTACAATGACAGAATTTTGGAAAATTTATCGCTGGAATGATTGGCTTGGATATCGAGCCAGTCAATTTAGTGATAAATTTTCAAAAATTTTATTCTCTTGGCCTGCAAATGGACATTCCTTAAGCCTACTGCAGAGGCCGGTTTTTGTCCGGCTTGACCATTAAATAGTTAGGAAGCAAAATAAAGCAGCAGGTTTAAATCAAAATTCAAGATACGTCCTCTACAATTTCTCTAAGAAGATTAATCCCCTCAATGAATGATTGAATTTATCCACCCTCTCACGTTATTAATTGAATTTAACAAAGCAACTTACCGATGCAGATTTCCACAGCCGCTTCCTCACAAACACTCCCTGTAACATGTCATGCACAAAATATATTAGAATTTTTAAATTCAAATTTTTATATGAACTATAATTACAAACAAATAATTCAAATTTCTGATTTATATTAATAACATGATTCAAAGGGTGTACACTTCATCAACTTTTTTTTAACCAGTAACGTCAAATCTGGTCAAGAAAATTTAAATTTTCTCCTAGTAAATGTTGATTTGCAGACCAAGAGACGACTATTTTTTTCAATTTTACCACTGTAAATTTGTCATAAAATCTAATATTTTCACCCCAAAAAATTGAACAATCAAAATTCTGAATAGACATTAAGGAGCCTATCACTATAGAATCCATCTAACCAAATTTGGGTGCAATATGTCAAGCAGCTATGGAGGAGTAGCATTTTGACCATTTCCGGTAAATTTTTCATAAAGTTTTTCACCAAAAAAATTGATGAATAAAAATTCTGTATGCAATTTCTAGAGCCCATCACCACAGGATCCTTTCCGCCAAATTTTGTTGACATTCCTCAGAATGGTAAGAAGAAATTTGGCAATTTCCGGTACATCATTCATAAATTTTACTAAGATTTTCAACCAAAAAGTTGCTGAATCAAAATTCTGAATGGAAGTTCTGGAGCCTACCACCACAGGGCCCTTTCAGACAAATTTGATTGAAATCTGTCAGAATGGTAAGGAGAAAAAGAAATTTGACATTTTCCGGTACATTTATCATGAAATCTAAGTTTTGACCAAAAAATTGATGAATCAAAATTCTGAATGGAAGTTCTTGAACTTACGACCATCGGGTCCTTCCAGCCAAATTTGGTTGAAATCGGTCAAGTGGTTAATGAGTAGTGTTTAAAGCAAAAGTTGACAGACGGACGACGGATGGTCGCATGGCATAAGCTCACTTGGCGCTTCGAGCCAGGCGAGCTAAAAAATACATAATGGCCACAGGGCAGTCAGATTTCCCAGTACCACTCAAGCTGTAAAAAAATGGCATCGGCAAAGGTCTTGGGAAATGTCGATTTGCAGAGAAAGAGAATATTATTTTTGAAACATTACCACTGGAATGAATAACAGAACCATCTAGATTCTAGTGATAAGTTTTCAAAAATAATCTTGAATCTTCTCTTGGTCATTTTATGAGAAAATTATAATTTTCCAGAACAAATTTGAGGGTTAAACGGTTAAATAATTTCTGTTAGGTTAAAACTGCTATAGTGAATGCATTTTGGATTTACTGGCAATCTCAGGAAATTCAAGATGGCCCCCGGAAGAAATTGATCAATAGACAGATCTATTTTACGCCCTCCATTTCTAGCGAAGCTCTGTCCATTAAATTCTGAGAATTTAAATTTCAAGGTAGCTATACATGTGGGCTGTTGAATATTTGGAAAATAATTTGATTAAAATAACTGAGCCAAGCATTCCAGTGGCAAGTTTTCAACGACAGCAACATCTCCCACCAAATTTGTTGAAAAATGAACACCAGTTCATCTTGTAATTTAATTTGAAAATTTTGACATCAGAGTGATAAGGGTTAAAACCAACTTTCTGTAATACAAGGGCTAAAAGTAATCACGATATCCGCCGAGTAATGCCTAGTAAATAATCAGTAGTGCTAGTAGAATCTAGTTATCGCAAGTCCTCCCTCCTGCCTAATGGCTCAACAGGGTTAATTTCAAATGCTGGCGTATTACTATAATGAGACTAATCTAACTGGGGTTCTATACCAAGAAACTTGAACGATAAAGACAGTGTTTCGTGTATTCCTATGTGCAAGTGATACACTTCACTACTCTAACCAATTTTAACCAATTCACTGATGACATCTTTTATATCTCAACTTCATCGCGACCATACACTTTGAATATTTTGAAAACAATTTGCCTGGAGGACGTTGTGTAATGCAAATTAATTTCAAAATATTCAACAGAATATTTCTTATGCTGTAAACAAGTTGCAATGAGATCTGAAGTGATGAACGGTGGTCAGTTACAACACAATCAAGTTAACACGGTTCCAAAACAAAAATAGAAACATGTTAGTTAGTACAATTTTGAACACGATTTAAGAAATGTTCTGTAAATATTTTGAACATAATTGGATTGAAAGACATTGCTCGCTTAGGCAGCAATGTCTTCAAACCTAATTATGTTCAGGATATTCAATAGTATGTTTTATTTTATTTTGTAAACATTAAAAATCATTTCTGAGCTGCGATGTTCATCTTTGTGCTTCTTCAGTTGGAAATCCATTGGATTTGAACAAGGTTATTCTACTCAAAATCATCTTACTGTCACACATTAAATACCAATTCAAAGCATACAATTTACTGAAAATTCAACCAATTCTTGGCGCTGGCGGGATGTTCAGATGGATGGATGGTTGGACGGATCAGTGTATGAAAGGTTGGAGAGATCAGTGGATGGATGGTTGGAGAAATCAGTGGATGGATGGATTGTTGGAGAACTCTGTGGATGGATGGATGGTTGGCGAGATCAGTGGATGGATGGTTGGAGAGATCAGTGGATGTATGGATGGTTGGAGAGGTCTGTAGATGGATGGATGGTTGGAGATCAGTGGATAGATGGGTGGATGGTGATGGATAGATGGATGGGTGGATGGACAGACATATGGACGGACAGATGGATGGATGGATATATTAATCATACAACATCATGTGTTAAATTCCTAATATAACCTCCAGAGCACTTATACAAATGGCTAACGATTATGAAGATAATGCGTGAGAAATAGTGGCATTTGTGTACATTCTCCACTTTCAAGTGGTGATCCGCCACTATTTCTGACGCATAATGCATCAGAAGTAGTGGCGGATCGGCACTTGAAAGTGGAGAATGCACACAAATGTGGAACATGAGATGAGATTATCCTACACTAACAGTTCAAACTACACCCCACCCATTTCTAGCTCAGATCCGCGTAATTGGAATCGATTTATATACTTTGAAGCCTGATTTCTCAGAATCAAAATTTCAAGGCAATCGTAAGAGTAAGATGTTGAATATCTTGAAACTAATTTGACTGGGGGCTGTTACTGACTCTGGCAGCAACAGCTCCCAGTAAAATTAGTTTCAAAATATTCAACAGAATGCTTATTTGTTAATTCTAAACTAGTGACAGACTTTTCAATGTTTCTGACACTGACAGCAATATGCCATTATGATTGACTAGTCAGCTAAGTTAGCTCATGATGTCATCGATTGTGTTTAATCAAGACTATTACATTCGAATTACCCATCTAAATAGGGATAGAAAAATAATTCAAAAATTAAAATTAATATACACCAGTAGCATGTATAACGGAGACCGTATTTGTCAATGCAGTTAAACAATTTTGTGGACTTTCCAATATAATGTGTCTATAAGACCATCAGTGTGCATAGCTCTTCCACCCAACGCATGTTGTATAGTATGGCAATTAATCTGTACCCCGAGACACATTTCTGTGTTTGTTATATAGCAGCATTCTAACCCATTAACCTTTTAACACTCATATCAGCCAAAAACAGATTCTGCAGTGGTCTTAAGAAATGTCCATTTGCAGACCAAGAGAAGACTATTTTTTAAAATCTACCACTGGAATGACAGGCTCGGTTTTCAAGTGGTAAATTTTCAAAAACAGTCTTCTCTTGGTCTGCAAATCAACATTTTCTATGAGAAAACCTACATTTTTAAAAACAAATTCGAGGATTAAAGGGTTAATAGACAGCAAATTTAATTTTCCATTTGCAGTTCAATACGCTATTTTTGAAATTTTACCACTGGAATGACTGGCTTGGATATCGAGCCAGTCATTTCAGTGGTAAAATTTCAAAAATAGTCTTCTATTAGCTTGAAAATGGACATTTCTCAAGACAACTGCAATGGCCAGTTTGGCGTTAAGACAGGCTTGACTGAACCAAATTGCTAGTTTAATTTAGTATTCAAGAACAAAAGAATTTTCATTCATTCCTGAAATCCAAGTCTCTCTATTTAAAGATGTCTATATACATAAGTTGCTACATATTTTGAAATTACTTTGACTGGCAGCAACAGTTTCCAATCTAATTAATTACAAACTTCAACATAATAGTCCGGACTTTGTAAATAATGTATGGGATCAGGAATGAAGCGCTGAAAGGATAAAATTCATGCAATATGCAGTACGAAAGATAAAAAATTTAATGTTTGCAAAACAGTAGATGTCAATAATAACAAAAAAATATTTTGTACAAACCCACGAAATGAGTGCTTAACAACAACATTAATAATAAAAATCCTGCTTCCAACAGAATAGCATGCACATGTGTTGAACATTATATACAGACAAAACACAACAACGATGCTCTATATGGACTATGTCCTGCATGTCCTTGGCCTTTAGTATTGTCCATATATTACGCATCATGTGTGGCAGTATCTTGAAATAAGGATGTCTTAAAGGTGTATATTCACACCAGAATGACTGAAAATAAATTTTTTTAAATTGCATACTTTTATAAGCGTAAATTATGCGACTATGTGTAATGAAAGGAAATAAATCTTAACATATGATGATTCCATTCCATATAAATTAATATAATTTTTTAAGTTGCGAAATTGAAATAGAGGCGCGTGCCTCTATTTCAATTTCACAACTTAAAAAAATTATATTAATTTATATGGAATGGAATCATCATATGTTAAGATTTGTTTCGTTTCATTACATATAGGCTCACAGTTTAAGGCTCTAAAAGTGTATAATTTAAACAATTTTATTTTCAGAAATTTTACTGTGAATATACACCGTCAAAATAGAATAATCCTTTGATGAATCAAATGTCTATTAACAACTCTTAACATTCTTCTAACTCTTGTCCAAGCCATTAAGAATTTTTATATCTTTTTTAATTTTCATACAAACTGAATGCAATGATGATATAAAACAAATGTGTAAAGTTTCATTTGGTATAGAATAAGCCCTTGATAAATTAAAAGAACATTGAGAACTTTTACCATTCTTCTAATTTTTGGTCCACAAAAAGCTATGTCAAAACTACATATAAATACGGAAACAATTTGACAAGCATTTTCATTATGATGGAGTCTGGATGTAACGATGGCATGGAACAAATCTGAAAAGTTTTATTGCAATCAGATAAGTCATTGTTGAAATACATTTCAATTAAATAACATTAACATTCTTCTAATTCCTTATGCAGTAGTAGTAACTAATTCCAAACCGCATAAAAATATGGAACAAATTTGAAAATCATTTCAATTATGATGGAGACTAGATGCAATGATCGCTTAGATCAAATTTGTACGGTTTTATTCAAGATCGAATATCTCGTTGATGAATTAAATGTCAATTGAAAAACTTTAACATTTACCTAGTTCTTAGCGCAAAATATGCAAAGTACAAACCCTATAAATATGTCAAGAATTTGAAAATTATTTCAATTATCGTCGAGATCAAATCTATAATGTTTTATTAACCCTTTAACACTCATACCCGCCAAAAACAGCTCCTGCAGTGGTTTTGAGAAATGTCCATTTGCAAACAAAGAGAAGACTATTTTTGAAAATTTACCACTGGAGTGGCTGGCTCGAGCCAGTCACTCCAGTGGTAAAATTGTCAAAAATAGTTTTCTCTTGGTGTGCAAATTAAAATTTTCTTGAACAAATTTGAGAGTCAAAGGGTTAAGATACGATAAGTCCTTGATGAATTAAACATTAACAATTACCTAATTCTTGGTGCACACTTGGACGCCTAATGCCATTTACATCCCTATGTCGAGATCCTCTGCTTCACTATGTCGATTCAACAAATCGACTTAATAACTAGCTCAATGCATTTCATTTAATATTTCACCCTTTTTTTATAAACAGCGAAAACAATATACGTAAAGTTGAGCAAAAGTTAAACATATATTATAAAATTCTACATATCAGCCGGAGAGCAATAAAGTGATAAGTGGAACATTGCTATATTGAATTATGATAACTTTAAGATGACATTAATATAAATAGAGTCTCAAACCAGGAGATCAGTACATTTGCACCAGGATAAAGACATATAAAGCCTGATTGCCATGGGGTTCATTGACACATTTGAATGGATTGTGAAATGTGGATCTCGTAGCAACAATCATGACATATATTGATAGAAAACTATCACAACAAGCGAGTCAAAACACAACAAAAGAGAAGAACGTATTGGCATGCAAATTAGATAAACAAAGAACAGACAGATGACGAATGGTTAGAACAGGTGCACTAACAATCAATGTGATATATTGTATGGACAAAATCTCTTAAAGTGAAGAACTAAAAAGCATCACTGAAATAGGTTGCCATTGAAAAAAGCTTAAGGTGGACAATTCAAACCATGTAAATATACTGACAAATTTCAGAAACAACAATGGAGTAATCCAGTTTATTCATTAATCATATGTCATAATCAACTACGTGACATGTAGGCCGACATCATAATCAATTACATCATAAATGATGTGGATAAGTTCATCATGAATGCATAATTGATGACGGACTAAGCATTGTTGTATGAATTGTATGGCTTTATTATTTAATAAACCAATGTTGAATATTTTGAAACTAATTTGCCTGGGCCCAGTCAAATTAGTTAAAAAAATTCAACAGGTTATGTGTATAGGTTTCTGTAAACTGAGATTCATAGAGTGCAGGGATCGATCGATCCCAACATGTAAAAAGCATGGGTGGAGCTTAGCTAGAGATGGGCGGGACATAGCAAAAACTGGATTCCTCAATTATTATTTCATTGTGATGCAGACTCGATGTATACCTTATAACACCAGCAGTTCTAAAAGTTGGTTGATATCAAATAAAAGCTTTGGTGAATTAACCGTCCTTGAAAGGTGAAGACACAGCCAACTACAAGCTTATAAATCCCTTAACCCTTCAATGCTCATATCAGCCCAAAACGGCTTCTGTAGTGGTCTTGAGAAATGTCCATTTGCAGATCAAGAGGAGACTATTTTAGAAAATTTACCACAGAAATGACTGGCTCGAAAACCGAGCCAGTCATTCAAGTGGTAAATTTTCAAAAATAGTCTTCTCTTGGTCTGCAAATGGACATTTTCTACGAGAAAATTTAAAATTTCTTGAATAAATTCAAGGGTTAAAGGGTTAAGACTCGAGCTGGTCACAAGCGGCTTTTGCAGCGGCGACAACTCTCCATTTTCAGGCCAAGAGAAGACTATTTTCCCCCCAAAACTTACCACTGGAATTACTGGCTCAAAAACTGAGCCAGTTATTCCTGTGATAAGTTTTCAAAAATAATTTTCTCTTGGGCTGTAAATGGATAGGTTCTACGAGAAAACTGTCATTTTCTTGAACAAAATTGAGGATTAAAGGCGAGAACAAATTCAAAATCATGTCAGCGGAAGGCCCATAGCTAACTAGAAGACAGACACATAGACATGAGAGGCAGAGAATGCTTAGATGAGCAAGTACCAATTGAAATCATGGATACAAAGCTGAATGAAAGCCAAGTGTGGAAATTAACGTAACACTCTGTCACTGGTGTTTGTGTCAGACATCACTACAACTCGACAAGCCATCAATATCAGGTCTGGTTATCACTTTAATGGTCAAGCCAAGCCGCAAACTGTTTCTGCAACGGTCTTGAGAAGTGTCTATTTGCGGACCATGAGACTATGCATGAAGACTTACTACTGGAATGAGTGGCTTGATAAACTATTGAAGTTTTGTTTAATAGGTTGAAGCCTACCGTCATAGGATCGTTCCACCAAAGTTTTGGTGAAATCGGGTTATTGATTAAAGGAGTACCGTTTTTAAATGGTTCCGGAAAACTTTCAGAAAATCAGAGATTGCTGCCAAAACATTGACATATCAAAATTCTGAATAGAATTTCTAGATTCAGAATTTCTAGAGGCTACGACAATAGGATCCTTCCAGCCAAAATTGGTTGAAATTGCCCAAGCAATTAATGAGGAAATTAATGAGGAGTAGCATTTTATATGAATTCCCATTTATCGGAAAAACCAAGATGGCCACCATTATAACCAAGTTGTCAAAATTCTGTATACCAGTTCTGAAGCGTACGGGCCTAGGGTTCTTCCAGCTGAGTTTGGTTGAAATCGGTCAAGCGGTTAATGAGTAGCCTTTTAACTGATTTCCCCAAATATTCAGAAAATCCAAAATGGCCACCAGAAAAATTGACCCATCAAAATTCTATATGCATTTTCTAAAGCCTACCGCCCTAGGCTATGTTGCAGCCAGTCTGGTTGAAATCGCCCAAGTAGTTAATGAGTAGACGATTTTCAGCCATTTTTCGGAAAATCCAAGATGGCCATGGAATAAATTGAAAATTCTATATACAAGCTCTGAAGCATAGCACTTTAGGGTCCTTCCAGCCAAGTTTGCTTAAACTCGTTCAAGCGGTTAATGAGGAGTAGCCTTTTAACTAATTTCCCAAAATTTTCAGAAAATCCAAGATGGCCACCAGAAAAATGGACCAATCAAAAGTCTGTATACAAGTTCTGAAATCTACCAGCCTAGCATCCTTCCATCCAAGTCTGGTTGAAATTGCTCAAGCACTTAATGAGTAGCGTTTTAAACGACTTCCAGCCATTTTTCAGAAAATCCAAGATGGTTGCCGGAAAAACTGACCAATCAAAATTCTGTACATAAGTTCTGAAGCATACTAGGCTAGGGTTCTGCCATTCAAGTTTGATTGAAATCGGCCTACCGGTTTTCAAGGAGTAGTCTTTTAAGTGATTTCCAGAAATTTTTGGAAAATCCAAGATGGTTGCCAGAAAAATTGACGAATCAAAATTCTGTATACTAATTTTGAAACCTACCAGCCTAGTATACTTCCAGCCAAGTCTGGTTGAAATTACGAATTGTCTGGTTGAGTAGCGTTTTAAATGACTTCCCGGCATTTTTTTGTGGAAAATTCAAGATGGCCACCGGAAAAATAGACCAATCAAAATTCTGTATACAAATTCTGAAGAATACCATGCTAGGGTTCTTTCATCCAAATTTGATTGAAATCGGCCCAGCGGTTATCGAGTAGGCTTTTAAGTGATTTCCAGAAAATTCAAGATGGCCACCGCAAAAAATGACCAATCAAAATTCTGTATACAAGTTCTGAAGTCTACACCCCCCCCCCCCCCCAGGGTCCTTCCACCCAAAATTAGGTTGAAATTTGCCAAGCGGTTAATGACGAGTAGCGATTTTAAGCAAAAGTTGACGGACGGCCGGATGGATGGATGATGGATGGTCGCCATGCCATAAGCTCACTTGGCCAGTCTGGCCAGGTGAGCTAATAATGCCATCTGATATGCAATCTGAGTTCAATCAATGTGTGACTTTTTGGAATTGTAAAGTGAGTACTTTAGCAATTAACAGCTACAAACATGACAAAGGCAGAACAAATCTAGAGGCAGCAATGAAAAAAGAACAGCTGATTTCAGGACCCAAACAACCAGCAATGTTGCTAAAAAAGAACTGCTAACCAAACCCGAAGAAAATGTGCCATGCAATGTAACCAAGAATACCCTGTGATTTAGTGAACCGCCTAGATACAGAAGACGGGTGAAGACAAAAGAATCACGGTGCTATACCAATGACTTCTATGATCATGACATCCAATCAAAACTGCATGTCACCCGCACCATGTCTCGATACAGAATCAGCTCCTCGATCGTAGCTCTCTGTCTGCGTGATCGGATCCAGGCCCGTTCTGCTGCGGATCTGTTCTCTTATGCTCTCCACCTGCATCCGAAGGCATTCATAACTAGCGATGTGTAATGATTCAATCCACGCATCTCTCTCTTTCTCATTGGCTGCGGCAAAGTACTGGATTTTATCGTCACCCTCAAATACTGTGGGAGAAAAGAAAAGAAATAAGGCAATATAATATAAACAAGCCTTCTAACCCATTCCATCTTTTTCGATATGAGCACACGTGCCATATTCAACGGAGTATTTTCACTGACTGTTGGGTGCGCAACCCATTTAAATCGACCAATTAAAGCATCGATTAATGTGAGCGTGATGCGTAGGGATTACTACGTGGTACTGTTTTACTGCGATTTGTCATTCATGAAACATCATCGCAAAATGTCATCGTTTGACAGTTTATCAGTCGGCATCGAAGTAACGATTGATGGCTGTGGCTCTGCTATAGTCTTAGAAGAAAAGTGTAGTTTACGGCTGACATCGCCAGATTTTGTGTTTGTCACTATATTTTGCTGCAAATTCAGTATCTGTTATCAAGTAGTGGTGCGTCACAGTGGCGGTATCGATTTCACGAAAATCAACAATGAGAAATCAGATAAAAGTTCACATCAGCAACTATTGGCAAATATTTCAAAATTACAGTTTATATGATAAATAAAATGTCAAACTCAGTCACTTTTCATATCACTATTATGAACCTCGTTGAAAATTATCAATTTTCAACTCGGTCTATAATAGTGATATGAAAAGTGACCTCGTTCCAGGTTCTCTATATAATATAGAAGATTCAAAGCTGCTGCATTTTAACTCTTAATGGACATTTCCATTTTAGCTAAGCCACGCCCATCACTAGCTAAGCTCCACCAACACCTCGCCGTGTTGGGATTGATCGATCCCCAAATGTCCTAGCTATCAATTTCCTGAAAACTATGCAGGGAAGTTGTTGAATATTTTGTAACTAATTTGACTGGGTGCTGTTGCTGCCTATGGCAGCAACAGCGCCCAGTTAAATTAGTTTCAAAATATTCAACAGAATATTTATTAAATAGTAGACATACAATTTGTACAACAACGCATAGCCCGTCTTCAAATAAGCGTTCGTGATGTACTTATCGACGTCATTCATGAGGTCATTTATTATGATGTCATTCTACACATCACGTAGTTGATTATGACGTCATATGATGGGTAGATATTTTGGTAGGCTTGCACGATTTTTCGATTTAATCATGAAGTTCGATTTATTTTTAAAATTGCGATTTTTACAATGTAATTGAGGGAAAAAAAATCTGAAGTGTGCGCATTTTATCCGTACATGAGTACAATTATAATCGATTCACGCCTGTGTTCATTGTGTTTATATCCCGCCGTGCCATGCATGTGTACAATAATTACTAATCACAACACAAAGCGCTACAATAAACAAGCTAACAATAGTGAGGTAACACCTTTGTCATTGAGAAAACCAGCTAGTTACTCCGTCGAATTGCCATATAATTTCTTTCTTTCACTGCAGACCTGAGTCTGTCGTGAAATGCCAAGTATATACTTAGTTGCAGAGTGTTAGGCAATCAGTGAACATACTTCTTTTTAATTCTAGAGTTAGCAATTTCAGGCGGTGTAATAATTTTTTCCTTTTTGATTCGGTTGTCATGTCAAATTAAAGAAAATAAAACAACAGCATTCCAGATTGTTTGATTTTGAAATGTGCGTTCTATTGGTTACTCTTAAATGTACATTCTGAAAGCAACTATAAACTGCACTATAAGACGAGTTTAAGCCGTTACACTTGTACCTATTCAAAGCTACCGTTCTATGTATGTGGATTGCGCAGTATCTCCCCGGGTACTAATATTAGCGTGTTCGCGTTACTCCGGTATGACCTAAACTCGTCCTACAAAGGGAAGCTATAAGCGGAAGCTGATACATGTAATTAATTTTTTTCCCGGCAACATTTTATCTCAAATTTTGATGAAAAAAATAATGTTTATTAAAATATACGCAATATTTAGGCGGCCCCAATTAATAATTTCACTCCCGTGATGATGAATATAAGGTATACATTAAGCATAGACGTAGGATGGTTAGAATATGTCGCATGAAAATGTGTTCCAATTTCGTGCTATTTTTGTATCATTTATTTCAACTTTTTCTAGAAACAAGTCACGTTACCTCGATTTATACTTTTGGGAATTTGGACCTATGATTTAATCGAAAATCGCAATTTTTTTTATAAAATCGATCGCGATGTTTCAAAGCAAAAATCGCGCAAGCCTATACTCTGGAAAGGTGAATTGGTCAAGCTAGCCCAAAGATGGCTTTGTCAGTAGCTATGAGAACTGTACATTTGCATATAAAACTGTTTTTGAAAACTTACCACTGGGATGACTGGCTCGATACCCGAGCCAGTGATTCAGGTGGTAAATTTCAAAAATAATCTCCTGGTCTGCAATTGGACATTTTCAGGGACAATTTCAGTTTTCTTAAGCAAATTTGAGGGTTAAAGGGTTAATCGTCAAGCCTACCAAAGCAGCTTCTGTAGTGGCCTTGATAAATGTCCATTTGCAGGCCAAAAGAAAACTATTTTTGAAAATTTACCCCTGGAATGGCTGGCTCTGTGACTGAATCACTAATTGTTGATAAAAGTACTACTGTTACAGTTACATTGATCTTTTGCCTAATGATATCAATGTCTCTCCACTCAATATAGGGAACAAATATCATATCAACCATTCAATGGTCGACATCTAAAAAAATAACCACTGCACCTATTTTGAGCAATGTTCATGCCAAGAAGAGAATATTTTAAAATGTATAAATGGAATAGCTCAATAATCGATAGTTGAGCTAAATGCAAAATCTTAAAGTAAAAAACCCAAAGTTTTATCAATGTCACAATGACCCTGACCTATGACCTTTTAATAACAATTTTATTGTGTCATGCACTCGTCTTATAAGGATGTGTGTCGAAGGTAGGATCCAGTATGATTCTAATCAAAAGTGAGATAAAAACGGGGAAATTAAGCTAAACACAAAATATTAATGATAAAAAACACAAAATCTTTACCACGCTAGTCTCAATGAGCATAACCTTTGACCTTTAGACTTTGATGCCATTGTGTCATGGTCTCTCATTATAATCTAACGTGTCAAAGTTTGGATCTAGTATGATTAAGCAAACCCCCCACAGACCCCCACTTGCGGGTTGGTCTGTTGTTTTATTAACCACTATAAAAACATACTTACCGTTCAATCACTACTTGCTAAATCAATTATCTGCATTTAGCTACCAGAATAAGATTTTTATGCTTGCATACACTCCTCCCCGTGCCTATTCCTATAAATATGGACCCTCAACCAGGCTACTGGTTAGGTCCATCTCCAGTATATTAACTGATATAGACTGGCACCAGTCCGTACTCACTCCATAGTGACGCCCGTCACTAAGCGCACTTGCGCATATATAGGCAAATTCTCAAATCAATTCCACGCGGGGTGGCTGAGGCTGGGTCGTAGTGATTGAACGGTAAGTATGTTTTTATAGTGGTTAATAAAACAACAGACCAACCCGCAAGGGGGGTCTGTGTGGGGTTGTTATTACACCACAAAAACATCCATTACCTTTCAATCACTACTTGCTAAATCCGTAGATTTGGTCAGTGCCCCACTTAAAACATTAGGTGGGAGGCGATATGAGAATCAACAAACAATGATAAATATCAAACCCATCTTATCCAAATGTTAATAACATAACATAATAGCGCATTTAAATCAATCACACCGTGATTATCAAATAAGGAAAACTTGAATTTAGAGATAAATAAAAACCAAAATAAACTCTCACCATTTCTTACAGATGCACAGTCTTAACGAAAATGGCGAGATGTGCTTGGTAAATGGTCTTCGGCTATTTTGGTTAAAATCGTAATATTACGAAAGAAGGAGGCTGCTGCACTCTGATCTTTCAGATAAAAGGTTGTAAAAGAGGATTCAGATTTCCATCCTGCAACCTGCATGACTTCATCTAAATACGAACCGACAAAAAGCGCAAAAGAGGAAGCCATTCCTCTAACATCGTGAGCTTTAATATGGGAGAGATTAATTTGTTCCGGAGTAGCAATCTCGTAACAAAGCTTAATCATCTCCCAAATCCATCAGGATATCGTAAACTTTGAAACCGGCTTAGCTAACTCTTCCGCATAAGAAAACCATAAAAGGGATGGATCAAATCTTTTGAAATCAGTTCGCTGTTTGCACATTCTTAATGCCCTAACAGGACACCAGAGTTTGTTGGAAGGCGAAAAAGACGATAATGATTTTAAAATGATCGGACTAGCAGGAAACCGGTTAGACTGTGTTTTAGATAAAAAATCCCTTCTGGGATATAAAACTAAACCGACTCCTGAAACTATAAATCTCTCCCTTTCAGCAGAAAAAGCATGAATTTCTGAACGCCTTCTAGCACAGGCCGTTAATACTAAAGGAGAGGTTCAAAATCACTTGAAGAACCAAAGCCAAGTTCCATGAAAATAAAGGCTTAGCTATCGGAGTACGAATATTGCCTAGACCTCTAATAAAAAACTATTAAAGGTCTTAGTGTCCTTGACATCGGCATACAGAAGGCACGGAAGAGAAGATGCCAGAGAAAATCTATATCCCTAACCGTATTAGCTGATAAATGTAAGGAATCAGAGATATGTTAAAAAGTCTAATACTTGGGGAATAGAAACAGAATCGGGCACGAGACCTTGGTCTGAACACCATTCTCCAAAAATTTTAAGTCGACACTTGTAAACTCTGCAGGTCGACTATCTTCTGGAAGAATCGATAATAACTGGAGATCTTGAAGAAACTTTTCTCGGAGACTTTAGTTTCGATATTCTCCAAACACACAGACTGAAGATTTCTGGGTTTGGATGAAGACGAAGACCTCTTACTTGAGACAGAAGATCCTGGGAGAATGGAAGAAGACGAGGGAAGTCTACCAGGAGATCTAGAAGGTCTACAAACCAAATCCTCTATGGCCAAAAAGGAGCTATTAAAAGAATCTCGCAGATTTGTTCTTTGACCTTCTTCAACACTAACAGAATCAAAATCGTTGGCGGGAACGCATAGACGAACATTCCTGTCCAGGACTGAGACAGGGCATCCACCGCCAGGGCTCGACTGTCCGGAAAAGGAGACATGTAAGAGGAGATCTGAGCATTCAGAGATGTCGCAAACAGATCTACCAGAGGACTGAAAATCGCTTTGACAACTAACCTCTTTAACTGCCACTCTGAGTGGGCGAATTTGCTGGGACGTGACAGTTGGTCCGCAAGAAAATTCAGACTGCCTGGGACATGAGAAGACACTAGAAGAATCTGATTCTTGCGACACCATAAGAGAAGGTTCCACACTTCTAGACAAAGGAGGGATGACCGTGTACCCCCCTGCCTGTTGATCTAAGAGACCACTGTCGAATTGTCTGACCGAATCGAGACTTTGATACCTATCACAAGATCTGACCATGAAGGGAGCCTTCCTGACAGCACACAATTCCAGAATGTTGATATGAGCTGTCGACTCCTCCAGGGACCAAAGACCGGAAACCGACAGGGAGTCCCAGACCGCTCCCCCATCCCTTCTGAGAAGCATCTGTGAAGATAATTGCCTGAGGGGAGGACTTTACCAGTGGAACACCCATCAGAAGCAGGGAACGATCTTTCCAAAAATCTAGATGAGGAATCAAGTGATCTCTGATGGGAATCTGATGGTAAATAGAGTGAACCGACTGCTTCCAAAGGGACATTAAATACATTTGGAAGGGTCTTCTCATCAGCGCCGCCCATGGAATAACATTCTCTACGCTGACCATCAAACCTATCACTCTTAGCATAAATCTTGCTCAGACCATGGAAGAAGACAGGATTTCCATTGCCACTGATAAAGCCTCTATTCTTGGATTTGAGGGGAAGACTAGACCCTGGGCCAGATCGAAAGAAACGCCTAGATGCGAGAAGATCTTGAAGAATTCCTGAGAGAATTGAGGAAGACTGCTTTACTAACCAATCATCCATATAAACGCGAGGATGGATAGAATGACGGAGTAAAATTCCTGCCACAGCTGAGGCTAGGCGGGTAAAAAGAAAAGGAGCCGCGGTCAGGCCAAAAGGCATGGCACGAAACTACCAAACTTGATCTTTGTAAGCAAATCTCAGGAATTTTCTGAAGGAAGGGTGAATGAGAACATGAAAGAAGGCGTCATTTTGATCGATGGAAAATGACCAGATACCCTGATCTAGACTGGAAATGATCTGGGAGATGGTCTCCATCTTGACTTGGGAGTAAGAATCATGAGATTTAATCATGTCATACCCCTTTGTTAAATTAAAATTAATGCAGAATTGAATGTTTCAGAGAGAATAGATATCATTTCATTTTACTAAGATTTAATGACAGGGTAGGAATTCCTACCCTAGGCTGAATGCTCTCATGTATGTATAAGGCCCTGGACTGACGGATCCAAAGAGCCAAGAAGAGAAAGAGAAGAGATAAAATAGAAGAAAGGGTTGGACCTACCCGGGTGGAGGCCACATCTTCACTCTCTTAGCTTGAAAAACCTGTGTGAAGACCTACCACTAGACCTTGAACTAGGTCTGTAAAAATAAGCCTGGCCCCCTCTCGCTCTAAGAGCAGGGGGTTGACTAAACTTAGAAAAAACTTTAACATGAGAGGAAAGAACTTCCCAGGAAGATCCAGAGACAGAGAGAGAGAGAGAGAGAGAGAGAGAGAGAGAGAGAGAGAGAGAGAGAGAGAGAGAGAGAGAGAGAGGTGGCGACTTCTAAGTAATCATCTTTTGGGATCTGAAAAAGGAGCATCACATTTAGAGGTAAGAGAAAATTCCTTAGAATTAACATCATTCACAAAGAAAACTAACATGTTAATGACTAAATTGTCAATTGGAAGGACCTGAGGAGACAAGAAAGAAGAATTAGAAGAAAGAGCCGACACAAAAGAAGGAAGGTCTATAGAAAACTCGTCCTTAAAAGGAAGAGAAAGAGTCTAAGCAATCCACCTGTGAACCAGGGACCAGACATCCGAAGAGACTCTGACTGGACAAAATCTCCTCAGCCCTGACCGACTTGGGAATTGAAGAATTAGAAGAAGGATTAGGAGATGGAGAAGAAAAATGATGAGAAGAGTCACCAGAGGCCATAGAATCAACAGTTCAAATGGAAAGAGGAGAGCAAGGCCTCCTGGAAGCTTGAAGAGAAAACTGTAAAGAACCAAAAAATGAATAAGATTGATCAGAACGAATGTGATCAGATACAACATCCTGACCAGAGGACATGGAAAGTATTTCAGGCCACTAGCGGAAAACGTTGAAAGAATAGAGATAAAAGCTGACATGAAAGAGCGAACAAGGGACGAATCCCTAAGCACAGAAAACAATGTGAAAACCAGACCGTAATCAACAATTTGAAACTCAAGCTCAAATGAGAGAATGACAGAAACAATCGGATCAAGATGATCAAAGGAGGAAGAGGAGGAAGAAGAGGAAGAAGAAGGAGGAAGAGAGGAATTAAAAAGAATGGAAGATGAAGAGGCAAGAACAGGACCAGAATATCCCGGGAGAGGACTGATAGAAGATGAAATATGGGAAAACCCCAGAGGAAGGAAAAAAGAAGAAAACTGCGAGAGAGAGAGAGAGAGAGAGAGAGAAGAAAACCTAAGAAGGAGAAGGGGCAGAGGATGAAGGAAGAGACCTATACTTATCTTTACTTATTTATATTTAAAGACTTAAAACCAATATTATCATCTTGTAAAGACGGATATCATTGAGTTTTATATGCCAATAAAAGGAATGATTGATAGATTGATAATGAATCTCCGGGAACAGCTCGAATGTTAAATACACAAAACACTGATACTTGATTATGATGAAAACACTGCGGGTTGAATCACGAAACAAAACGCTGAAAGACAGAGGCGATATAAAATCAAAGTGAAATGACTCACCAAAAACCATGACTGTGACAACGCAGAAGAAAAAAACCTCTGCTTTTATTCCTTCTTCCTTCACCATTTTTGTCTTATCTCTTTATTCTCAGCATCTTCTTGCTCTTGTAATCATTAATCTTAGAGCCATCCTCTTCCCTATGAAACCACTACTGAATCTTTTCCTTTCAGCGCCTGTCAGAATTACGCTAGAAACAGGGGTTTTCTTCAACAAATTAACTCCCTTTGGTTAAAATAAATATGTCAACCTGCCGACATAAGAGGAAAAAAGAGCGCGGAAAAAGGCTGAACGGCCCGAAGACAACTGGCCATCTAAAGTTGGATGAAATTAAAAATTATGTATCTAGCGATAATGCGTAGAATACCGACTGACTTATCGGCTGCAACAAAAAACCCATCCGGCAACCGGTCAGAAGTCTTTAATTACGTTGAATTGTTTCACTGATAAAAGAATAAATGCTGAATATCTACAATTCCAAGAGAGACTTCAAGACTGGCAATATCTCAGAATTAATATTTTCAGCGATTAAACATTCCGATTTTAAAAGCCCTTACTGAAATAAGACTAACTCTTAGGCAAGATGATGACTAGATCCTAGGAAAGACAAACCTGGAATCTCAGTAAGAGCTATCACCGGAAATCCAAAAAAGGAAAACAGAACCGGAAGTTAATCATAGAACACCATGAAAACCGCTAATGACCCTATCCTGGAAAAATAGGAAACGGAAATGCGCAAACCGGAAGAAGACAACCGGAAACTGAACCCGGATGTACAGTAAAAAACCAGAATAAGCATAGGAACCGGAAATATGCAAACCGGAAGTCAGACGGCATACGGAAAGAACGGAGGTAGACCTGGAAAACGGAAGTAACCCCTGTCCTGAGGACGTGATTCCACTACAACTGATCTAAGACTTTGACATTGGCATATATGTTAAAGACAGGGGCTTCCGCCGCCGTCACCACTGCTTGAAGGTCATGCCTTTTCTTCTTATTTACAACCTCAAGACTCACGTGGGTTTGACCCGGTGACCTGCTCGAGATCACCTTCGAGAACTTATTTGCTCTAATTATTTGCTCTTTGTTCTTTATTCATCCACTAGACCGGAAGTTACGTCCCAACCGGAAGCGGAAGTCGGAAGAGTTTATTAGTCATACCGGAAACGGTCGGAACGGAAGTAAGAACCGGATCTTGAAGACCCGGATGTCCTGCAAAACCGGAAGTCATACAGGAAACGGTCGGAACGGACGTAGCACCGGAAAACAGAAGTAACACTGTGTCCCAAGGACCCGAATCCACCACAACGGAACCGGAAGAACTAGCAAAACTAGATTGCGGACTATGGCTATAGGCGACCTATGAAGAATCTTGACGACCGGAATGACCAAAATTTTGGCATTAGCATAATGCTTTTGGACGGGGGCTTCCGCCACCGCCACCACTGCTCGAGGTTATGCCTATCACTCTCAAGACTAATGTGGGTTTGACCCGGTGACCTGTTACGAGATCACCTTCGAAAGCTTTGTCGCTCTAGACTTTTGTTTAGGAGACCTGATTTCTTGCATAGATGTTAGAGGAATCGGTTTTCCCCATATGCGGGAATGCCTGCTAGCCCTCGGGCTATTGTCTGAATTAGAAGGAACTTCCTGTTTCTTGGCCTCCATGATGGCAGAAATTCTTTCGTCTAAAAATTTTAGTCAAGACTACAGCAAAGGATTCAAATCTTGCCAATAAAGCTAAAAAGGCTTCCGAATTCGCCGAAGAAGGGCCCCCCCCCCCTCTCCGTTGCTGCTGGATTAGACATATTACAATATTGCAAAAGACACAGCTTTTGTCTTACTAGCAACGGAGGTAGGGGAAGAACGACCAGAGGGCAGCGCTGTAAGGACGAATAATCCTGAAAGAAAACTTAGATACGAACGCAGACCATCCTATGCAAAACCCGCACATCGATGTGAGGGTACCCCACAAAAACCGGTAACATTTATATACATAGTTATAAAATTCAATATAACCATGAAATACTTCCAAAAACATAATTTTGGGACGATAGACTTCATAGTAGGCATATCTTAGTGTGAGGAAGTCCTTCAATAGTAAGCTGACACAGCGCAAAGCTTTAACAACTTTCTGATAATATTTGTGCAGTTGTTCTGCTTGCAGAATAATTGAAAAGTGAATCTGTTTCCTATTTGGGCTCCAGTGCGCATGCGCAAGCGCGCTTAGTGGCAGGTGTCACTATGGAGTGAGTACGGACTGGTGCCAGTCTATATCAGTTAATATACTGGAGATGGACCTAACCAGTAGCCTGGTTGAGGGTCCATATTTATAGGAATAGGCATGGGGAGGAGTGTATGCAAGCATAAAAATCTTATTCTGGTAGCTAAATGCAGATAATTGATTTAGCAAGTAGTGATTGAACGGTAATGGATGTTTTTGTGGTGTAATAACAACGTGCGATATGAATAGTTAAGTTGAGCTTAAACACAAATTGGCCGGCAACACCATCACCAGGGGACGACGTGGAGGATATCACAGCCCTAGTTGTGTTCTATTAGGGTTAAGCAATCCCGAAATATAACCAGATAGGATCTGCTAAGTCTAAAAACTTAACATTGAAAAATAACAAAGGTTTGTAGAGGTCAGCATGACCGTGACATTCGATGTTATGACTTCAGCGTCAGCATGCTGCTTCCTAACAATATAGGTAACAATGTATCCAAGTTTAGTTCCAATAGGATTAACCAATCCTGAAAGATAATCTGAGAAGTTTTGCTAAATGCAAATACTTAACACTTAACTGTTAACGCTGTCGCCACCGCAAAAGTGATACACATGTCTCGCTTTCTGCTTCGCAGGTGAGACAAAAATCAGTTGATGATGAGAAAGTGAGGTTTGACATAAAATCTGTACTCACCTATTAAGAGTGAATTTAAACGGTCTTCATTTGTATCAAGCTCTACAGTACATCGTTCAAGAATGAAGACACCTATAGGGTCAGATGTCTGCAACAATGGAAATCCAACAAACAAATAACACAGAAGCTTATTTAGCACATAGCAGGTTTATAAAAGGTCATTAAATAGTTTCCATTAACACTGTAATGGTCATGATTTTGTAAAGAAAATGGGCATTTTTGCTTAACGAGTGTCCATTTGTATGCAAAGGGAATATGATTTTTGAAGATTTATTACTGGAATTCCTGCCTGTGTTATTGAGCCAGTCATTCCAGTGGAAAGTTTTCAAAAATAGTCCTTTATTGGACTGCATATGGACATTGATCATGATCATTACAGAAGCCAGTTTTATAGCTGGCTTGACCATTAACCTTTTAATGGTCAAATTTGGTCGAGAAGATCTAAATATTTCCCTTTTGAATGTCCATTTGCATGGCAAGAGAATACTATCTTTTGAAAATTTACAACTGGAATGACTGGCTGGTTATCAACTGGTTATCAAGCCAGTCATTCCAGTGGTAAATTATCAAAAATAGTCTTCTCAGGTCTGCCATTATTCAGAATTTATCATTGACTTTGTCTCTTCCAAGACATGAAGTGTCAAGTAGTAGTTTTAGCTGGTGCTCTCAAAATGTTCTAAATGTAGACCTTTACTTATCGTATAACATAGTTTCCATACCACGAGTATCTTGAATCGGTCGCTCTAGTCCATTGTGAATTTGCCAATGTCTGTCTGTAATAGCCTACAAGGTGTGTGATTGCGGGTGTCAATTGCTACTTGTCTAGCAATCCTATAGATCACTGAAATTGTGCGAGAACTCAGCATGACAGATTATGACGCTAGATACGATTTCTACCACAATAATTTTAAAACTAAGTGCAAAATCATATGTTTTGAAACAAGTTAAGCAATGATGTCACTAGCTATCATGGCTATAGATTTATTTATACGAACTGATAAAAATATTCCAATTTCATGGCATTGCGAATCACTACTTCCAAGAAGCAATGTAAATATTTATCTACTCAATAAACCAAATATCCAGTTAAACCAGTTTCATGGATAAAAGAACTCAGATCTAGATTGGATCACATTCTGGATCTGTGGATATCTCTGAAACGACTAGTCTGATTTGGCTCAAATCTTAGCACAACAAACATATTCATAGACAAGGATTCAACAACTAATTTGGATGTGATCTGAAAGGGGAGGCAACCAGTACATTAGACATAAGTGCATGCGCTACCGGCTTATGTCTGTCACCAAATGAATATGTAAACTTATTCATGTGTTCATGCAATAATACTATTTAACATTTGTCATTTTGGTTAACAAATCTATATCCATTGTCAGGCTAAGAAGACTATTTTTGAAAATGTATCACTGGAATGCCTGGCTCGAAAATCGAGCCAGGCATTCCAGTGATACATTGCAAATGGACTTTTGTAAACACCATTGCACCTTTCATCATTGATACATTTAAAAAAATAGTTTTCTCTTAGCCTGCAAATGGACTTTTGTAAACACCATTGCACCTTTCATCATTGATATGCACTTGATCTTATGTCTGGATAATTTGTACTCAGGCTGATTAATCGAGTAATCACGATTATTCTTAAATAATCGATCGTGATTACTCAAATCAATAATCGCACAAGCCTAGCTAATGTCACAATCAGATATGTCATGAATGGTGTATGTAAGTCTGTCACAAAGGCTTAACAGTATGTTAAGCCACGGCGTAACAGTATGTTAAGTTGTGCGAATTGTATGTCTTTACTATTTAATAAACATTTGGTTGAATATTTTGAAACTAATTTGACTGGACACTATTACTCCCATATGGCCAAGGCAGCAACAGCAGCCAGTCAAATTAATTTCAAAATATTCAACAGCTTACATGTACATGTACCTTGATAGTTTTCTGGAAAATGAGATTCAGAGAGTTCAGGGTTTGATCGATCCCAACACGGACAAAGCGTGGGCGGAGCTTAGCTAGGAATAGGCGGGTCATAGCTAAAACTCGATTCACCGAAACCATACAAATGTAAAATAATAAGACAATAAGAGATCATTTGTGATGATTGTAATAGCTATGTCCCGCCCATGTCTAGCTAAGCTCCGCCCACCTTTTACGTGGGTAGGAATCAATTTGAAACTTTGAAACTGTGAATACCAAAAATTTCAATTTCAAGGTAACTATACAGTTAAGTACTTGAATATCTGCCTATTAGACATGACAGAGAAGGAGCTCCCAATCAAATTAGTTTCAAAATATTCAAAAGAATGTTTATTAAATTGTAACTTCATCAAAGCCCTACGATTTGAATACATTAAAGTTTAGTGACATACTTTTCGATTTTAGTGATGCAGGTATGTCATCATGATTGTGACATCGGTTAACAAGTGACATAATGGACCTTTCCAGTTTATCCATCCATCATATGAGATCATATGATGTCATAATCAACTTCGAGACATGCACGATAACGTCATAATTAATTAGGGCATGACTGGCTTGACTTAGTCTGTCTTTAAGCCTTAATAGTCTGACACGTTGTACGAATTGTATGTCTTTACCATTTAATAAACATTATGTTGAATATTTTGAAACTAATTTGACTGGGTGTTATTTAAGCTGCCATAGGCAGCAACAGCACCCAGTCAAATTAGTTTCAAGATATGTAACAGCTTACCTGTATAGTTTTTTGGAAATTGATAGTCAGGGAGCTCGGGGATCGATCGATCCCAACATGAGCATGGTGCAGGTGGGGATTAGCTAGAAATGTGTGGGGCATAGCCAAAACTGGGAAGGTCCATTCATTATGACTTCATATACTTTAGTGACAGATCAGACTACTCTATTAACCCTCTAATGGTGAAATTTGATCAGGAGAATTAAAATATTTGCTTATTGAATGTCCATCTGCAGGCCAAGACAATACCATTTTTGAAAATTTACCACTGGACCGACTGGCTCAGTTATTGAGACAATCATTCTAGCGGTAAATTTTCAAAAATAGTTTTCTTTTGACCTGAAAACGGCCATTCCTAAAGACCAGTGTTGGGGCCGGTTGTGGCCGGCTTCACCATGAAAGAGTTAATAATATGACTTAGCCTCCCTCAGAGGGATAAATTGTTACATTTCTATATTCAGTTCCATTTCATGAGAATGCCGTTGAGGTTTCGAGGAAACCAACAGCTTTCAACAATATAGTTTCCAAAATGTGCACCTGTCTTCCTTCAAACAGCTCCTTAAGAACTATATTTCTAACTAGTGCTGGGAATTGGTACTATTTTTGTGATCAATGATTGGTTTTATATACTAACCGATGATCAGTTAATGATCGATTATAACATTTTCTCATTTTTACCCATTCTGAAATTTCTAATGCAATAATTATTGCATGTTCATGGATATTTAACCGTAATAATTTAAGAAATAATATGTTGAATACTTTGAAACTAATTTGATTGGAAGCAACAGCTTCCAGTCAAATAAATTTCAAAATATTCAACAGGTTATTGGTATGGTGGTTTTGACCTCAGCATACTATTTCAGTGTTGTGAAGGTTAATGACTTAGACTATGGACTCATATGGAGTAATACTATGTTATATAGTTGTAAAATGAAATTAAGATGGCATTGCCAAAAAAACCTCATAAAAATATGGTAAATTTAAAAACAGTCAAAATAGATTTTTTAAATCATGATCGATCTGTTGGTTGGACATGCAAACCAATCAATCATCGATCAAATCGATTAATTGGAATAGCACTATTTCTAACATTCAGGTTATAAAACATAAATAATTTGTTAATCAGTGTACCTGTACAGCCTCTATCGACTTGAAATAAAACAGCAAATTCCCTCTCAGTCTGAAATATCGCTCAAGATAAACTGAAAATAACAAAAATTAAAAAAAAATTTTTTTTACATGTATCAGTCCACATTAAGCTTGGGCTAAATGCCCCTTATGAGAATGCTTTGATACCCTCATGAAAAATTTGCATGAAGATATAAAGGTTTACATGTGTATGAAGCACGTATACTGCATTCGCTCCCGACTGTCAGGCTTGTTTATGACTTAGAATGCAGGAGGCTCCACTCATGGTTTGCGGATGTCGGGATTGATTTATATACTTTGAATCCTGAATTCTCGAAATCCCATTTTCAAGTAAATTGAAGACAGGTTAGCTGTTGAATATTTTAAAACTAATTTGATGGGGTGCTGTTGCTGCCATAGGGCCATTGCTGCCTATGGCAGCAACAGCGACCAGTTAAAATTAGTTTCGAAATATTAAATCAGATTCAGCCTGTCATCTGAGCTAATCTTAATAGAAATACAATTTAATCTGAACTCCCTAGAAAGTTTGGTTACCATTCATAGTCTGTGGTGTCCGTGCATATCCTCCTCAGTCTGAGGAATTGTCCATAGGGACTGGCCTCCTTACATGTTGATGGATGTGTGGAGGTATAGGGGTCGAAATTAGCGCTCGTCCGTTCATCCTTTACTACCAAATATACCAACGGACGACCACATATAGCTATATCAATAGTCTGATAGACTACCGGAAATAATTGACCCGAGTAGAATAATTCAGCTAACAACCCATGCAATGTGTGTATTGAATGCTTTAGTTTATGTATTTTATCGTGATAATGTCATGTTGATCTGTCAAATTCTAAAAGCTAGCGATGTGCGCATGCGTTAGCAGCTTCATTCTTCCGGTATAATAATAAACTGTTACACAGGCTTCAGTTTTGAGTTTAGACACCAGTCGGAAACTTGCAATATGTATCACGGGGTATTCACGGTCATCGACATATTGCTCGTAACAGACTCTCTTGTAAATCTAAATTCTCCTATAGGGGGCTATGGCTATTGAGCATTGCCACGTCATTAGTTAGCGTTATGATAAACTTAAAAAATACAAGTTTATCTAGGCTGATTCTGGTCGATTTAGACAATGTTTGTTTCGGAAACTGAGTTATATTATCGCGAATGCTAAACTCCTGTTAGCGCATCCCCAAATTAAGGCCAACACAGTATAGTTAGCCATGTTACGGTTAAGTATCGCACTTGATTCGCGCAAGCAACAGATTTAGAATGGCATGTCGCCATGGTCGACACATGCGCGAGAGTATTCTCGAGTACTCTTCTCGGAAGTTGGGAACATACTTTCTCGCAAGATTATTGGTTAATAAATATAACTATATAGAAAACTTTTTATCATTCACTATTTAAGCCATAGAAATCAACCATTAGTAATTTCTAAATAAAAATTGTTAACTCTTTCAACTGAAGTCACAGTATCGCAGAAACTCAATTTCATCTTAATAAGTTGTTGAATATGTTGCAAGTTTTTAATGGGGACCTGTTGCTCACAGCTGCCATAGCCTGTAACAGCTTCCAGTTAAGCACTAACACTATTCAGCCTTCTTACATTGTATTGAATGATGTGTACTTTGTTTAGTCTACCAGTTGGAAGGGATATGTGATGTAGGTTGGTAAGTTGCAAAATATATGTTAACCCTAGTCAATGAAATCAAGTATTCATGGGAGGTACATTATTGATTTTTTTGACAATAATTTGACTGGGATGTGTTGCTGCCTTAAGCAGCAACAGCTTCCAATCTGCCAATACGTATTATCTTAGGTTTCCTATACTCCCTGACCTTGGCCAGAGCCAGTACATGCATATTCTGAATCTGACATATGTTATACTGACAAATAACAATACTGGCTACTGTAGACCTGAAGACTGATACACTATCCTCAATAACATTCTCAAAAGTCCAATATTAATTATTCAACCATCTGTTCATGTCACATTTGTGCAATTTGTGTAAACTACGTGTCGCATATTACATGCCTTACCGACTACTAATTTTTTAGACGGACTACTGATTTGCCAAGTCTTTCGGGCTACCATCAACTTTTCGCTAATTTTGATGCACGTAACCGTGTGTATCTGTGGGTTTCGTAGAGATTGAATTTGATCAGTCCTTCATCTCTGTTCTGTACCACAGTGTCCAGAAAGGAAACCTGTTCTCTGGCGCCTTCCATTGTGAATTTTATGCTTGGATGGCCTGAATCATGTGTTTGACAAACTCGTTGAGGGCAGTTGGGCCTTGTTTCCAGATCATAAATATGTCGTCTATGTAGTGTACATATAGGGCTGGCTGGTAGGGGGCATTTGAGAGTTTTTCTTACAGGTCGGTCATAAAGATGCATGCGTAAGCATCTAAATTCTGAAAACAATTTGATTGAAAGTAATTGTTGCCTAAGGAAACAGTCACTTCTAAGCTAAACTATCGAAATAAATAACAGGCATTTTTATTTCTTATTACTTACGGTAAAACTAGGTTTGTTAACTTTCTGAATGAAGAGGTATTGACTAGGTGAGAAGTTATCTCACACCAAGGCAAGTGTTTTACTATACCTCCATTGTGATAAAAGTCTGACACGTCGTAAGAATTGTATGTCTCTACTATTTAATTTAAACATGCTGTTGATTATTTTGAAACTAATTTGACTGGGTGCTGTTGCTGCCATAGGCAGCAACAGCACCCTGTCAAATTACTTTCAAAATATTCAACAGCTTACCTGTATAGTTTTTGGAAATCAATAGTCAGGGAGTTCCGAGATCGATCGATCCCAACATGAGCGAGGTGTGGGTGGAGATTAGCTAGAGATGGGTGGGACATAGCTAACGAGAGGCTCAAGGGGCCTGTATCGCTCACCTGGACCATAGGCATTTCAACTAGAATGATCATTAACAATAAGTATAACTCTAATGAGTTGAGCAAACTTGTAACAAGAAAACAGAGGCCCTATTTCTTTATATATAAACTTCTCTTGAACAAACTTTAATGGCCCTTAGTTATCAATATCATATCTTCCAAATTTCAGCCCAATCCGTTCAGCAGCTTTCATGAAAACATCCAAGAGGGCCATCCAACCATTTGGCCAATCAAGTTCACAAGTGAACAAATTTGGTTCAGCGCTTGCCCTAGATCATATTTCATGAGTTCTGAATCGATCCCTCAAACGGTTTCGGAGAAGAGAATTTTTAGACATTACTAAAAATCTGCCGAAATCCAAGATGGCCACCGGCCCAATTGGCCGATCGGCTTCGTTTGAACAAACTTGAATCTTTACACCCTAAGGATGCTTCCTGCTAAATATAATTGAAATCGATCTAGTAGTTCTCGAGAAGATATTTTAAATTTCCCATAGCTTTAGTATGGCAGCTTTTGGCGGGAAAATGATCCAAGATGTGTGCCAAACCATTTATCAGTTTCGAAAATTGCAAATTTGAGATCAGAATAGGCAAAAACATATATAAAACCAATTTCAGCCTCAAAATCAATCAAATAAAAAAATTCAATATGACCACCAAACACGCTATATTTTGATTGGCCCACTGTGGCCCTGTTTTTTTTACATATCAACTTCCCGTGAACAAATTTTAATGGTCCTTGGTCCCTAATATCTGCAAAATTTCGGCCCGATCGATTCGCGGTTCTGGAGAAGTCGTTTTCGTTAAAACTAGGTTAACCAAAATGGCCGTCGAACCATTTGACCAATCAAGTTCCCTTGACCAAACTTGGTTCAGCTCTTGCCCTAGATCATATTTCATGGGGTTTGCTTCAATCCACCAAGCGGTTTCGGAGATTTTTAAAAACGTTTCTAAAAATCGGCCAAGATCCAAGATGGCCGCCTGCCAAATTGGCCAATCAGCTTTGTTTGAACATACTTTGATCCCTATGCCCTAAGGATGCCTCCTGCCAAATATAATTGAAATCGGCCCAGTGGTTCTTGAGAAGTTGTTTAAAGGAAAAGTTGACGGATGATGGACGGGCACGAAGGACAGTCACCATGGCATAAGTTCACTTGGCCTTTCAGGCCAGGTGAGCTAAAAATGGAAAGGTCCATTATTTTGAAACTGTGAGGATAATTACGCTTTAATCCTTTAACCCTTGAATTTGTTCAAGAAAATTTCAATTTTATCATAGAAAATGTCCATTTACAGACCCAGAAAAGCCTATTTTTGAAGATTTACCACTGCAATGACTGGCTCGATAACCGAGCCAGTCATTGCAGTGGTAAATCTTCAAAAATAGGCTTTTCTTGGTCTGCAAATGGACATTTCTCAAGACAACTGCAGAAGCTGGTTTTGGCCATTAAAGGGTTAACATAAATGCCAGTCAAAAACACCTTCTGCAGTGGTCTTGGACCCCTTTCTTCTGGCCATCCCTGAAAAAATAGGTTTCTTCCGGAAGAAACCCAACACGGCTGTGGAATATTTTGAAAACATTGAAGATCGTTCCTGTAAAATGCCCCGTACTAGCGGGTTCCATTTCTAGCTAGGGCACATCAATCATGCCAATGGAGAATGCCACTTTATCCATCAATCATATTATTATGATGTCACAATCAACTATGTGATGTGTAGGATGATGTCATAATCAATTATGTATTGAATGACGTAGATAACTTCATCACAAACTCTTACTTACTGAGAGACTAAGCCTTGTTGTACAAATTGTATGACTACTAAAATAAGCATGCTGGTAGCCAGCAACAGCACCTAGTCAAACTGCATATTTTTTTGGAAATTGACAGTCAGTGAGTTCAGGGATCGATTGATCACAAAGCGGTCAAAGAGTGGGTGTAGCTTAGCTAGAGATGGGCGGGCCATAGCTAAAGCTGGATTCCTCAATATCTAGTTAACATCTGCTCACTTTTTAAATGAATTGGAATTAACCCTTTAACACTCATATCAGCCAAAAACGGCTTCTGAGTCATCTTGAGAAATGCCAATTTGCAGACCAAGAAGACTATTTTTTTAAATTGACCACTGGAATGACTGGATCAATAACCGAGCCAGTCATTCCAATGGTAAACTTTCAAAAATAGTCTTCTCTTGGTCAGCAAATTGATAATTTCTTTGAAAAATTTTAAACTTTCTTGAAAAGATTCAAGGCTTAAAAGGGTTAATATATGAAACATTGAAACCTAAATTCGCTGGTAATTACACAGGCATGCTGTATCTCAAAATATTCACCAGAATGTTTATTAAATTGTAAATACATCAAAGACAATTCCATTTTCGTGATGGAGCTATACATCATTTTAATTATGACATCAGCTAACATGTGTTGTATTTCATTATGCTATCAGCTAACATGTGATGTATTTCATTATGACATCAGCTAACATGTGATCATGTATTTAATTAGGACATCAGCTAACATGTGATGTATTTCATTATGACATCAGCTAACACGTGATGTATTTCATTATGCCATCAGCTAACATGTGATGTATTTCATTATGACATCAGCTAACATGTGATCATGTATTTAATTATGACATCAGCTAACATGTGATGTATTTCATTAGGCCATCAGCTAACATGTGATCATGTATTTCATTATGACATCAGCTAACATGTGATCATGTATTTAATTATGACATCAGCTAACATGTGATGTATTTCATTATGACATCAGCTAACATGTGATGTATTTCATTATGACATCAGCTAACATGTGATGTATTTCATTATGACATCAGCTAACATGTGATGTATTTCATTATGCCATCAGCTAACATGTGATGTATTTCATTATGACATCAGCTAACATGTGATCATGTATTTCATTATGACATCAGCTAACATGTGATCATGTATTTAATTATGACATCAGCTAACATGTGATCATGTATTTAATTATGACATCAGATGCTGTAAAGAGTGTCAGATAAGATCCCTCCTAGGATATGCTATGAGGTGAAAATCAGGTACATGACACAATGACATCTATTTTAACCCATTAACTAACTCTCACATCAGCCAAAAACGGCTTCTGCAGTGGTCTCAAGAAATGTCCATTTGTAGACCAAGAGAAGACTATTTCTGAAAACTTACCTCTGGAATGACTTCAATAACCGAGCCATAAACGAAGCAAGTGGTAAATTTTCAAAAATAATCTTCTCTTGGTCTACAAGTGGACATTTCCAATAAGAAAATTTAAATTTTCTTGATCAAATTTGAGTGTTAAAGGGTTAAGCTACCCATATATTTCACATTCTGAGGCCACACAAAAGGTACTTACCTTCCCCTTTTTTAAAGAGACCCTCTTGTTTGTCTTTCATCCACAATATTCCTTCGCGGTCAAACTTGGAAGCTGGTCCCTGGGAAAGCTGTGCCAGCTCCTTACTATTGAATCTCATGATGCATTCAGCCCAGGATGACCATTATTATGCAAATATTCCATCTTAGTAGCTGAAATTTAAATAACAATCTAGGTCCAGTACAGTTGAGTTCATAAATAACCTAACACGTAATGTTGGATATTTTGAACATAATTGGATTGGAAGACAATGTCTTCCAATCCAATTATCTTCAAATTATTCAACAGAATATTTCTTACATCGTGTTCAAAATTGTACTAGTATGTTAACGTTAAATTTTGATTGGTCCATGACAGCCGTGTTTTATCACAGACCAAGTTCTCTTGAACAAACTTTAATTGCCCTTAGTTATCAATGAAAGCCTGTAAAACAGTTCGTGAGATGTTATTTTCACGAATAACATGGCCACTGGAAGAGACCCAAGGAGCCCGCTCACTCGCCTGGAATATTAGCATTTCAAGTAGAAAGCCCATGTTGTAGATGTACTTGTGGACCTCTATACATTTTTTTGTCAGAAATCCAACAACTCTGGCCAGAAATGGCAATTTAAAAGTACAAATTGTGGCTGGGCATTTTTAGGAGTAATATTTTAAATAATTTCTTGGACATATTTGAAATCCAAGATGACAAGCAAACAAATTCATCAATCAGAATTCTCTTTCGCTACGTTGAAGTCAACCACCATAGGACAATTCCACCCAAGTTGCACTGAAATCGGGCCATTGATAACAGATGTGGTCGGGTAACGGGAAGCACTAGCCAACCCGGAACCAGTAAAACACTACGTCGGGCTACACCACAGCTACCACATTGGAGGGCAATACCCTGATGCACAGACATACGGCAAGAAGGTCTAAGGTAGGGTTTGTACACATGGCCATGTACGCATGATGCCATTAACTGGGTAGACACTTTTTAGATTGTACTTATTATTTTTACACAGCTTCTTCCTCAGAAAAATGGCCTATGATCACAATGTCCCTCAGTGTTCGGTACCGCTAGAGATTAGAGCCTAAAAATTCTGAAGATGATTATATACACCGATCCATTAAATTCAAACAAGCAAACTACATGAACCAGAGAAAAAGACTATGGATAACTCTAGGGCTGTAAGGAACATTCGTTGGTTCAGAAAATCGCAAACTAAGGGATGACGAACCATGGTTCGGTTCGCTTGTATGAGATTAGTGTGGTTCGTGAACCATATATAAGCTAACCCTTCCACAGATGAATTCCCATATCTAATTTTAGGAAAACCATACAGGAAGGCTGTTGAATATTTTGAAATTAATTTGACTAGAAGCTGTTGCTGCCTAAGGCAGCAACAGCTCCTAGTCAAATTAATTTCAAAATATTCAACAGAGTAAGTTTTATATCATAAAGAATTTACTTTTGAGGGAGTTGTCATTGATATACATGCAATCTCTGTGAATGTCCTCTAACTGTGATTTACGAATATGACCATGAATGGAACTTAGCTGGCTATGAATCTTATATTATCTTCTAACATTTGTTGTCAGAACTTGTCATTTGTGTTTATCTACCATTTAGCCAGTAAGCCCATCTGCCTTTAAATGTTATTTTCTGTTAGGAGTAATTTCTCGCATACAATAGCGTAGGAAAAAGGTTCGTGAACCAGTTCGTGGTTCGGACATCTGTATCGTGAACCGGTTCGGTTCGTGAAAATCCTCACGAACCTCAACCCTAGATAACTGACGGCAGGTTGGAAACCAGGAAATGTAAGTTCTTCCACAGTGTATACTGTAGTGTAATATTCTGCTGTGATTTTCAATATTGCAGAGCAAGGTGTCATTAGGAAGGACACCAGAGTCTATAACTGTAGTACAGTCAATGGTGAGTTGAGTTAGACAGTTTAAATCAGAGGCTATTATATTCCATATTAATGTCTAATGCGGAAACAGTGATGTTGATTAGCAGAAGGCCAGTAGCGCAAGGCTACTAGATTTTAGGCTGGGCTAAAAATTTCAAACTCACTAGCCTATGTGGCTCCATAAATTTTCCCACCCATATTTTGAGATTGTAAACAGAAAACTATTTTATTATGACTATCAGATGAGTCTAATGTAGGTTAAGCCACTATTATTAACCCTTTCACCGATGAATTCCCAATATCTCGTTTTCAAGGCAACCATACAAGAAATCTGTCAAATATTTTGAAATTAATTTGACTGGAAGACGTTGCTGCCAATGCAGCAACAGGTTCCAGTCAAATTAATTTCAAAATATTCATCAGAATAAGTTTTATATTGTAAAACATTTACTTTTCCATGGAATTTGTCGTGGAAGGGTTAAGCCCGAAAGCATCATATTTAACACATTCTTCATAAGTAAATACTTTATTATTATATTCTATGTTTCTAAATGCAGTGTTGATGCATCATAATTAATAAAATTGGACCGTGTAAAATTGTCTGGGGCCCCCTTATTTTTTGTTTTAGGGAAAATGGTGACTAAAGCTTTACCCCAGTGTGGAAATAATGAGCTGTTCGATTTGGTTCAGACTGTCTGTCCTATAGCTAAGTAGAGCGGGGTATGACGTAAGCATATACATGTAGTCCTCAAGGGCTGCTCTAATAGAATTGACAGATCGGGTCAACATTGAGGTTGTTAAATCCATGGAGAGTCATTTGGACTAAGTACGTTAAGATATCCCAGAATGCTTTTTTTGCTACACTCATCCTGAAGGCTAGGCATTCCAGTAGTCATAAATCGCAGACCTACAAAAATGTATGTTACCATAGATTTCCACGCCTCCTTACCGAACGAAGCATGTGGTTGAGAAGTTGAGCTATAGATGGAAGGTAATATCGAGATAGAAGCTTGTCAGTATACCATGAACCAGCTTCTGGATGCCTAACTGATGCAGCAGTTTGTCTGAAAGTGATCGACCTATATTGACAAAATAGTCATTGAATCTAGTTGCAATTTCATAATTGTCAGCAGGGGGGAGAAATAAGAATTTTGTACAGCAAAAAATCTACATGCACATGAATTAATCATTTCACCTGGCACCTATGAATTCTCTATATACCAGTTTCAACACAACCATACAGGAAAACTGTTGAATATTTCGAAATTAATTTGACTGGAAGACGCTGCTGCCTTAGATCCAGAAAAGAAAGATAAGTTTTAGCGACAGTGCGAAAGTGATAGCGTCTATAGCAACCGTGACATCATCCATCCGGGGATCTTCCTATAGAATAAAATTTGGAAAGAAAGATGGCTGCCACTAGCAGCTTAGAGCCAATGAAAGAAGCGAAAATTTCAGATACAGTACAGGTAGAAGTGGCTAGAGCTAAGGATACCAAGGTAAGAGATGTTGTTACCTCTATTTCCATGGATGATGATGATGATGCTAACACAATATGTAGAGACTGTAACAGCAAAGTGGCTGATGATGAGAAAGCATTGGCGTGTGACATATGTAACACTTGGTATTATGGGGGTTAAAGATGTCAAAATGTGCCACTCCAGATAAAGGTCTTTCTAATCAGATACATTGGTATTGTACCTATTGCAATAGAGGGCCGACTAATTTAACGCACATGATAAAGCTTGAAAGGAAAGGAGTGCAGAGAGAGAGAGAGAGTCAAAGAAACAGTAGTAGAGAATGATCGAGTGATACATGAAACTAGTGTTGTGAGTCACAAATTCCAAGATGAAAATTTTCCGGAAAATTTACCAACGTATTTTTCCAGAAAATTTTCTGCTCCCCTAAGGATGCAATTGCAAATTTTTATTTACATATTGCATTAATACCGATGCTTTTGCTAATAATATAAGTTAATAGATTTAGATTTGTGTCATCTATTGCCATGGCTGAAATGGCTTGCATCAGGTTACACTATCACTATAGTTCAGAATGATGATGATGAATGTAACACGATGATGATAATGATGATTGATGATCAGACAATTGAAAAGTAATTTGCATACATGACAGTACATGTAAGTCATTATATATTTCATGATGATGATTTATTTGATCCCAACTGATCTTTGATGGAATATAAAAGATGACTTCTGATAGACACCAAAATAGGCCTGTAATGACCAAAATGAATTGTTGAGCTAAATATGAAACTTACTCACTTCATTTAGTCACATGTAAATCAGCATTGCCTGCACCTACCCACCCACCCATCAACTTAACTACACACCCCCATACAATGTGACACACCCACAGTGCCACACAAACACCCATGACGTCCCACACACACACAATATATATATATTTTATGGTTCAAAATATACACATTTTTCCAATTTTAGGAAAATCTTCTGCAAAAATATTTTTCCACAAAAAAGAGGAAAGTTGCTAGAAAGCAGAGCCGAGGAGGTGCTGAAGGAAGGGCATGCAGAAGGCAATGTTGAACAAGAGGCCCATGTGGCCTGTGTCGCTCACCTGGGGCATTATGCATTTTTGTCACAATTGTTGGTGGGTGATTTAGGAGTAATCTTCTAAATGAGGTTGTGGACATTTTTGCAAGTCCAATATGGCCACCAAACACACTACATTTTGATTGGTCCACTGCAGCCATGTTTCTGACATAGCGCATTCCGTTGAAAAAACTTTAATGGCACTCCATGCCAAATCATATCTCCCAAATTTCGGCCTAATCCGCTCAGTGGTTCTGGAGTCATTTTGGCAAAAATTAGGTTATTCAAGATGGCCACCAAACCATTTGGCCAATCAAGCTCCCTTGAAACAAACTTGGGTCAGCTCTTACCATAGAACATATTTCATGAGGTCTGAATTGATCCCTCAAATGGTTTTGGAGAAGATTTCTAAAAAATCAGCCGAAATCCAAGATGGTCGCCGGCCAAATTGGCCGATCGGCTTCGTTTGAACAAAATGCAATCTCTATGCCCTAAGGATGCTTCCTGCCAAATATAATTGAAATCGGCCCAGTAGTGCTCGAGAAGAAGACATTTTAAATTTCCCATTGCTTTAGTATGGGAGCTTTTGGCGGGAAAATGATCCAAGATGGCCCCAAACCATTCATCCGACAGTTTCGAAAATTGCAAATTTGAGAACAGAATACCCAAAAACCTATATAAAACCAATTTCAGCCTCAAAATCCATCAAATTAAAAAATCCAAAATGGCTGTCAAACACGCTATATTTTGACTGGCCCACCGCGGCCATGTTTTTTGATGGATTAACTTCTCTTGAACAGACGTTAATGGCCTTTAGTTCCTAATCATATATCACAAATTTCGGCCTGATCGCTTCAGCGGTTCTGGGGAAGAAGTCGTTTTTGCGAAAACTAGGTCATCCAAGATGGCAACTGAACCATTTGTTCAATCAAGTTCCCTTGAACAAACTTGGTTCAGCTCTTACCCGTGATCATATTTTGTGAGTTCTGAATTGATCCCTCAAACGGTTTTGGAGAAGATTTTTAAAGACATTTCTAAAAATCGGCTGAAATCCAAGATGGCCATCGACCAAATTGGCCGATCGGGTTCGTTTGCACAAACTTGGATCCCTATACCCTAAGGATGCATCCTGCCAAATATAATTGAAATCGTCCCAGAGGTTCTTGAGGTCGTTTTAAAGGAAAAGTTGATGGACGGACAACAGACACACCAGCCCTCAAAATTTGGCACGAACGATTATTTCGTTCGCGTGAAGTAAAATTACCGTGAACGAAAAAATAGTTGCGTAAGTGACAAAGCCCAGAACGGTAGTTATCTCTGATCGTGGAAAACAGAAGTTTCAACAACTTTTTGATATGAAGCATGCTATTTAGAATGGAATTTAGCATTTTCAAACATCCAAAAGATCGATAACATCTGTCTGTCAAATTCTATAAATAAGCGACAGGAGGTAAGGGTGACCTAACCCTGACAGAAACCTTGAGTGCTGAAGACGGAGGTTCCAGGCCGCATGGCGCACTCTAATAAACCATGGATCCACGCACTTAACGCTTATGATCATGTTGATAGTCACTTACAGGACTGGCAGTATGATCAGCGAACGAAAAGAAGAAGAAGCGACAGTGTGCATGTGTCAGAGACAAACTTCTGTTGTATTTCCGCTAGCATTACTACATAGGCCGGGAACTAGTCTCGCTACACGTTATGCATCAACTACGGACTGTTCAATTATAAACCGTTGCATGCAAGTACGTGCACCCGTCAGCTGGCATGTTCCCGATGTATTATTTTATATACGCGATTGGTTCCCGCTATAACATAGGAAGACATGCATTGTTGAGTGAGTCTCACAGTATATTCTCCTTGAGTTTCGTCCATGACACAAAATAATTCAGGCCTCGAAATTCGACGGGATTCTCGTAATATTCCCGAAATTGAAAAATACGGGAATCCAACTGGATTCTCATAAATAAACGCTTCCAAAAACGCAAACTGAAGGAAATTTCAATTTCCCTTTCTCCGGGATCTAACAATACTCACTATTCTATTACTTCTGATATACAGCTGGCTCTAGGACTATAGACTTAGAAAGCTTTACCGACTCCTGGAACCGGGTACTCGGCTCCCAACTGCCGAGTACCCATCTGCCATGAAGCTCATATTGTTTGCATAGCCACCAAACAAGAGAAACCCATGGCTTGCCTCCGTGGGGCTGGGTCTGTAATAGAACCAACTATCACGGGACTGGTACCAGATTGGCTTCAACCACGGGCGGAGCCGCTGCCCTGGCTTGCGCCAAGCCAGACAGATGGAGGGCGGTTCCGTCCAGGACGGAATCGACCTCCATATTCTCCACCTGCGGCGTCACAGGCCGCAGCAACCTCTCCTCCTTGGCCTCCTCATCTTCAGACCCCGAAGAGTCGTCACTAGTCGAGGAAACCGTGGAGCCGTCCTGGTGGACGGCTCCCATGCCTGATGGACCGGCCACCGCTACTGGACCACCCGGATGTGACCGCAGAGAGACAGAACCCGTCAGGCCGGAGCCCGACGGGAGAGCCAGGGGGCTGTACGAGACGGCTCCCTCGGTGGCCAGTCCAGAACCCTCCAAGGACAGGGTCCAAACCAAACATGGGGAGAGACAGCCCTACAACTTTCGGCAGCAGGGACGACACCAGCATGGGCAGAACGCTATGCAGGAAGCCCTGCATAGCCAGACCAAACCACGCCGGCGGAGCCATCTCTGGCTGTAGACGTGGAGCGCCCCCAAGGGCCGAAACGGACGCTCCACGATTTACTTTCGGTCCGCCTGTTTTCTGGTACCATTGAGTACGCAGCACCTAGAAGCAGATGCGCGCGAATTAATGAAAAATTTTCTTCACATAAACATCCGAGAACACCCGGGTGTGATGTCACCTGCTTGGATCTTACGGAGAATGACATCAGCCGATATTCGTGTTAAAAAACACCGTAGCTAACACCTATTTTCATATCTGTCGATCGCCTGTTGGGGTTTAAAGAAGGCGATCATCCAGCATATTTCGTTGCTAACACACGTCCCAGATTCTTTGGGGGTTAGAAATTTTAGAGACCTAAGTCTTTTAACTATGGAATAACATGGAAATATACGACCTGGTTATCATTGGCGGCATCCATATTAATCCAAATATCCTTAGTAGAATGCACAAGCTATCACAATTAAATCACAGTAAAAAGACTTAGGCTTAAACAATCTTAAGACTTTCCAACTGCAAAAAGCATGTATTCTCTTGTTGCTATGCAAACAAGAATGAGCTTCATGGCAGACGGGTACTCGGCAGTAGGGAGCCGAGTACCCGGTTCCAGGAGTCGGTAAAGCTTTCTAAGTCAGCTTCATGGCAGACGGGTACTCGGCAGTTGGGAGCCGAGTACCCGGTTCCAGGAGTCGGTAAAGCTTTCTAAGTCTAGAGTCCTAGAGCCAGCTGTCAGGGCCAGCTGTATATCAGAAGTAATAGAATGGTGGGTATTGATCGAAGGAGAAATTCCATTCTTACAGAACGCCACGATCCCAGTTACTAATTTCAACAATAAAAATTATGTCACGAATCAGCCTAGAGGGGGGGTCTGCTAATACATCGGTAATGAGAACTGTCTCGCGTGACTGCGCAGTCGTAGTTAATAACAATCGATAATGCGCACTCGTAGTTTCTGATTGGCTCGCGGGATATCCGATTTCAATAGGCATGAATGAAAATTACTATCGTAGTAAAATTTTGATCACGTGCCTCATTGTCATTCATAACGAATTAATCACATGATTTATTTCAACTAATCTCTGCGCGACTCTCGCGATTAATATTGATGGTTAATGGCGAACGAAAAATCTAGTCACTGTGCCACTTTTAAACGCAGTAAAGCAATATGCTAGCGCCCACTTTGATGAGTTATATGACCCAATATATTATTATTGGAAGGTTCTGACAGTAATACCACCCGATATTTAAGTGGTTCATTGCTTTGGAGCGACTGAGAAAACAGGACTATATGTCCGGAAAACCGGTGCGTAGTAACTCTTATTTTCAAGTAAATCGCATTTGCACTAAACTGTCAGTTTAAAGCGTACAAGTTAAGAAGGGTAAAGCTATCTACTAAATGCCTTAGAGCTGGTTACGCTTTTTATTGTGGCGGACTTGCGGGTTATTGTTTTATATTAGAAATGTACGCTGCTTGTACAAGTACAAATATTTGGTAACAGTTACAAAAAAATCTACCCGTCACGGGTACAACTTTATAAACATTTCAACCCATGTTGTTTTTGGGTCAATTAAGACGGCAGTTCTTTGATAAGGTGGAATTCTTTACAAATTAAAGCATATTCTTTTAAATATTTAGAAAATAATGACTGGAAGCCATTGCTTTCAAGGTGGTGGTGGGTGGGCCGGAGAGGGTTGCTCAACTAGTTAAGCCACAACAATGTAAGATATTCAATTCTTTGTTTTTGTAGTGGGGTTTGTGGGTGGGGTGGGAGGAGGGTGTTAAGATATTTATAAATATTGGGTCATTAGTCACTAATTATTATAGTGGGTCTGGAATTTTGAAATATATGTTTGGAAAAAGTATGGAATTTTATTGTGCCCAAGGTGTATGAACCCTGAAATTGTTGCAAGCTGGAAAAATGTTACCAATGAGTGTTGTCATACAAATACTGATATTTTGGCAGGGAAAATGTACATTTGCAGACCAAAGGAGTATTGTTTTTGGAGACTTAACACTGAATGACTGGCTCGGTTATCGAGCTTGTAATTTCAGGGGTAAATTTTCCAAAATATTCTTCTTGGTCTGGAAATGGAACGAATGAATGGACATAAAACAAAAACTCATCTGCTTTTTGACAAATTTACTTGAGAAATATTACAGTACTTACATCACAATGGATGAATCCACTTTTAGTTATTCCCCACCCATCTCTAGCTAAGCTATGCTCCAAGCTTTGTCCCAGAATCTCAATTTCATGGTAACTATACAGCTAACTTGGTGAATACGTTGAAACAAACTTCCCCTCAAAACAATCAAAAGGATGTTTATTAAATTGCAAAGACATACAATTAATACTTACTGATAGACTACTATGTGAGTTAGTATTGTCTGTCAATTATAATAGTGACTGGTGACATCAACCTATATGTGATGTAATTGATTATCAGGTCAATAGTTGAGTAACTAAACATATTTTATCTGTAAATTAGGTAATTGGTGGATAAGTCCATGCTGTAATCAATATGCTAATGATATTAATTCAGCAACATGCACTTTAAATTCATTATTAACTTAATATACAGATGAAATATGTTCAGATAAAGCAGGTTTGGATAAAAAATGGCGTAACCAATTTGCACAACCAATTGGTTACGCAAACTGATTTTGCGCAACCGAACAATTGGTTACGCATACCTGAAAACAAGGGACCCAAAAATGGCTCGCAAATATTTGAAATTTTGAGGGCTGCACACGACGGACGGTCACCACGACATAAGCTCACTTGGCCTTTCAACCATTGGGGAAAAACTAGCCATTGCTAGACTGGTTCCTGGTGCTCTGTAGAGCTGGGCGGTATTGGCATTGGGATGACGATAACGGTATCTGTGAAAAATACCGCGATAACTACTAATATCGCGGTATTTGGAATAATTTTGGATATGATAGGGTTAATATGGCCAATCTATGAATAGGCATCATTTTTAGATGTATAAACAAACAAAGCCTACACTTTGTAGTATATTTGAGTTTCAGCACCAAATAAAATATTTGTTCTCGCCTTTTTGCGTTTTACTTTGTCATTGTGAAGAGGAAGATGCGCATAAGTGTCCTTAACAACATCAAGTATCTTTCATTGGTTTTAACCAGGTCATAATTGGGTGCAGTGTTTAGTGAAGCATTCACGATCAACTGTTTTTATTATTACTATTGAAAGCTTATAATGAATGCCTCCGCTAGAAAGCCCACGCGATTAGGCACATGATCAATTAATGGGCAAACCAGGTCTGAAGACGCGATCAGCTGCGCGCGTGTAAGCGTGTATAAAGATAACAAAATGACCTGAATTTTTTTTAGTAATAAAACAGAGAATGTAGAATTGTAGATAAGAATCGTCGATCACTGATTAAATTATTATACTTGACCTGCAAAATTCTGGTACTGAATGGTTAATTATTGAAAATGGTCTAGTTTTATAAGGAATTGACTAATCAACCCCACCCACCCGCCCAGCCCCCATTTAACCACGTTAGAACATTGTCGACCTATTGACTGCTGCATGAAAGTCAATCACACACTTCATCCTATAAGCTGGACTTACCGGAGTTTTACAGATTATTTCAAAACAATTTGACTAAAAGTTGTTGCTGTCGATGTCAGTAACAACTTCTGGGTCATAAAGTTTTCAAACTAATCAGCCCTTTATTTATTATATTTCCATAAAGCCTCTGCATTCGTCTTGAAAGTGGTTAAATCATAGCCCTATAGATCGATGGCGCAATAGTCGCCTGAGCCAATGACCCAGAACGCGTGAAATTAGTGAATACAACACATTTCACCCTATAAGATCTGATGTCTTATAGAAAAGATGATCTAAGAGGTTAATAGTTATTAATAACTTGTCCGATTTTAGCTAAATATTTTGGAGACAATTTGATTGGAAATTATTGTCATGGCGCAATAAGTTTTAATCAACTCATTTTCAATATAATCAGCCGGGCTTGTTTCATTCATATTGCGGCTGCCTTTAGCGCATTCAGCATATCAATGCTATTACTGGTATAGACTGATCAATACTCACCCAGGCATACATTTATACACACGTGTGGGGTGAATTATTCTTGAACAAGCGAAGAATAGAGGGATTACAGTTATGGCTTCACCGGTTTAGTTAGATCGCTTGAATATATCGTCATAGTTAGTGAGTGAATTTATCCCGCTAGAATATTTGGATGGTCGTTGTTTTATTTATTGCCTTGTGATGACGTCAATCACGTCATCAGCTATGGAAAGCGAAGGTGGTATTTCAATAATATAATCAAAACGAGGCCGAGTTAAGTTTATTTGTGTTTTACAAATGGCTGCTATTTTGCGTATTCAACGTTGTCAGCAACTACGATTTTCAGATTTAACTTGTCTTCATTGGAACAACATTTAATCGAGCATGGAAGGATAACTATACTAAGAACAGTAGGGCTATGTATACATGGACATATATGTACGGCAATAATAGTGCTGAAAATGATTGCTTTTGACTACCATGAATACGGAAATGAAGAGAGCAGACTCGTCAAATTCGCATGAAATGCTTTATTATCAAATTATTACAATATATAAATTGTCAATACCGTCACTGACAGTATTTGATGATATTGGCGGTTTTTAGAAATGAGACGATAACGATAACAATAATATCGCGATTTTCCCGGTCTTATCGGGAAACCGCCCAGCTCTAGTGCTCTGTATCTGTTTGCGGAACGCCAGCATCGTTGGACCTTTCACCCCAACAATATGCATTCAGATTCAAGATGAATTATTATTTTACTTCAGTTTAAATTTATATTTTGACTTGACATATTTGAATTTTCATTTGAAATTAGAAATTTGTTCTTGAAATTTCCCACAACGCGATGTAAAGAAGATAGTCTCGCCAGGAACCAGTCTATATTGGAGGCTGATAAAGAGTCAGTTGAGCGTAGTTAAAAAATTAAAGCCTGCCTCCTTAAAGAAAATATATGATTTAAGAATAGTAAATATAGTTATTAATTTAAAGATTCATCTTTCAAATTTTATCTTTAGATAAAAAATATTTATTAATATAATAATTTGCCAAATGCCTGTGCGGAAATAACGATTCGATTACGAAAACTGGTTATAAGATTCACATTTAGAAAGTAATGTAAAATAGATATTCACTATTTCACCATTGACTCTGACACATATTTTAAGGCCATTTATTTAATTTAATGCTATTTCTACTTTTCACAGTTAACGATGATGACATTTGCTGTTTTAACTTTCACAAAATTTCTGTTTTGTGGGTAAATTCTTCTTCTTGTTGTTGTGTTGAGTAAATCCCGCCTTCAGACGAGTCGTTGGCGATGTTATTGAAGTGTACAAGATTATCCACGGTTCATTTGATAAATCTGTCACTGGGAATACTTTCAAGTTTAACAGTCTGGACACCAGAGGACATAACTACAAACTTCAGAAACACTATGCTAGACTTGACATTAGGAAATATGCTTTTGTCAACCTCGATCATTTCAACAGCCATCCGACTATCATATAGATAAAGCTTACGCACATGCAACCGGGGGGGGGGGGGGGGCAGGTGGGTATGTCCTACCCTTCCAATCAGCAGCTATCGCACCGCATTGCACTGTACATATTGTATATATTGTACATCCAAACAGGCCAGGTGGGTATATCCTACCAACCTCACAGCAGTTAATACTTACATACATAGCATATATGTACACACAACCAGGCAAGTGGGCATATCCTACCACCCTCGTCATCAGCTATGCACCAATACGTGGCACCAGGCCAGGTGGGTTTGTCCTACCAACCTCTTCAGTGTCGACCACATCTGTATATAACTACATGCAGCCATGTGCTACCAGACTCACAAACAGTTAGCACACTTGTATATAGCCAAAGTGCACCCAAGCAAGGTAGAGGAACATGTCTCACCAGCATCTGTAAGTCTTGAATATACCTCTGTACATCCAACCTGAATAGGTGGGTATATCATACCAACCTGTTTTTACCAATTACCAACATATGTACATATGTAAATTGTACATCCACTATCCGCGTATGCGCAACAATACATATTTATGTTGAGATCGGCAATAGGCCTTACTAGAGCCTCCAACGTCGCAACAGATGATGATGATGATGATGATGATGATGATGATGATGATGATGATGAGTGTTACAATATTATAAAGTGTCAACTTTAAGTCGAATTACAGTTACAAGTTTATTTACGTCTGTTTGACTTATTTCCTATTTACATCTTAACCGGCATGTTGAAATATGGTGGCATGTGGTGTAAAAGTTTGTTCAGTATTTGTAGTATCAGCGTAGTCAAAGTATTTTACTGTAAATTGAACTGTAAGTACAGTGTCAGTTAGAGTTACCAGCATTCGTAGTTGTCAAAATGTCAATACCTAACATTAATCCACCACCTGCACTTGATGTGAAGGACAATTTAACAGAGAATTGGAAGACATTTAAACAAACGTGGAGTAACTATGCGATTGTAACGAAATTAGATGAGCAACCTGAAGAATATATGACTGCATTATTTCTTCATAGTGTAGGCCCAGGCGCATTGAAAATTTATAATGGTTTTGACTTTGCTAATGGCGAATATAGGCATAAAATTGATGATATAATAAAGAAGTTTGATGCTTTTACTATCGGTGAAGTCAATGAAACCTACGAATGGTATGTATTTAACAATAGACACCAATCTGTGGATGAAAATATTGACAACTATGTGAATGAACTACAGAATTTAGCACAGACATGTAACTTTTGTGACTGCATGCATGATTCATTGATCCGTGACAGATTCGTTACTGGAATTTGTGACAATAATACAAGGAAACGTTTGCTGCAAGGACGAAAATTGACAATGAATAGCTGCATTGATATCTGCAAAGGTGCAGAAGCAAGGGAATTGTCAGCAGCATGGTACGAGATAACTATTACTATAACTCTTCTGTTCCATCAAAATCACACCGTCTTTCCCTCACAGTAGCTGGCAATAGCCTTCATCCATTCCACTCTTGCAGTCCATGCCTATCCGGTTCCCGTGCTTATCTTGCAACAAATCTGTTAAGTCTAATCAACGTGTAATTCTATGTGATTATTGTGGTGACTGGGTGCATCTAAGATGCTCTCAAGGCCTAACTATTTCAGATTATGAAAAACTAGAAAATTCTGATGAGACATGGTGGTGTTTCCAATGTAATCAAACTATATTCCCTTTCAATCATTTTGAAAATGATACCGAATTCATGCTTACTATTCTAGGTGCCAAATATGACAACAGCACATATATAAATACAAACATACTTGTGAACCCATTCAAATTAAACACATCTGATCAATGCAAAAATTTCTCAGAATTTTCCACTTTGTGATTAAATACTTCAGAAAGAATTTAATGATAATATTCTCAAGAGCACAGACATAATTTCTTTCTCAACAATCCATATTAACATTAGATCTCTCCTAAAAACGTTGATAAATTTAATAATTTTATAGATCTTAGTTCTCATGAATTTAGCGTCATAGGAATTACCGAGACCCGGCTAAAACCTGACTCACCACTGGACTTAACTAACATGCAAAATTATAAATTTATTGAGAAACACAGGCCCACAAAAAGGGGGTGGTGTAGGCATTTATATAAAGGACAATCTACAGTGTAATTTGAGAGATGATCTATCCATGACTGAAGAGCATATTGAAACTATTTTTATTGAAATTCCAATGGACAAAACAAAAATTAAACTTATTGGCATTACATACAGACCTCCTGGTAGTGACAATGATAAATTTATCAAATCATTTGAAAAAATTCTAAATACTCTACAAAATGAAAAGAAATCTGCCTATATATTAGGTGACTTTAATATTGACTACTAAAACATCATAGTTTGTACATCCAAGACACACTAAATTTATTAAAATTTCCGGCTTTTATCCATTGATAACAAAACCAACCAGAATTACTGAATTCTCAGCTACGGTTATTGATAATATCCTCTCAAATAAAACTCTAAGTGCCAAAAACGAATCAGGTATTTTTGTCGTAGAAATTTCGGATCATTTACCTATCTTCTATATAGAAAAACAAAACCATAGAGGAAAGCGATTTGAAAAAGAAGAAGTAACCTGTAGGGACTTCAAAAAGGAAATTATAGAATTGTTTAAAAATAACATGGCTAGCGTAAATTGGAATCAGGTAACTCAGTCACAGTCATGTGAAGATGCCTACAACACCTTCTATACTATATGCTCTAAGATCTACGAATCTGTGAATCTGACTTTCCACTTAAAAACATTAAAAAGTTTAAACAAAATCCAACTAAACCCTGGATAACAAGAGGATTGATAGATGCCTGTCACAAGAAAAACAAGTTATATATGAATTTCATCAAATATCCGACAAAATATAATGATTCACAATTCAAAAAATATAGAAACAGGCTTAATCAAATAATCAGAACAGCAAAAATAAATTATTTTCATAATAAATTTGATGAACAAAAAAATAATATAAAAGAAACCTGGAAACTGATTACATCATTACTGAACAAGAAAAAACCTAATTCCGAAACATCGCGGTTTATTTACAATAACACAGTCATAAATGACAAAAAAGAAATAGCAGACAAATTTAATGAGTACTTTACTAACATTGGACCCAGCTTATCAGAAAAAATACAACCTAGCTCGAACATACATGTACAGGACTATCTGACAGGTAGCTATCAACACTCCATTTTCTTAAATCCTACTGATAGCGAAGAAATTTACAAAATACTAATGCAAATTAACACAACCAAAAGTGCTGGCATTGATAATTTTAAATGGAAAACATTCAAACACTGTGTTGCAGAAATACTAACTCCACTGGATCATATTTGTACTCTATCACTGACACAGGGTATATTTCCAACAAGACTAAAGGTTGCACGTGTTACACCGCTATTCAAAGTCGAAGATGCATCTGACTTTACTAACTATAGGCCAGTCTCGGTACTTCCACTCTTCTCTAAACTCTAAAGCTGTATTTTAGTAGACTTACCAATTACCTAAGCAAAAACTCCATCTTATATCCATCTCAGTATGGTTTCAGAGAAAAACACTCTACTATGCTTGCCATTGTGGATATGATTGAAAAACTATCTATTTCCCTAGAGAATAATGAACATACTTTGGGTGTATTCCTGGACCTTTCCAAAGCCTTCGATACAATTGATCATTCGATTCTATTACAAAAGCGTGCATACTATGGAATACAGGGCACTGCATTGAATTGGATATAGAGCTACCTGTCAAACAGAAAACAATGTGTGCAATTAAATGGAGTAATTTCAGAATATAAAGAGGTAATCTGTGGTGTACCCCAAGGTTCAGTCCTTGGTCCGGTGCTGTTTCTCTTGTATATGAATGACATGCCAAAAGCCTGTAACCATCTCTCTTTAATCCTCTTTGCAGATGATACTAATGCTTTCTGCAGCCATAAGGACATAGAAATTCTTTACAAACATGTTAATAATGAAATGGCAAAGTTAATAGATTGGTTTAAAGTTAACAAACTGTCCTTAAATGTAAGTAAAACCAACTATATATTATTTACAAAATCTAATAAATTAAAGGAAGCATCTCTCCCAAAACTTTACATCGACAACCAGGTAATACATGAAGCCCAATATGCCAAGTTTTTAGGAGTCTATTTGGATAATAATATGACATGGGAGAAGCATATTGAAGTCGTAACATCGAAGGTAGCAAAGAGTATTGTCATCATACGCCGACTAAAACCCTATCTAACACCCAATATTATTAAAAATCTGGACTGCACAATGATACTTCCTGACATCACTTACTGTAATGCTATCTGGACTAACACATCTGAAGCTAAACTAAAAAACCTAAAATCACTACAAAAGCAATCTATTAAATTATTTGAACAAACAGCAGGTGGCCAGGATATCTTTAAAGTAGAAAAAATTCAAAAACTGGAGGACATTGGAAGGCTCCAATTATACACAATTTTAAGAGACTTCCACAATGGCAACTTACCCTCTTCTTTAACCAGTATCTTTATGGTAAATTCACAAATACACTCTCACAACACAAGAACACGAAATAACCTGCACACAAGACACCACCAAACAAAAGCAGCTCAACAAAAACCCTCATATAAAGCAATACAATTATGGAATAACACAGATACAAAGACACGCACATACATTATTACTCTACAGTCATTTAAACAGAAGATCAAAAATATGATTATAAACACATACTAGGCCATTAAAAAAAACCCCTAAAACAAGCAATAAAAAAAAAAATCCTCCCGGAAAACCTACAAAAAACCCACACCACCATGGCATTATCATACTTGCACCCAGTCACCAAAACAAATAATAATAATAATAATAACAATAATAATAATAATCATTTTAATTAGCAAGATAAGCACACCTATGTACCTGTAAATATGTTGTCTTTCTGTCCCATGTCCCATGTCTCCTGCTCGTCTTTTAGGACAAGGTTAAACCTGACCTAATTGTGTCATATATGCTATAGTGTCAGTCCTTCATGTATAATATATAGACGGTGGACCCATACATAGAACAATATATATATTGTTCTATGTATGGGTCCACCATCTATATATATAGGCTCTGCCTTTGGTGGACCACCTGTTGTGTATTTACAAATTGTACATTTTATATCAAAATAAATGAATCTGAACTTGAACTTGAACCACAAGTAGAATGAAAGCGATGTCTGCTAGTAGTTCTGATGGTAATTTTGTCGAACATGATGTTAACAAAGTGCGAATAAAGTACAAAGGTCGAGATAAACAGTATGACATGCATGACGTGAATACAAGATATGCTGAAACTAGTCGAAATGCTAGCCGTAGCTTTGAACCTGTTTTGCAGCAAACGCCATGTATTTAGTAAATGGCAGTGCCCAGCTTGGGGTCAAAAATGTAATCTGTGCAAAGGTCTTAATCATTTCAAGGTAACTTGTCCTTTGTGTAATAAGGTAAATAGTGTTGAAATATCTGAATCGGATGGTGAAGTAGAAATGATAAACATCGTTGAAATTGTGAACAATGTTGACAAGATTCTAGATTTGAACTCTGACAAATCGTTATTTGTAGAACTTTGCATTGACAAACAGAAAGTAAAATTTCATGTTGATACCGGTTCATCAGTAAATATTTTGCCACTTAGTTATGTTGGCAAGGCCGATATCACTCCTACAAACAAAATGTTGTGTATGTGGAATGAAACGGAAGTTAAGCCAGTTGGAATTTGTAGGCTTGTTGTAGGAAATATTCAAGACTAAGAAAAAATATTCAGTACCTTTCATGGTTGTCGAGGATATAAATCAAACACCACTCCTTGGACTGTCAACAGGATTGCAAATGAAAATAATTGCGATTAATGAAGAGAATTTCAAACGGGTACATTCTGTTAAAAAGTTAAATTCTGCTGATGTTCTTAATAAATACTTGGAAGTATTTAATTTCGAATTTGGCATGTTGGAAGGAACTGTACACTTAAAAGTAGACAGTACCATTGAACCAGTTATAATGCCGCCGAGACGTGTACCGGTCACACTAAGGGAGAAATTTGAGAAAGAATTGGATCGTTTAGTAAATAAAGGCGTACTAAAATCAGTTGATGAACCTACCGACTGGGTTAATAGCTTTGTCATTACTTCGAAGAAATCATCGGACATTCAAGTGTGTATTGATCCGCAAATGCTGAATCGGGCATTAAAACGGGAACATTACCAGCTACCAACTTTAGATGATGTGCTACCAGATCTATCAAAAGCCAAAGTGTTTAGTACCGCTGACTTGAAAGCTGGATTTTGGCATCTAGTTCTTGATGATGAATCGAGTCTTATGACGACATTCAAAACGCCGTTCGGAAGATTCGGCTGGTGTCGATTGCCCTTTGGGTTGTCTGTATCCCCAGAGATCTTTCAGAAACGATTGAATCAGGTACTGTCAGGGTTAGACAACTTAATTTGTATGACAGACGATGTTCTGATTTATGGTGTCTGTGATACCAATGAAGCTGTGATGGCTGATTATGATGCAAAATTAGAAAGCTTCCTTCGGAGATGCCGTGATAAAGGTATTAAGCTAAATAAGGACAAATTTAAACTTAGAAAAAATGAAGCAACATTTATGGAACATTTGATTACCGCACAGGGACTGAAAGCAGATCCTTCTAAAATATCAGCTATAGTAGATATGCCATGTCCTGGTAATGTAGAGGATGTGCAACGATTTTGTGGATTTGTTAACTATTTATCAAAATTTCTACCTAGACTATCAGAGGTTATTGAACCAATACGTAGTCTTGCGCGAAGCGGTGTAGACTGGAACTGGACCGATGCCCAGGAAAATGCATTCGGTAACATTAAGACACTAGTAACTTCGGCTCCAGTATTGTTGTACTATCAACAAGATAAGGAATTAATTATTCAAACAGATGCGAGTTCGATAGGTCTTGGTGCGTCGCTTTTGCAGGATGGACAGCATATTGCGTATTCTAGTCGGGCGTTAACAACAGAAACGAGATATGCACAAATCGAGAAAGAAATCTTGAGTGTCGTCGTTGCGCTGGAGAAATTTAATCAATACACATTTGGTCGTCATGTAACAATACATTCTGACCATAAGCCTCTGGAAGCGATTGCTGTTAAACCAATGAACTGTGCTCCTAAGAGGTTGCAAGGTATGCTTCTTAGACTATGCAACTACGATGCAACTATCGTCTACAAACCGGGTAAAGAACTTACTATTGCAGACATGTTGCCTCATGCATATTTACCTCTAACCAAAGATACTAAGTATGAGGAATTTTAGCATGTCAATATGGTCAGATTCTTATCAGTTACCGAGCAGCGATTAGAGCAGATACGTAAAGAGACTCAGAAAGATGAACAGTTGCAAGCAGTAAAAGTGATGATTCTCGAGGGTTGGCCTAATGATAAAGAATGACTGCCAACTCAGGTCATTCCATATTAAAGCTATAGAGACGAACTCAGTTGTCAAAATGGTCTATTATTTAAAGGTGAGCGTGTGATCATACCACATAATTTACGAACTGAGATGAAACACAGAGTTCACACATCACATATCAGTGTAGAAGGATGTCTACATCGCGTACGTGAACCATTATTTTGGCCAGGTATGTCAAGTGAGATTAAGGAATATATCTCCACATGTGAAACGTGTGGAAAATATAGCGTAGATCAGGCGAAGGAGACTTTAATCCCCCATGATTTGCCAGACCGTCCATAGCAGAAAATTGGCATAGATTTATTCTCATTAGACAATCGAGACTATTTAATTACTGTTGACTATCATAGTAACTTTTCGGAGGTCGATTATCTTCGAGACATTAAAACATCTACAATAATTACAAAGCTTAAATGACATTTTGCACGATATGGTTCTCCTAATACAGTAATTAGTGATAATGGACCACAATTTCAATTCAAAACATTTGCGACCAAATGGGACTTTGAACATTCAACATCTAGTCCATACAACCCCAAGGTTAACGGAAAAGCTGAATCTGCAGTTAAGACAGCAAAAGAACTGCTAAGAAAAGCTAACGATGCAGGAACTGATCAGTATATGGCTCTGTTAGACTACAGAAACACTTCCACTCAAGGGGAGGGACAGAGTCCTGTACAAAATCTAATGAGTAGGTGTACGAGAACATTACTACCGACCTCAAACGTGTTGCTTACATCGAAAGTTGGGATAGATGATGGGGGTAAGTTGCACAAAATGCAAAGACAGGAACATAATTACAATCGATCCACTAAAGAACTTAAACCACTAGATGAAGGTGACGTTGTTCACATAAAACCATTTAACAATCAGAAAACATGGGATAAGGGTCTTGTAACCAAACGATTAGACCAACGTTCATATGAATGTGTACGGAAACTGGGACTTACAGGCGTAATCGGTTCCATTTACGCAAATGCAATGAACAGTTTCGTGAACCACTGCTTCAACCATCGATGACAGATGTTCCATTACAGACTGTTCATAGTGACAATTGAGCACTTGTACTCGCTGATGAACATTCCCATTGTGACCAACGAGATAGTGAACATCAAGAGACTAATCCAGTCCATGAACCATTTAATAATCAGATGATGTCGAGAAGTGGTCGCGTCATTTAAAAAAAAAAAATTTATTGCTGATTATATCTGTTTCCTATGCAGGTTTCTAATAACATTTAATCTAAAAGGGGAAGGATGTTACAATATTATAAAGTGTCAGTTCAGCTTTAAGTCGAATTATAGGTACAAGTTTATTTACATCTATTTGACTTATCTCCTATTTACATGTTAACCGGCATGTTGAAATAATGAGTTACTGATGTCTGGAATAGTCTCCCATACCAAGTGGTTAACGCGCCAAGTACTGAATGTCTTAAAAGAAGACTAGACAAATTTTGGAAGGACCAAGAAGTAAAGTTTGACTACACGACAGACTTCAGGTTTTAACTACACGTCTAACAGTACATGGATGATGATCTCTCAGTTTAAACTCTATATACCTAGAGTTGGTGGTGAATATTTGTACCATACCATATAGTTTGTATGAGCTATATGGAGTCAAGTTCTTCTATGCCTAGTAGGCTCTCAACTTGGAAAGGGCATGGGTCCAGTGCCTATCTATATTGATTGTAATTAATTACCCATGCTGTATGTTGTTATTATGGATGGGGCATGGGTTCTGTGCCTGTCCAATGGATAAAACTAGGGTATGTTATGTATACTATTAATGTATTTTGTTATTGTGGATGGGGCATGGGTTCGGTGCCGGCTAGAAAATACCTTAGGGCATGTTCTGTTCAATTATTATTGTATTTTGCAATTGTGGATGGGGCATGGGTTATGTGCCTGTCTATTGATTGTGATCTAACTATCTACTGTAATTTGATATTATGGCAGCGGCATGGGTTCTGTGCCTGTCTATTGATTGTAATCTAAATATCTACTGTAATTTGATACTATGGCCTGTCTATTGATTGAAATCTAACTATCTGTAATTTGATGCTATGGACGGGGCATGGGGCATGTGCCTGTCCAACTAATATATTAGGATATGTTGCAATATTACTGTAATTTGCATGTCTGAATGGGGCATGGTTTCTGTGCCTGTCTAAGTATGTATGATTACTGTATTCTGCGGCTGTAGTAGTAGAAACATCCTACAGCTGCAATCACCCCTTCTTCGCTTTTGACCACTGGGTCTTGTCCTCAACCAAAATCCTTAGCTTCCTCAGGTCCATCTTTACTTGAGTGTACCTAATCCTGCTTTCTTGCGGTCACCTCGTAGCATGCTTAGCAGATTTATGCAATGACGTCCTCTCCTGGCTCTGTATTTGCTGGCTCCAAGTAGAGTGAATTCCAAGGTCTCTGTGCTGGCGTGTCTTCTGGCATCCTTAGCACATGGCCAAACATGGACCATCTTTGCTGGGCGAGTTTTACTGACAGCGGCGGCGTATTAGACATCTTGTATAGTGCATCGTTGGAAATTATGCTCTCTGGCCATCGGTGTCCAGTGATAGTGCGTAGGTGTTTGCGGTGGCAGGCGTTAAGTTTGTCTAGAGCTGCCTTTGGAGCTGCCCAGCTGTTACAGTTATACATCATCAAGGATACGCAGGTTGCATTGTATAAACATAGTCTTTTTACCAAGGGCATCTTTGATCTACGAATCCATATCTTCCAGAAGGACTGGAAAACTATGTTCCCCATGATGCAGTGTGCAGCAAGGTCAGCAGTATTGCAAAGCAGTGAGCCCAGGATTTTACTGGGGGGGGGGGGAGGGGGAGGGGGGGGGGGTGTTGGTTTTGTGGAGTTTTCCCGCATGGATTTCAATGCAGCAGCCAAGTAATAGGTGAAGAGCACAGGGGATAAACCATCTCCATGTGGGGAGCCAATTGATGTCTCAAACTCTACAGACTTCACTGACTTGACTCGTACTCTCAGCTTGGTGTCTGCAAGCAGTATTCTCACTAGTCATAGCTCATCTTCATTGCAACTGGCCTGGCATAGTAGATCTAGCATCTTTGAGCGTTTAATTGTGTCGAAGGCTCATGACATGTCAATGCCCATTTTGTGGAAATCCCAGTGTTTGAACATGACTACCGACACAAGCATGCATTGAGCCCATACAATGTCTGCGCAACTGCATCCACATTTGAAGCCACTTTGACATGATCCGCTGAAGTCGTCGATCTTGTCTCGGATGCAGCATAGAGTAACATTGGATAGGATTTTCCATATGGCGTTAAGGAGCACAATGGGCTGCAGATTGACTGGGGGCCAGGTGGCTTCTTGGGCTTGGGTAGCACGATAAGGATGCCTTGGCCTACAGCATCGATGGGAATGTGGTGCATAAAAGCTGAAATGATTATGTTGCGTGATCGGTTTTGAGATAATGTCACTTGCATATTTGAATAGTTCATTGCTCATGCCATCACGTCCAGATGCACGTCCATTTTTCAGGGCTTTAAGTGCCTTCTCAACCTCTGCTGTATTAATTGGTGTTAGTAATGGCCTGGGGTCTCCTGATAATGGGTGCAAGTGCTCATCATCGTGGTCAGTGAACTGTTTCTGGAACCATTCTCGAATTGCCTCGGCTTTTCCCTGGTCAGTCCCGATAAAGTGTCCTTCGGGGGTAGTGTACAGTTAGTGGTGGTGTGTAGTCAGCAACTCTCAGGGCTCGGGCTGCCCAAAACATTTTGTGGCAGTCTTCCGTGGCAGTGATTTCATCTGCTAGGGCATCTGCTTGTTGGATAGCAAGATCTTTTAAGCGTTCGCTAATGTGGCGCAGAATGGTATGGCGTTCCTGGCGTAGTTTGGAGCGATCTCCACTTTGGCCACTTTGATAGATGCGCAGACGTAATGCTTCCTGTTCTGCTGACAGTTTTACTACGAGAGGGTTGTCAGTATACCTAGTTCGGTTGTTTTTTAGAACACCTATGGTGCTAGTAGCTGATGAGTCCATAGATATCAGTATTTTGGTTATGGCTTCATTCGGATCGGAGCTGACGTCGATGTTAGCTATCTGCTCCTGAGGGCCTTTTTGCATGACATTTGAGTGTCAGTGTCGCTGATGAGCTTGGGTAAGTTGTAGGTGACTCTACCCTCTTGCCTGGTATGGCGTTTATACATTAGGTAGAGCTAGTTCATATGGAGGCATGTAATGACTGGCTTATGGTCAGAATTGTGGTCTGTGCCTCCATAGGAACGAGCATCCCGAAGTAGGGGTTTTGCTGCTGTCTTGCATAGTAAGAAATATATTTGAATGAAGACAGCTTTTGGAGCCTTAGAACCTTTTGGGGCTTTGCGAACGGCAATGTGTCCAATCCATGTTGTCCAGTGGTGGCATGGGTGTTTGAAAGCCGTATTTGTGGCAAATAGGCCATTGGAACTAAGGAATGCCACCAGTGCATCTCCATTGCTGTTGCGTGTGCCCTCTCCATACGATCCCATGCATGAGCCAAGTTCCGAACTTTTGTCCGCAATGATGAGTTTACCCATCTTGGAGTTGAAATCACCACACACGAACACTTGCCATCCAGCTAGGATAGTAATGGCGGAGCTCAGTTCTGCATAGAAGGAATCTAATATAGCTGGATTCTCTTTGGCCCTTTCGGTAGTTGGCCCATACGCATTGACTATGCAACACTTAGTGGTGGTGCGCTTTCGCGTTGGTATATCCAGGTCGATAAATGCAATGCGATCACTGACGTATTCAAAACTAATGACATCATCCAATACCCATGGTCCTATTACGAAGCCTAATCCATGGTAAGTGGCCAGTTTTTGCTCCATGAGTACTAGCTTACGGCCTGTCTGAAGTTGCTGCTCTGAGTGTTTAGCTACTTTAGTCTCTTGAATGCATGTGATATCGATTTTATAGTGTCCATGGTCTGCACCTAAGGTTTGCCTCTTTGATGTTGCAGTCAGACCACGTACATTCCACGTAGCTATGGTAAGCTCCTGGGAAGATTGCGTTGTCCGGGGATGTCGAGCACAGTTTCTTGTTAGAAGGTTAGACATAATCAGAGTTGCCTCTGTATGCGGATGTCAGCCCACAATCATTGATGACTTAGTTTCCCAACAAAGTTGGTACTTATGGAGGGGACCGTCGTGGAGGTGTTATCTTTCTCCCCTGTCTAAGTAGAGAATATTATCTACGTCAGTGCATCTCTAATTGAGCATAGCTATTGCAATGTATAACGTATCAATAGAGATGGGGCACGGGTTCAGTGCCTATCACAAAAATATAAATTTTGATACATACTGGCCTAGTCTAATATATATATATATATATATATATATATATATATATATATATATATATATATATATATTCTAGTCAAGGAGCTTAGTGCTATCTCCGGATCACCGGTAGCTGCGGAAGTTATACATGTGTGCAGTATAATATGTACAGTAGCTTGTATAGGCTCGTCTGTTGACCAGTTGTATATATCTGTCCTGGTAAAGGAAATCTGTACAGTTATATTTGCATATATGTATAACCGTTCTGACATGGAGCAGAACATAAAAGTATTGCCTGCGTTCTGTAATATTTTTAATTAACTTTAACTAACAGACGCAGGACCTTTTTGGAAATTCAGGTAGATTTATTTGTTAATTAGAGATAAGATTGATTTGCAAAATGCAGGCTAAAAAGCCTCTATGTTCCGTTTTGTGTTAGGCTGCTATAGAGTTAGGCTGCTTTGATAGTTAAATTTTATTTCTTGGTTTTCCCAGTATGTGTCCAATCTGTTCTTTAATATGTTTAATTTTTCCGATGTTACAATGTGATGAGATAGTGAATTCCAGGCATCAATTATTCTATTGGTAAAGTAATGTTTTCTGAAATCATGTGAAAATTATAAGCGATGTTTCTTTAGTTTATATGTGTGTCCTCTTGCTATTGAATTGTTTAATGTGAAAAGATGTTTTGTTTGATGTGTGTCATAATAACCGTGCATGATTTTATATAATTCAATCATATCTCCCCGGTGTCACCTATATTTTAGAGTTGGGGTATTTAGTCTTTTTAGTCTGTCAGGGTAGCTCAGTCCCTTCAATGACGGAAGCTGTCTGGTTGCCCTCCTTTGAACATTTTCGATAGTATTGATATCTTATTCTTTGTATGGGCACCAGACACTGTTAGCGTATTCAAGGTGAGGGCGTACTAATGCTTTGTATAGCAAGGTGAAATTGTCATAATTTAGGTATGTGTAGGTTCACCGAATTATTCCCATTATCATGTTGGCTTTATTTACCTGTTCCTGTATATGTTTTCGAAAGTTAAGTTGTCTGTCTATAAATATGCCTAGATCTTTTTCAAACTCAACAGATTCAAGTGGTATTGGGAGACCATCCTCTCCGCGTAGGTGATAGGATATGTGTTTGCTTTTTATTTCCAGAATTCTACATTTGTTTGGATGGAATTTTAGTAGCCATGTAGACGTCCAGTTGGTCATGGAGTCAAGATCAACCTGTATTGTTTTACTGTCTGTCTTGTCTTGAATTTCTTTAAAAATCTTTGTATCATCAGCGAATAAGTAGATTTCAGAACTGACATTATCTGGTAGGTTATTTATATAAATAACAAACATGATAGGGCCTATCACACTACCTTGTGGCACCCCACTGGATATATCTTGCCAGGCAGACCATTTGTTATTAATCTGGACTCTCTGTTTACGATTTTTTAAAGAATTCCCTTACCCATTGGCACATTGTATCACTAAATTCATATGCCTTCAATTCGATCATGAGTCATTCGTGTGGGACCCTATCAAATGCCTTCATTAGGTCCATAAATGCTACATTTATTTCACTATTGTTGTCCAGTATTTTTGACCAGTGGTCTAAAACAGTTAATAATTGGAATGTTGTTGAATTCCCGGAAATAAAACCAAATTGTTTACTAGTGAGTAGATCATTTGACGCTATGTGCTTTACTATCTTATCCCGAATAAACTTTTCCACGAGTTTGCAAAATACATTTGTAAGGCTTAATGGTCTGTAGTCCCTTTTATTCCCTTTAAAAAAATCGGTGTAACGTTTGCAAGTTTCCAATAGGTAGGTACACATCCTGAGACAAATAATTTGTTGAATATAATGCGGTTTATGTAGTACTTCTCTTAATTCATATATGAGGCGAGGATGTACCTCATCAGATCCAGGTGATTTGGAAATGTTTATTGATTCCATAATTTTAAGTGTTTCGCTGAGGCTGAAGGTAGTGCCACTAGAGAGAGTTGTGTAGTTTTACATAGTATGGTGTGGAAGCGTATTAGTATCTTCATCAATGAAAACAGTAGTATAGAAATTTTCTAATACGTCCGCCTTGTCAATATCATTTTGTGCTCTCAGGACTATACCATTTGCTTCAGCCTCAAATTAAGGTATTCCGGAGGTGAGTTTTCTTGTATGGTTGAGATGATACCAAAACTCTTTGGGATTCGTTTTCACACTTTTGGCCATTTTTTTCTTTTTCTTGTTTAGCATTTCTTGTGAGTGTCTTAAATTTGTTTCTCAGGTGTGTACATTTAAGACTGTCTTGGTCTCTTCTGGTTTTCATATAGTTCGTCCAGCCTCTATTTTTTAAATCTTTTATCAGTTTAAGAATTTCTGATGTGATAGCTGCTTTCTCTCCCTTGTTGCCCACACGTGGCTTGTATCTGGGGATATGTGTGCTGTTTCTGCTAACTTTAGTTTATTAGAAAAAGTGGAATACATGTCTTCAACATCGTTACCATTTAATATTTTTTCCCAATCAAGATTTAGTTCATGTTTCATTGCCCGATAGTTCCCTTTGTCGTAGTTTAATTTTTCTATTTCAGTTATCACTTTATCATTTGCACATTGGAGATTACAACGTGGTCACTGCTTCCCAGGGGGCTATCGTACGCAATACCTGACACAAGATTTTCATCATTGCAGAGAATTAGATCCAGTGTATGTGGGGTGTTAGTGCCTTTAAATCTAGTGGGGTTATCGATTTTTTGAAAAAGGAAACAATCTCTGATACATTCTAGGAATTCTTCAGTACTGTCTGATCCTGTCCAGGAGTCCCAATGGATGTTTGGAAAATTGAAATCTCCGCAAATAAAAATGTGTGTATTGCTTTGTGTTCTTTGTTACTTGGCGCAGGAGGTTGTTCATTAGGTTTATATTGTTCTCGTCGCTAGTTGGGCTTCTGTATATAACGCCAACTAGTAAGGTTTCATTATTTTTAGGTTTATTTTAATAAAACAATGTTCTTTAAAATTGCTTTGCACATTGGTTTCATCCAAATGTAGTTCCTGTTTCACAAGTATCATAACACCTCTTCCGGTTTGTTCACAGAAGTTGTTTGGAAAAGTATCAAATCCTGCGATGGGCATTTCTTCTTTAGTAGTTTTTAGGAAATATCTCTGTTATCATTATAATGTCTTGTGTTTTTTCCATGGCCAAAAGCCTTGCTTTGAATTCAAGTAATTTATTGGAGAGACTATCTGCATTGGTGTACATGCATTTCAAATGTGGCTCTGACCTCTCATCTTCTGATAGCTGAGATTGTGTGGCTTTACAATGCGTTCTAGGTTCTGCCGGTTTCCTTAGAGTTCTCAATTTCTTACTATGTAGTACCTGTGTGCTTTCTTTTCTGTTTGATGGCAAGATAGCTGTTGTTATTGTTCTGACTCCATGATAATTTGGGTGAATAAAGTCTCGGAAAAGATCTTCATTCGCTTCCCCATTAGAATAAGTAAACAGTTCTGTGTTGTTCACACTAGGGTTGCATTGTGCCATTCTGCTAGAGAGGCGAGCAGTTCATTAAACTCATAAACTAGGTTGTTTTCATGTGTGTTTTGGGGTCGTGGCAGCAGGGATGACACATAAAATTGAGTGTTTTGAGTTAGTGATTTGGCCCTTTCAACGAGTGCATCATATTCATTGATCATGCTGTCTGCTTTAATCTTACCAATGTCATTTCTTCCAGCATGTATGATGACAATATGATATGTGTTGGGTGAGAGAAACAGTTCAAGCTTTTCAGCAATTTCACTAATTCTAGCCCCACCGCAGGATCTGACTGTGATGTCATGCTTTTCTGTCGACATAAACCTACCACTAAGTTTCCTGAGTGTTGAGCTTCCAATGATTAGAACTTTCCTGATTGTTGCAGTTTGAGTTTTGGATTGCAGGGATGGTTGTCTATTATTGTTTTGGTACTCTACATTGCTATAACTGCTCTGAGAGACCGGTTTGTTATGGACACAGCCACCCTTGTTTGCATTACTCTGGGTATTAAACGCAACCTGTCTATAGCTTCTGCTACCTGGTTTAGTATATTTGTCATCTGTATTGTTTATGTAGTGATGTTGATGAATCGGCGTGTGCCTGTTTGGTCCTGAATTACCGTGTGAAATATTGTTGAATGTTTGTCTATTTTGGAAGGCGTTGTCTCTGTGTCCACGCAGCTGCGTGGTATGCGGTGGTGCACTTTTGGCCTGAATATTACCTATAGGTTCATAGTTTGTGTGGAATGAACATTGGCTTTCTTGACTGGATGGCAATGTTAAGTCTAATTAGTGACAGTTGTTTACCAATGCTAGACTGGTTTGGACCAGTTTATCTTGGGTTGTCCTGATATTATCATTGGCACTTGGATGATTAGGTTTGCCTTGGGGTGCACATGCCATCGCTGAGGATCGGTTACCGTCTATGTCAGTGACATTAGCACCTAATTTCTGTCTAGAATTTACAGAATATTGCGATGGCATATCATTCGGTGCCTCCAAGGTTTGGAATTCTTTTCTGAGCTGTCTAAGTTCTTCCTTGAACATTTTCATTTCATTAATGACAGCAACTAAAGTCTCAGTTTTGTGTTTTATTCCATTAATCTCATTATCCTTATTAACAGCACCTGCATCTGTGAGTCTACTCTGTTGTTGTAGCTCATCAGAATTAGTAGTAGTCAAGTTGTGGCTCCTATTGCTTGTTGCAATATCTCTTATTTGGGCTTGGTCAATTCTAGCTGAACACTGCTTCCCTTAACCAGCCTATTGCTAGCCGTGTACTCACAATTGAACGTTGTAGTGTACCATGCGAGAAAGTCTTTAATGTGCTTGGAGACTTGGCAACAGTCTTGACATGTATACTTGCGCTTGGTGGATGCTAGGGTCGAGAGCATGTATTGTGGGAGTGTAACTCGCGGGGGTACGTGCTGGTCTGTCCTACTGCTCCGCTCCATTGCACTACATGTACAGGATGCATGGGAGGGCTGGTTAGCTACGGTTCTCAGGGCTACGGAACCAGTCTTGCGAATCTCCGAAAAGTACAAAGACCGACTTCTAGAGCCGGTGGAACGATAACATTCCAGTGGGGCTGTGTGACCATTGCCGTCGAGATTGAACTTCACCATTTCATCCCAACTTTTTGTGTCACCGGTATGACGGTCCATGACTCAATTTAGGAGCCAAGACATGATAATTAAGAAAAATATATACTATAAAAACAATGGTACTCGTTTGTTAGCACGAGAGAGAAAATATACAGTACATAGAACCAAGTTGGTGTCTTGTTACCATGGACTCTTCAGAGGTACCGCACCGATCCGTATATATCTGTGAGGTATCCCTGCAAGGGAGCATCCTAACGAGGTCACTTATGTAGTTTAATATAAACCATTATATGCCTAACAAAAATATTATTGTTGCGAGGCAAAAGTGCCTCGCGCAGGCCTCCATCACAGGAAAATGTCTTCAATGCTGAAGCAGAGGAAGAGAGCTGACAAAAAGGGCTACTCTCTTGTTCAAACATATGCTAAGTGTAGTGTGAGTCAACCTAGTGAAACTATAATTAATGTGATGCATGCTGTATTACGTGAAGATGGGGGTGGATGATTTCGATAGAATTCAACACCGTCATCTTATGTAAGTCCAAGATACTGTATTGGTAGTTGCCGCTATTTTATTTATGCGGTCCTTCTGCTAAATCTTAAACTATCAGTTAGGTGTTAGATTTATATGCTAGCTTTGGCCACAAGTGGCAGGAATTTCTACCTATCCTTTGACACATGAGCCTAACTGGCGAAGATGCTCAGTTTCCTGAAGGTCACCTTCCAGAGCATCTCCCTCAGAAAGGCAGTGAGCGGACATGTTACAGAGTGCCAGCTTCAGAATCATATAACGATATTACACAAGCAATTGGAAAAGCTCATGAAAGTTTATGGCGGGGAGTGAGAGGCAGATATCCATCTTCATTGACCTTCTCGTAAGGGCCTTGTCGGTTCCAAGACCGCACCCAGTCACTGTACGGAGTTAGATGGAGATCTGCGCCCCATCCATCACTCGGTGTGTCGGGGTGGATAATTTCAAGATCCAGCTCTGGGGAACTAACGTTTGCCTGTCGTTAGGTATAAGTTTCAGAATGCCGAGAGATACACTGCTGGCCAGTTTAAAATAATATCTTTTCGCAGTGCTTCCTACTTTGGCGGAGTTATCTATGCTAACTGGTATCCGAAGATACAGAGGAGGTGTATGCACAATCGACACTCTGCTCTTCACTGCTTGAAATCCCTGATAGTTTCCTAAGTCAGATCATGCCGACATGTCGATGGGAGTTCCAGACAATTAATAAAGAAGCCTTGCAGCTGGAGGAGCGTAGAAAGAGACAATCACTGAATATAATAAGAGGCCCTAAGGCATGTGGCCAATTTTACACAATCTAGCTGGTGTGCGGTGTTACATATCCGCTACATCCAGAAAGGAGGCTTACACAAATGTCTCCTAAGGAGCGGTTGTCCCTAATTACTTTTAAACCTATCCTATCGAGCTAGAATAGCCAGGTTTAGTCAATCACATGTCAGGTTCGCGCAATGAGAACATGAACAGTGACCTCAGTGTAAAAGTGATGCTGGGGGAAAAGTGATGCAGATTTATTGTTGCTGTATAGTACAGCCTAGGCACTGCGGTCCTAGTGTTTTATATAAAATAAACAAAACAAGTAACTAGGATGTTCAGATGTTAGGATTTTTATTTGCTGCACAATACCATTTTAACTACATATTATATGTACGCTTTGGACGTGAATGCAGCCATTTTTTATTTTTTATTTTTGTTTACTGCAATTTTGAAGCTGTTGACAGCACAGCACGACTCAATAAATATACCTATATACCTTTAACGTGTCTGTATCGGTAATTGAAATTGACTGACATAATAAGTAATTCCCCTAATATATGTATGTAATCTACATTTGGTAGATAGTCAAGTCGCCCAAGAGGACACTCGTCCAATGACAAAGTTTTCTAACCAACTCGTCCTGAGTCAAAACTTTCAACTTGCTCCTAAGATTTGATTTTTTGATTTGATTTGATTTGATTTGATTTGATTTGATTTATTCTCTTAGTAAATATTACAAATTCCAAATATGATAATAGGGAGTCCACTGGAGGCTGTGCCTATTAGCTTGTGGACCTCTGACATAGAATAACAGACAAATTACAATGATTTGACCCCACCCAAAACAAAACCGGGTACCAGTTTAATGGCAATTAAGATGTATTTTTAGTGCTTTCTAATAATATTCATGAAATTACTTACTGTGACTGCTATTTCTAATAATTACTGTGCAAATAAGACTAACAATTCAAATACTAATCATATCTAATCTGTTTCTAGCCTTACAACAAGTCACTAAAACAGAAAACATTATGATACTTATTTTCGTTCATTGTATATGATCGCAACGACGTTCCCTATAGCAACGGCCATTGTCATCATTAAAATCTGATAGGGTATATCCACCTGCAAGCCAACTAGCGTTGTGATAAAATCTATTTAGGTATATACGCTTACAATTTATGAATTTTACAGAATTCTTACATTTCCCATCTAGACATGTTGATGCAAAAGAACCCGTTTTCGATTTCGTCCTGTATCACATAGTTAATATAGGATAATACACTGAAACATCAAGACCTTAAAGCTCAGCCTTGTTAGTCAGATTTATCTGTCCATTCATTTATCTTTAGTTCTAACCCCCATTTTGCTTTGTTTGCTTATTTATTAGTTGAGTTGTGTATATTTTGCTGCACTTGTACACCCCTCTATATCTATTCTAACAACCTGTATAAATGAGCTGTCTTTCTTTCCGGCCCCTATGTCTCCACCTTCCCCGAGTTGCCACAGGGCAAAGGCATAATACTACGAAATCTCTACTACGAAATATGGCTCTATCCTCTTTGTGGTGTCCTGCATTTAAAAAACCAAACCAAAGACACACAATCCAAACAGACAAGTTAATTTTCCAAAACAACCCGACATTTCGACTACTACCATGTATGGTATTTATATAACAAGTATACACAGATAAAATGTCAAATTAAATTTGTAAAAGATGGCCATTGGCTACTGTGATGACTGCCTTAAAAAGATGTATCAAACAGTCCAAGTGAATACATGCTTTGTCATGAGTGTTGTGAAATACGCCACCCATCAAGTAGGCCCACACCAGCCACCTGTGCCACTGTAGCCACAAGTAATGAAAAGCCAAGCCACCCCCCCACTCCAAACCAAAATAACATCGACAAAAGGAGCCAACATATCCATCACTAGTTCCCCAACAGGCGCATTCACTCAAGACAACGTGGCAAAAACTGCACTTAATGACATCACTTTAATAGACACGCCTAACCTAGACCTAGCAGATGATAATCAAGATTGTAATTTTTCCAGTGGTCGCGTCCTATGTACATGTGAGAATCCAAATAACAAGTACATGCTAATGTGCCACACCTGCAAAAACTGGCAGCATTATGCTTGTACTAAACTCCCACTATACATGCTTTCAAGCCTAACCAGTACACGCCATAGATACACCTGATGTGCTTGCACAGCTGTAACAAAACACGTAGAAGAATATCTAGAATGGGTAGACGCTAATCAAACTAACAGCGTTGTAAATCAAAATGACACCACCGTAGCTGCCGCTACTGCTGTTGACCCTAAGCAACCTAACAATGAATCTGAATGTGATACAATCCTAGCCACCTCTACCACTATTACAGCTCCAAACCCAATATCTGCCAATGATAGAGTACCCAGAACCATAGTAGAGCACAATGATTTACACATCACCCACACATTTACCGCAGCTTTACATAACAAAGTGCATGACAATCTACTCAAGGTGACCTCAGCCAACCCGACAAACACACCACCCGCTCCCTTGCTGAGTACACCAGCCAATCCACAGAACATAGCAGCAACCATATTTCACTCATCTATGTTGCAAGACCTAACAACACAGGTGAAGCACATGCAGCTACATTTCGAAACAATCAAAAGAAATTAAACTACCTACAGTCAAATCTACAACCTGATCACACACAGACAACTACCTCCTATTGTGATGCAATATGCAACAATCAGGTCCGCTGGCATATTAAAACAAATCAGCAACCAACCAGGACAATAACTAACTATGCGAACAAGAGTGCCACTGCCACACCAACTTAGTAGGTCAATATCAGTATTAACTAGGGATGATGACAGCACTACAACATCACTGCAAAATACAGCTCCCCGCAGGCACACTTCAGGATATATCCAACCCAAAGCATCATCACAGTTACTGTCAAATTCATCTGATACTAGCTACAATTCCCGGAGCAATACCATGGCAAACTATAAAAAACCTCAGACCAACGTTACACACAATGACAGACTTCCCACTAAAAACATGTCATATCTCAATCCGTTAGATGCACATGAACAGACAGAAGACTCCAGAAAAAGGGTTCTGGTTGTAGGCAGCTCAACTCTCAGGAAACTGAGTGGCAGATATATGTCTACAAGTGATCTCAATGTGAATAAACGGACACTGTGAGGGGCACGAGTACTTGATGTGAATAATCAGTTAGAGAATCACCTTTCTACTAACAGTCATGATGCCATTGTCACCGATGTCGGGAGCAATGGCATATCAAACAGAAACCCGGAAAACATCATAGAGGATTATACAACCCTGATCCAACACATCCAAGCTATTTCACCCCACATACACATCTTTGTCTCATCTCTCTTATCTCGGCCACAGAACGAGTATCACCACAACCTCACACTGCAATTCAACTGTATGCTCTATACCCTTTCTGAAACCCTAACATTTGTGGACCACTCTCAGCTATTCAACAATCCGAGTGGTGAAGTTATCAGGAACTTGTTCTGGGACCATATTCATCCAAATGTAATTGGCACCAGACTCTTATCTGAGAATATAATGAATTATCTAAGCACCTCACTAAACCTTCCACAATACAGACACAAACCTACCCATCCACATATTTATCCAGCCTACTTCCAGCCCTCTGATCCACATTTTAACAATGGGAGGATACACAGGATGAGTACATCATATCACAATTAACAAAAGATAATTACTGTACGCTTTTCCCAGATAAGTCTGTTTGTAAATGTATAAATATAAATAGTTTTTCTAGTCTAGCAGAACTAGCTACCAATCCACTTTGTCAACACATGAATGTAAATTGTTGCCCATGCCTACCTAAACTAGACACAAATTCAGCCATACCAACTGAAAATTCATTTTCTGTACTTCTAGATGAATGTACACACACTGATGATGATCAATATATGTTCCAATCTGATTCCCAATCAAATATTAAAACAACAAAGCCAAATGAAGGCAAAAGACTAGCAAAGGATAAGTACTGTACAGTTTCGCAAGAGGTGTCTATTTGTACAGGTATAAATGTAAATACTTTCTCACCCTTCTTCGATCATAATACTAATAAACTAAATGAACAGATGCCTGACAAGTTAGTTCACACTGAAAACAATATTTTAGTTCTCTATACAAATGCTGATGTGTTCACATTAGAAAGAAAACTGAACTCGTGCATCTAACTCAGGATAAATCCCCGCATGTTATAGCCATCACTGAAGCAATACATATCACTACTACCAAAGGCAGAGGCATCCTTATATATATATATATATATATATATATATATATATATATATATATATATATATATATATATATATATATATATATATATATATATATATAAATATATATATATATATATATATATATATATATATTCTCTATCATACAGATTAGTAACCATCACCCAAACGTTTAAAGAATGTATTAAATGTGATTTATGATCTGAGCGCGAAACATTGAGATTGGTGTTGATGTATACATATAGGAGCCCAAATTCTAACAGTTAAAACAACATAGATCTCTCTAAACTATTTCAAGAAGTGTGTGCCACGAATATGCATACAGTTATATTAGGTGACTTCAATATGCCACACATCAATTGGTCATCATATACATTCACTAGTCATGGCACCAGTCTTAACCCTGAATTTACACATGATTTTATTGCAGTAGTACGTGACTGCTTTATGGAACAAATAATAAACAAGCCAGCTCGAGGCCGTGGATACAACACACCCTCAATTTGAGACCTATTGTTCACCAATTAACCCAACCTAGTAGATGATATCCACAATGCTGCACTTCTCGGTAAAAGCGACCATTCTGTAATTGAAACAACCATCCACCTAGATGGAGACACCAATGCCAAATCAAAAACTAGATTTTGCTGTGACAGAGGTAACTACGAAACTATGGCAGCATCGATGAATAAAAACTGGACGAAACAACTAGAGGGTTATATTGACATTGACCATATGTATGATATAATTTGTAGAAAATGTCTGGCAGCTGAGAAGGTATACATCCTGGTGAGAAAAATAAAAAATAAGAAACACAAATTTCCCCTCGATAGGACTACAAGATCTAAGATAAATAAAACGAAGCGACTGGAAAAAAATACTTAGAAAACAATAGTCAGACTACATATGAAGAATACTGCCAGACAAGAAACCAGGTCCAACAGGCTACCAGAAAGACACTGAAACTATACGAAAAGAATATCTACAAAAGTGCCAAGAATAATCCCAAATAATTTTGGAATTATGCCCAATCCATGACGCTAGCGAGGTCTGGAATCCCAGATTTACAAGTACCTGGCAACGCTGAAGAGATAAAATTCACAAATGATGACAATGAGAAAGTAGCAGAATATTTCCAATCTGTGAATACAATAGAACCGGATGGTGAAGCTCCATCAATCCCTAGTAGGAATTACCAGAATCAAATAACCTCTTTATGCATCACACCTGATATTGTAAACAATAAACTGTCCAAAATTAAAACCTCTATATCTCCAGGACCTGACAAAATCCACCCCAGATTATTATATGTAATGTTCTTAAAACCCATTATCCACTCTCTTTAATGCATCATTAGATTTAGGCAAAATACCAGAAAGTTGGGCTAGTGCTAATATCTCTGCTATCTTCAAAAAGGTGACAAACGAAAGCCTGATAACTACCGCTCTATCAGTCTCACTTCAGTGTTGTGCAAAGTAATGGAATCAGTTGTTAAAGACTCAATTATGAAACACCTAACCAACAACTGTATGCTGTCAGATAACCAATTTGGCTTTATAAGTGGGCGGTCTACTGTGCTTCAGCTATTGGCAGTAATACAAAAATGGTTGGAGGCATTGGATAATTGAGGGATGGTCGATGCCATCTACTTTGGCTTTAGGAAAGCATTTGATAAAGTCCCCCACAAACATCTACTTAAAAAACTAACCGCATATGGCACTGACGGAAAACTATTAAAGTGGATTCAATTATTTCTAATCAGGAGGAAGCAACAGGTCGTCATTAATGAAACATACTCCAAAGTACTAAATGTGACCAGCGACATACGGCAAGGCCCAGTCCTTGGCCCACTTCTCTTTATATTGTATATAAATGATTTGCCTGATGCAATTAAGTGTGGGTCAGAAATATTCTTGTTTGCTGATGATACAAAACTATTCAAATCAATTCTTAAACAACCAGATTGTGATACGCGGCAGCAAGATATAGACTCTATGTGCCTGTGGATCGAAAACTCACTCCTTAAACTCCATCCAGAAAAATGTAAAAGTATGAGAATTTCTTCAAGAACCACAGTTCTCCATGTCTACACAATGGACTCTAGCCACCATATTCTAGAGTATTCCCCCCACCGAAAAAGACATTGGGGTCGTGATTGATGAAAAATTAAGTTTCAACCAACACATAGATGAAAAAATAAACAAAGCCAATCAAATAATGGGACTAATTTTAAGCACCTCTTTAAACCCCTTGTCAGGCCTCATATCAAATATACAAATGTAGTCTGGGCGCCTTTCCTAAAAAAACATGTAAATGCAATTGACAATGTTCATAGGCGTGCCTCAAAACTTATCCCAGGTTTGCGTAACCTACCATACAACGAAAGACTAAAAGAACTCAACTTACCAATTCTCACATTCAGAAGACTGCGAGGTGATATGATTGAGATATATAAAATACTTCACATCAACCTCCATCAAACCGTATCAATCTTTTTGACAATAACAGTATTACAAGAGGCCATAGCAAAAAAATTCAGAAAATCAGAGCTATGTTAATATATCACACAGTTTTCATTTCCACTGCGTTGCACAGACCAATGGAACAAACTACACGGACACATTATCAATGCACCTTTTATTAACTCTTTTAAATCCAGTCGAGACAAACTATGGAGTAAACACCCACTGCTATTCAACTTTGAATCTGATCCAATCTTTCATCCCACTTTCTTTAAAGGACTACTAACAAATCATGAATGTGATGACAACCTACAACTGAATCAGTCATCCAGTATATGCAGCCCAGAACTGACGCCAGAGGCGATTTGATGCCTTCTGTCAGAAGAGGATTCATGTGAGTTCATGTGAGCGTACAGAACAGTACACGGCGTAGGTACACCTGCTGTGCCTGCACAGTTGTAACAAAGAACGTCGAAGAGTCTCTGGAATGGCTAGACCTTGAATAAACCAACAATGTTAGTGATACAATCGTTGCTGTCTCTGCTAAACAAACAAGCAATGATGAAAGTGAATGTGGCCAAAAAGATCCAACCTGGGGCACAACCGTAGCTGCCATATCTGTCAATGATGCAGTACCCATAACTGCAGCGAAGCACAAGGATGTGCACACTACCCACACATCTACCACAGCTTTACACAACAAGACACAAGACAATTTGCTTATAGAGCCCCCATTTAACTTGACAAACCCATCACCTATTACCTTGTTGAATAAACCATCCAGCCCACTTAACACCGAACCATCCACGTTTCATAGATCTATGTTACAAGACCTAACAACACAGATGAAGTGCATGCGGATACACTTTGACACAATGCAAAGGAAATTAAATTACCTACAGACAAATTTACAACCTAATCACATACAGAAAGCCACCTCCTACCGTGATGCAACATGCAACAATCAAACCAGTTTGCATAGTAAATCAAACCAGCAACCATTCAGAACAACAAATAATCATGTGTACAAGAGTCCCCTACCTACTGATACTAGACCAATATCAGTATTAACTAGGGATGGCACCGTTAGCAACACCATTGCATAATACGTTTTCTCTCAAACAAACTTCTGGGTATGCCCATTATAAAGCCCCAACACAGCCCCACCCATCTACTGCAAGCCCAAATTCCAGTGGCAACACCATGCTCTATACTCCAAAACATCAAACCAATGTTACATACACAGGTAGACTATCCACTAACAATTATTCCAATCCATTAGATAGGCCTACTCCAGAAAACGAGTTCAGGTTGTAGGTAGCTCTACCCTCAGGAAACTGAGTGGTAGATATATGTCTACAAGTTACCTCAATGTGAACATACGGACACTGAGATGGACACGGGTAATCAATTTGAGCAATCAGTTAGAGAACCATCTTTCTGCCAACAGCCATGATGCCATTGCAACCCACATTGGAAGCAATGCCATATCTAACCGAAAACCAGAGAACATTATAGAAGACTATACAAACATGATACAACATATTCGAGTTATTGCACCTCACATACAAATCTTCGTATCATCTCTTTTGCCCATGCCACAAAATGAGTACCACCATAACTGCACACTACAATTTAACTATATGCTCTATGCCATGTCTGAAGCCCTAAATGTGACATTTGTGGACCATTCTCAGCTCTTCAACGTTCAGAGTGATGAGGTCATCAGGGATCTGTTCAAGGAACCACATTCACCCAAACGTAACTGGCACCAGACTCCGATCTGAGAATATAATCAACTACCTAAGCTGTTCACTAAACTATTCACAATATAGCCACACACCTATACACCCACATACTCACCCAGTCGATTTCCAGTCCTAGGATCCACATTTTTACAATGGGAGGATACATAGGATGGATACACCCCATCACAACTAGTAAATGATCATTGTTGTACAATCTGCCCAGACAATCTTGATTGTATCTGTATATATGTAAATAGTTTCTCCAGCCTAAGTGCCTAACTAGACTGGACTCCAACCCATTGCATGATCTTATACATCTAAATATTTTCTCTGGCCTCCTCAATCAAGTCACTAACCCTTTGCAGGATCATGATTCAAGGGTAATACATTCACCAACACCAACCAGAAATAATTTTCAGTACTTCAAGATGAATGTACTCACATTATTGACGACCATTGTATGCTGCAATATGACCACCTATCAAGTATTAAAACATCAAGACCAAAGAAAAACAGAGCACCAGCAAATGATAATCAGTGCTCAGTTTGTCAAGACGTGTCTGTCAGTACAAGTATAAATGTAAATACCTTCTAACTGTGGTGCGGTGGCCCATACGATTTGTTCTTGTCCCAGCTCAACTGTGGCACTACTTGATAAGATGAGTGCACACGTATCATATAATGATGATTCCGGTCCAAGTGGTATCCGTCAGCCGTGTATGTCAAGTTCTTGTTGCCGGCAGTGTATAATGGCTTCGCTGGCACTGAGAAAATCAGAGCCGAGTAGGGCATCGTTTTGGATAGAGGCGATGACAACTCACTGAATAAACTGCATTTCCTCTATATGTATTATGAGGTTAACTACACCAGCCACGGGCACATCGGCGACAGTAGCTGTTTGCAAAAAGATGTTTGCAGGCCTAAGGGGTGGCTTCGTATTAGGTGGGATGCTCCCATATAAGCATTTGTTGAAAACGGTGATAGAAGCTCCAGTGTCGATAGTGACACTGGTGGAAATACCGCTAAACAGACAGGCACACTATAGATAACTTTATGGTGAACCTGTGGAAGTGTCTCCAATGATGCCGTCTGCGAAAGTGGTTGCGGAGCGGAATCATTCTGTATGTACTCGGTTTGTTTCCGGATAGCTTCATGTAATGCTGCTGATGGCCGAGTGAGGAAAGGGCCAGTCCGTTGTCGCCGCTGCTGTGAGTGCTTTGGTGACGACTGGACTGGTGGTAGCAATGGTGGTGGAGTTGTTGCCATTTCTGCATATGCAGTGTTAGTGTAGACAGTGGTGAGGACAGGATTCTCGCAATCACAGATAAGCGCTACCTGGGCAAGCCACTTCTTGCAATGCATCATAGGGTGCTTGGTTGATGCACAGAAGAAACAGTGGCATCGAGGAATTCATTCATATTTATGGCAGCGCCTTCACTTATGAATCCATGGTGCAGATTGTATGGTTTCTCCTGAACCACTGCTGTTGGTAGATGCGGGAGATGATGCTGTGCGGGGTGGTGTGTTGCATACCACCAGAGGATACCAAGAGTCCAGTGTCTTGGCGACGGGACGTGGTGCTTGCAAAAACGTTGCTTCATCGGAGGTGCTACAACCTACCACTGCCGTTTTACATAGAGAAGAAGGTTTGTTAGATGCGGATTCTGCGGGTACACTTTGTCCGCTAGAGGGAATTGGCAGTGCCGTTGATGTGGGAGGCATCTTAGGCACCGACATATGTGAAGCCGGGTGTGCGTGTGTGGGCGGGTATGCAGATGATTGACGATGAAAGTTGGCTACCGGAAGTTGTTGTGCAGAGGCCGCAGTTGAGCCAGGTTGTAGGTGACTCTTCAATCGGTGCCCTTAGGAGTTTGATGGCTTATCTGGCTGTGCTGAGATCTGTTTATTTATCTCGTCTATTCTTTCATGTACGTTCGGTCGCATGTTATTACTCTGCTGGTTTCCGCGTCCTGGGGCTCCATTGTGACCTCCTTGGTGGCCATGCCCCCTTCCTCTAGGCGCTGGTTGTTGTGTTGTGTTTGCTGTGAAGTGTCGGAGGGTGCAGAGGCTGATGTTGTGTTGGTGTCGGTGGTACTGGTTGGTGCGGTGTCACTTATCTCATTTATTGGGTGTAGTTGGCAGCGATTATTCTTCTCCCGCTCCAGGAAGTTCTCAATCTGCACCGTGGTAGTGGTTAATTGTGACAGGCTACCATGGTCTGCAAGAAATTATTTCTCCTTTAGAGCCGGTTCCCCCTTAACGCATCTAGAAACGTGTCCGAATGGAGATGGGTGACGCCCTCGAGGTTTGTGCTGGGATATGCACAGGTGACTATTCTCCGGATACAGCTAGCTGATTCCGGGAGCATCTCTCCCGCACATCGTCGGAGATTTTTTAGTTGAAGACGACTGGTTTCCCCGAGTGCAGTGTCGACGAACCATTCTGAGAGTGCATGTTCCAGTTCTGTGTAGGTGGGTGTATAGTCAGCTCCGAGATCCGTGAGAACCTGCAGTGCTTTGCCTGAGAGTTTCGCGGCTAAGAATTCCCCCATTTGTTGATTTGCCCACTGATTAGTTCTACTGATGATCTCGAACTGGACCTTGTAGTTTGCCCAGTCATCTTCCCTGCCAAATTCCGGGTGAAGAGTGACCCGGCCCAGTCCATGGTGTGAAGTGATGGGTGCGAATCCTGGTGGTGGAGGTATGCAGGTGACTGACGTGAATACTGAAGTTTGTCGACGTGCTGGTGGTGGTGTTGGTGTTGGTGTTTCCCGTCGGCGATGCTGGCAATGCTGAGGATGCCGTGTCCGAGAATGATAGTCTCTTGGATGATGACACATAATTGATTCAACTGAGATCCGCCCTGATGCGTTTCCATAGACGGCTGTAGGTCTATAGACTGGCGGTGGTGTGCTGTGTAGGCGACATGGACATTCTTCGGATTGAAGTGGAGCACGTTCCTCGTATGGTGGCGGTGCTGAAGGCTGATGGGTGTGATGTGTGCGGTGTGTAGAATTACCGATGTAACGTTGGAAAGGCGGTACTGATTCCTCAGCATACTGAAAATAAGGTGATATATTTACAGGGGGAGACATAGGATGTGGTACATGATCATCCGGCCATGAGCCACCTACTAATGACACGGATGTATTATAAGAGTGTAAAGGGTTGATTTGGTGTTTCCCCCATAGGGGTCTTTGTCGTGATCATCCGTGGTCCAGCCCTGTTGGTGTTGGCCTATCGTGGATTTCCGATAAGATGAGAAAATCAGTCCCCACTTGTGAGGCATCATGGAAGGTGCCCTCACTTATAGGCGAGAACTGTTGTTGTTGAAATGCGGCTTGTCCCACACCCACAATTGACGAATTTATTACATTGTCGCTGAGCACGCGAGCTCCTCGTCCATCGTATGAAGCTACCTCTAAATCGAGGGATTGCTGACTGTCTGTGGATGGTGAGTAGATCTTGCTGAAGGGTGTTGGTGTTAGTTTGTTTCTTGTTCTTCGAGCCCCACATCGGGCACCACTTGTAGCTCGCAGGCTATCATCAGGTCGCTCGAAATACCCGCCCGTCGCACCGCACATGCAGGACGAATGAGGGGGCTGGTTAGCTACGAGTCTCGGGGTTTCGGATCCCATAGGATGTCACTCCGTGAAATACATAGACTTGCTCCTAAGGCTGGTGGAACTCAATTGCTCCAGTGGGGCTGTGCGACCATTGCCACCATGATTGACCTGCATGGTGTCAGCCCAACTATTTGTGTCACTGGTATGTCTTTCCATGTCAATTTAACTATGGAGAATGATAGATATAAGAAAATACAATTTTGTCGAACAAGGGTAAATCATTTGACAGTAAATGAGCATATATTATAATACATAAAGTAGAGCTAGCTAATATACTTTGCGCGTGGGATCGCTGGAGGTACCACACGGACTCGTAAATCCACAGAGGTATCCCCGCAAGGGAGGCATTCATACAACGTTGGCACTGGTTATCTTAATATAAGCTATTATACCTTCATGATACAAATGAAAAAGATTCCTGATGTTATGAAAGGGACGTGCCTCACGCGGGCTCTGGCTACCTAGATACTGCCTGTTGGTGTGATAGGTAATAGCCTCTTGCGGGCCTCTGTCACAGGATATCTCACTTATGTGAGAGGCAAGTGCCTCACGTGGGCCTCCATCACAGGAAAATGCCTTCAACGCCGAAGCGGAGGAAAAGAGCTGGCAAAAATGGCCACTCTTTTGTTCAACAAAAATGCAAGGGAAAAAGACCATCCTAGTGAAAAATATAATTAATGTGATGCATACTGGTTTACGTGAAGACGGGGCGAGCAACTCCCAGAGGATTCACAAGTCCCCGCCTTATGTCATTCCAAAATACTGCATTGGTAGGTGTCACTTTTATTTATGCAGGCCTTCTGCCATTCCTAACCTACCATTTAGGTTTTAGAAAACGGGAACTAGGTTAGGCCACGAGTGGTAGAGGTTCCTACCTATCATTAGCCATGGCTATCCAATGGGTGCAGACGCCCCGCTTCCCATAGGTTGCCTTAGAAAGCATCTACCGCCATGGATAGTGGCATACATGTTACTTCACAACACATCCGAAATGGGTGAGATTCCAGATGTCCTGCTTCATAACCACATAAAACATCACTGGACGATGGCTACATCTTACACAAGGAAATTTAATGATTGACATATCGTTACGGTGGGGGTAGAGAGACGAATATCCACCGTGAGTGTCCTTCCCGTAAAGGTGTGGCAGATTCCAAGATCTTGTTCAGACACTGCAATGAGTTGGGTGGAGATGTGTGTCTTGTCTGTCACCAATCCTACGGACTTAACTATTAACCTGCCATTAGGTTTATGTTCCAATATGCCCAATATGCACTGCGGGCCGGGAATAATATATCCTACCATAATAAATAATAATAATAACTACATGTTTTCGCAGTGCTTTCCTTCATTGGCAAATATGTTTAACGACTAAGTATCCTAAGATACAGTGGGCGATGTGTGTAAACCCACACTTTGGCCATCACTGCTCAGAGTCAGATCAGTACAATGTGCGGGTGAGATATCCAAGCAATTAAGAAGCCTTGCAGCTGAGTGGATTGTGGAACTAGACACTTACTTGATATATATGCATTGGCTTGGTTGGCAAACCCATTGTGACACACATACTTGGAATTCCAATCCAAAGAGCCGGGTTCGATCCCACGTTCAGGCATATGTGAATACTATATTCTGTGATCAAGGTGTAAAAGCCTGCACCATTCCATATGCCATTCAAATGACATGTCACAGATATGAGCAGACTGGACTTCACTGTGTGGTATAGTTGACAACCTGCTCTAACCGATCTATGTCACACAGCTGTCAGCGACTGTGTCGGTGGCTCCCTAGCTGATTCACTGTCTAGCCTATGCTACAAATAATTGTAGAAACACCCCATGGTGTGCGGATATGTGACTAGGAACCTCAATGAGCAGTGACGCTGTCAGTCTGGGCAGCGCTCCTATATAAAGGAGGAAATTACGAAATACAATACAATACAATATGTAGTGCCTCGATTACAAGATCACAACCACAAAGTATCCCATTGAGTATAAGATCCGAAATATAGACTATAGTGCCTCAGACATCAGAGCAAAAACTCAAAACACCTCAGATATAAGAGCAAAAACTAAAAAAACGTAAGATCAGAAATACAAAATAACTCTTTAGACAGCAGAGCAGATAATCAAAGCACTAGATTAGAAATAGAAAGCAAAACTGCAGATACGAGATCGGGAACACAAAATAGTATTTCAGATATAAGATCAGACTCTCCGGCAAAACGGCTTTACAGACATACAATTATAATTAGAGAATAGTTCCACACATGACACGACATGTCCAACTTGCAACAAGCATGAATTCACTTTAAATGTGATGGCCTTCCTAAGAAGACTGCGTTATCACAAGAGCATGCCAGGCGCAAATTACATATGCAGAGAATGTCAGTGCCATATGTTGCCTGATCCAGTTGGAGCTACACAGACCACAATAGTGCAGGAGGACACAGAAAGTAGCAGCACAGGCCTGACTGGTCAATCATATCGATCTACTCTCAAAAGCAACCAGAAAACAGGGGCAAATAACTGCCAACAAAAGTCTAATACTAAATATCAATCAAATATCTCACAGCCCGGCATCAACTACCTGGCAGGCCAAATTGAAAGAGAACTCTTAATTACTGCTGCTGAAAACCAAGCAACAACGTCAAAGATGGACAAAGCAGGTATTGAAAATAGACAACAAGAATTAGAAAAGAAAAAGGAGACCGGGATCATAAAGAGAAAGCTCTAAACAAGCGCCAATTTGAAAAGGAGGATAAATTATGTCAACTAGCAGCAGCCCAATCATTAGTCACTAGACTTGATGCAAAAGTTAAAGAACTAGAATCTACAAATAAATTATTGCGTATACAAGTAGCAGCATACACAACCAGTAGACCTGAACAGGTGCATCAAGTCTCCAGACAGGAATCGGTGCAGCAACAGCCCAGTAGAGATAAACATTCATACCCATTGAACTTGGTACAAGCCAACGTATCTGCAGCTCAATCAGAACAGTGTGCTCCAGCGCAAGTAATCCTGAATGTAGTAAATCCCAAGAATATACCACCAAATGACACTGCCAACGCAATCAACAGGTTACATTCCGACTAATCACGGTAATAACAGAACATACTCCTGAGGCAGCAACAAATGCCAGGGTTCATTTGCTACGAAGCATTGTAGCTGTAGGCTCAAGTTGCATTTATCACGATACAGATTCTATCGTGTATGTTCAAGAACGTGATAAACCTCGCCTAATCCTCATTTACCATGACAGACTCGGTTATTTCATGGACGAAGTTCCTTCCCGCGGTGAAATAACAGAGTTTGACAGCACTGGCCTGAAGAGTTACGCATACATACAGTTAGACGGACAAACTGGGTATATTAGGAGTGTCTGCAAAATTAAGGGCTTAACATTGAATTACAGGAATAAGGGGTTGGGATTCGATACTCTGTTAGCCATGGTCAACGACCATAATCTTGAAACGTTCGCTCAGTATCCTAATACTATCATTAGGAATAAAGATCATAGGCTTTTGAGTAAAGATACTGAGAAATGTTTCGGATTCACTTACAAAAAACAAATAATTTTTAACGACTATCATACTAAACCATATGGCTTTCAGGGTATCACTAGTATCTAATTTTACAATAGCCTGGGTGGGGTGAGAAAGCTGAGGGGTGCTTTCATGGGGGTGTTGAGCGTAATCTGGGGGGAATGTTGGTTTGAGTGTGAGCCAATTGGAAAAACGTGCGTTGTGGGGTAGGGAAACCATTGGGCTGTCATATTTGTACTATGTATAATGTTCTAACCTGTAACGTAGAAGATTACTAGCATACCATTCATCGAGGGGGAGTAAGCAATCTTCTGCTTTATTATTATCGGCTAGATATGTGCAGAGGGTGATGCATAGTTATAGCATAGGGGTGGGGTGGGGAAACGGTTGAGATAACATGTTTGTACTATGTATAATGTTCTAATCCATAATGTAGAGGATTACTAGCATACCCTTCATCGAGGAGGGGGGGGGGAGTAAGTAATCTTCTACTTTATTATCAGTTAGATATGTGAAGAGGGCGATACGTAGTTATAGAATGGGGGTTGGGTTGGGTGGTGGCTGAGCTGTCATGTTTGTACTATGTATAATGTTCTAACCAGTAATGTAGAAGATTACTTTCATACCCTTCATCGTGGGGGTAGTAAGTAATCTTCTGCTTTATTATTATCGGTTAGAAATGTGCATGTGTGTAGAGGGCGATGCGTAGTTATATGGTGCGGGGTTGGGGGTGGGAGGCGAGGTCGCCTCGAGTAAATTATGTTATATATTCATACATTGAGCCGGTTTTTAAAACCATTATTTAACCTATTTAAAATATACCCTACACCCTCCTCCCAATGCTTTGAAAGTTAATATCTCCAAAATCCAGGATTTTGAAGATTCAATATTTTCGGTGGCCATCTTGAATTTTCCGAAAAATGGCGGGAAATAGTTTAAAATGAGACTCCTCATCCACTGCTTGGACAATTTCAACCAGACGTGGCTGGAAGGACACTAGGCTGGTAGGTTTCAGAAATTGCATAGAGAATAGAGATTGGTCAATTTGTTCGGTGCCATCTTAAATTTTCCGAACAATGACTGGAAATTGCTTATAGGCTACTCGATCATTAACTATTTGGGCGATTTAAGGCCCCTATGGTGGTAGGATTCAGAACATGTATACATAATTTTGATTGGCCAATTTTCTAAGTGGCCATCGTGGATTTTCCAAAGAATTTTGCAAATCATTTACAAGGCTACTGCTCATTAATCGCTTGGTCGATTTCAACCAGACTCAGGTGGACGGATACTAGTCTTGTCCACTTCAGAACTTGTATACAGAATTTTGACTGCTTGATTTTTTTCTGGTGGCCATCTTGGATTTTCCGAAAAATGGGAATTCGTTTAAGACGCTATTTCTCATTAACCCCTTGGGCAATTTAAACCAAATTTAGCTGGACGGATCCTATAGTGGTATCCTCTAAAAATTCTATTCAGAATTTTGATCGGTCAATGTGTTTGTGGCCATCTTTTGATTTTATGAAAATTACCCGGAACCATTTAAAGATGGTACTCCTTGATCAATTGTCCGATTTAAAAAAAACTTGGGTCGAACGATTCTTTGACGGTAGGCTTCAAAATGCCAAATCTGGATTCGTCTATTTTTTGGTGGCGTTCTTGGATTTTCCGAAAATTATTCATGTCTATTTAAATGCAAATGGTTCAAATGTTAATGGTCCAGGTGAGCGTTACAGGCCCTTGAGCCTTTTGCTCCTTTGAGTAACACCACCGCATGGGTTATAAGATGCCGACAGACCAATTTGAAACAAACAGTTTCAGATCTGTCTTCTTCTCTCATTCATAGTCTTTCTTTGAGTAACAACCATGCATGGATTATAAGATGCTGACAGGCCAGTATAAAATAAACAGCTTCCGTTCTCTTTTTCTCTCATTCATAAGTTTTCTTTGAAGGTTGTATCGAGGGATCCACACTATCTATATTATGGAGAGATGGGGTGGGGGTGTGTGGGGTGTGGGTGTGGGTGTGGGTGTGGGTGTGGGTGTGGGTGTGGGTGTGGAAAACTGAACTGGTTGAAACTAGTTCTATCTGTCTGGTGATTGGTCGATGTTATTTGATTCGCTTTATACAGTGATCCTGGATACAGTGAGAGGTTCTTTACAATAGGTACAGACTCTTTTATGCTAACAAAAATTATTGCGTGCTCTTGGTGTGGAATGATAGGACAATCCCTACCAAAACCCGACGCAGGGGATATGAAGCTTATTTACAATAATAATGGAAATACCATGCAATAATTGACTTGCCAGGTCTTTATGGTATCTTACTTAGCACAGACTGACAGGACAACCCCAACCAGTGTCTCTTTAGTAAACAATTCACCTTTCCAGAGTATCCGCCCATCATATGACGTCAACTACGTAATGTGTAGAATGACATCCTAATGAATGACGCCATGAATGATGTCGATAAGTACATCACGAGCACATATTTGAAGAGGGTCTATGCGTTGTTGTACAAATTGAATGCCGTTACTATTTAATAGGCAGAAAGAGCTCCCAGTCAAATTAGTTACAAAATATTCAACAGCTTCTCTGTATAGTTTTCAGGAAATTGATAGCTAGGGCATTCGGGGATCGATCAATCCCAACACGGCGAGGTGTGGGTGGAGCTTAGCTAGTGATGGGCGGGGCATAGCTAAAACCGGAAAGGTCCATTGCTGAATGAGAAGAGGTTTCTGGAAATCTGTGCTGGCCATAGCTTGTCAAGGCGATTCTTGAAATAGTTTAAGGACGGGCCATATATGACGTCTTCGCTTAGGGAGATCCAGTGATTTATCACTGTGTTACAGAAGAAGTGCTACATTGGAATTTGTGTAGTTTGAGCCCATGACCTCTGGTTATCTGGGAGGATTCTGGCTCCATCGCCGGAAGGTCTGTGTTGTCTTTGGAAGGTAGATACTTAAAGGTCTCTATCGTATCACCACGTAGCCTTCTGAAGGAGAGTCATGGCAATCTAAGGGTGCGCAGTCTGTTTTCGTACGCCAAGTCTCTCATACCAGGCGGCAGTGTACTGGCACGTCTTTGTACATTTTCGATCATATTTATGTCTTGCATCTGACGTGGGCACCAGACAGAGTTTGCATATGCCAGTAATGGTCGTACACGCTACTTAAACGGTAATGAGGAAATCTCACTGTCTAAATAGCGAAAAGAGCGCCTGATTAGACCAAGCATTTGGTTGGTTTTATTTACAGATTGTTCGGTAGGTAGGAGGTTGGAATTGTTGTCCATGTGGACACCCAAGTAATTTATAATGATGGTCTCCTCCAGTGCGACACTTTGCCCATCCGACCCTGTCATTCTGTGGGTGAATTCTCGGTGGCCGGTTCCTAATCTTAGCACTTGCCATTTCTTGGGGTGGGGTTGGGGTGGGGTGGGGGTTGTTGAATTTCATTAACCAGTCTCTGGACCATGATTCTAGTAATTTAATTCTAGATAACTGTCAGTTCAAAATGAAATGTGTCAATCTGTTTCTCGATTTCAGCATGGCAAGAGCACCAGGCCACGTTACAGAAAGTAGTAGGGAATGTTTCCTTGTCATGCTGTGCCCCATTGTCACGTAAAATGACAGGTAAGTCGGTATCATGTTCCATGCTGTGTCCCGTAAGTCAGTATCATGTTTCTTAAGATGTAAATTCATCAAGACCCTAGAATTCATACTGTAGAGGGTGCCCTTCCATGGCGGCGTCATGGCGGTTGTTGACGAAAGGTAACATATTTCTTAGGCATAAAATCAACTACAACTTTCACCGATAATCGAGTTCATTAATGAAAATGGTATTTAAATACTTAAATAATCCCAGAGAGTCCACAAAGTAAGATTTAAAATGGCAATTCCATCGCTTTATGTCAGAACGGTAAATTTGGAACTTCTCTTTCCGTTCATTTCACCCAGCACTATTACTGGAGCACTGTCTTAAATATTATGACATTATTTAGGTGATGTTGTTTTGAACGAGAGACGCTAACATCCTTTTACATACCCCGCTCAATTTTTGCTGGTATTGTTTTAATAGAAACCTACAACCCGAATACTTTATGAATGGAGGGGTCCATTTCTAACTAATCCTCGCCCATTTCTAGCTAAGCCCCGCCCACTATTTACACACGTGGAATCGATTCGAAACTTTAAAATCTTAATTCCCAGAATCTTAGTAAATTGCAGGTATCAAGTAAGCTGTTGGATATTTTGAAACTAATTTTACTGCGGGCTGTTGCTGTTTCAAAATATTCAAAATAAAACTGATTAAATTGTAGATCCATCACATACATACAATTCGTACGCTTGACGGACTTTTCGATATTCAAGATGCAGAGTTCTCGGCTACTGTTATTGATAACATCATCTCAAATAATGCTGTAAGTGACAAGAATCAATCAGGTATTTTTGTTGTAGATATTTCAGACCATTTACCTATATTCTATATAGAAAGAAGAAAACAAAAAAGGAAAACCATTTGTAAAAGAAGTATTAACTTGTAGGGACTCCAGAAAGGAAAATATAGAAATATTAAAAAACAATATGGCTAACATAAACTGGAACCAGGTACTTGAATCACAGTCATGTGGAGATGCCTACAACACCTTCCACACTATATGCTCTAACATCTATGACTCTGCCTTTCCACTTAAAAATATTAAGAAATTTAAACAAAATCCTACTAAACCCCGGATAACAAGAGGATTGATAGCTGCCTGCCACAAGAAAAACAAGTTATATCTGAATTTGATTAAATATCCGACAAAGTATAATGACTCACAGCTCAAGAAATATAGAAACAGGCTAAATCAGATAATTAGGACAGCAAAAATAAATTATTTTCATAATAAATTTGATGAAAAAAAAGATAATATAAAAAACCCATAGAAACTGATTAAACCATTACTAAATAAGAAAAAAACCAATACTGAAGCATCACGGTTTATTTATAATAATAGTCATTAATGACAAAAAAGAAATAGCAGACAAATTTAATGAGTATTTTACTAACATTGGGCCTAATTTATCACAAAATAATTCAACCAAGCTCGAGCATACATGTAAAGGACTTTCTAACAGGTAGCTATCAACACTCCATTTTCTTAAATCCAACAGATACTCACGAATTCTACAAAATACTAATGCAAATTAACACAGCTAAAAGTGCTGGAATCGATAATTTCAAATGGAAAACTTTTAAACACTGTGTAACAGAAATACTAACACCATTGGACCACATCTGTAATCTCTCACTTACACAGGGAGTATTTCCATGAAGACTAAAGGTTGCACGTGTGACACCCATATACAAAGCCAAAGATGCATCTGACTTCACTAATTATCGGCCAGTCTCGGTACCTCCACTTTTCTCAAAACTCCTAGAAAAGCTGTATTTTATAGAATTACTAAATATGTAAACAAAATCTCAATCATATATCCTTCTCAATACGGTTTCAGAGAAAAAACACTCTACTATGCTTGCCACTGTGGATATGATTGTAAAATTATCAATCTACCTTGAGAATAACGAACATATGCTAGGTGTATTCTTGGATCTTTCCAAGGCCTTCGATACAATTGATCATACAATTTTGCTGCAAAAGCTTCCATACTATGGAATAAGGGGCACTACATTGAACTGGATACTGTAGTTCGCATCGACCGGTCGGGTACCGGCCATACCAGCTAAGCTGGGTACACGCCGCCCATCCTGGATTCGTTCCCTGAACACGCCCCCTGGGTAGAGCCATAAGTGTATATGGGCCTATGGGAGAGATAGCGTTATAAAAACGACTAAGTTCGTTAAAGAGCATAGTGCACATGCGCACGCTTGGATGCTATTTTTGATGGAGCACGTAGTTTGCGACCCAGATAGGATGACGCTTTTAGTGTACCGAGATGGTACCCTGTAATCCTTTTTGATTACCTGTTCCCGTTGAATCTGGCATTAATCAAGACCAAAATTCGACGGGCTTTTTAAATCTGTAAACAATTTCAAAATCGGTTGAGAAATGGCTGAGTTATCCACGGAAAACCCTTCTTGATTAACTTCAAAATATTGCCGTGACGTCATAACCACGTGGACCCAGAACTTCTAGAATGTTCTAGAACATTCGACTGCGCTATTATTAGCTACGCGCTGATTGGCTGTTGCTCGAACGATGATTGGTTGGAGCCTGCGCCTGTGATGTCACGAGGAGTATAAAAGGAGACGCGATCCAGAGATCGAGAGCATCCTCGGCCAGGGGCCGAACAGGTTGGACCTGTACTAGCTGCGATCGACAGATATTACGCATATGACTTCAGTTTCTGTTTCTCTCCCGTAGCTAGAAGTAGCCAACCCACCGCAGTAAAAACAATTTTGTAACTCCCTACTTACGGGAGCAATTTGGAACTTTCTGATTACTGTTCACGAATATTATATATAGTGGTATTTCAACTGTCACTGCACCAATATCGTGTAGGTTCTTCTAACTTTCGACCGCAGCAAGTAAGCTCTGCCCGGTGCATCTTCAGAGCTGGCTGACGTACCCAGCACCGTTAAGCTTTGTTTTGTATCTTCATTTGCATCTGACAACCCCCGCTTGTGATCGGGTTGCTTACAACTTCCATCCGTGCCATCGGTGTATGGGAACTTTCTTCACCACAGTAATGCTATTGTATCTCTTGCTGACTACTCGTGCTGAGCGATGCACTCCCGCCATGAGTATTCTTGCGGGAGTCCTGTTTGCGGAAACCGACCTGCAGGAACTTTCCAGCTTCCTGAGAATGCATCAACTCGCGTCAACTAAAGGATGTCATATCAATTTCAGTAACACGATAGCCTAACTTAAGAATGGCTGTCGAGTATTCAAGTAACTATACTTAACATTTTAATTATTCCGCTAAATGTACTCGTCTAATTATATTGTATCCATGAAAACGGTCCCGATGACTAAAAGGTACTGTACCGGTCTTAGGACCGCTAGTTATAATTTCTGTATATGTTTATAGTTATTCTCATTTTTTTTTGTAAGGTGTTTTGACTAACCGCACCATAGTAGGTTCGTTAACCTGTACTAAGATATATAATTCTGATCATTTGATACTGTATTGATGTACTGGTTAGTTTATATATATATATATATATATATATATATATATATATATATATATATATATATATATATATATATATATATATATATATATATATATATATATATATATATATATATATATATATAAATATATATATATATATATATATATATATATATATATATATATATATATATATATATATATATATATATATATATATATATATATATATATATATATATATATATATATATATATATATATATATATATATATATATATATATATATATATATATATATATATATATATATATATATGGCCAGTAGCCATCAGTTCATATGTTTTGTTTATTTGTAGAAAATATAGGACTGCAGTGCACATAGGAAACACTATACAGCCACATTTATATATGCATCACTTTCTCCCGCCACCAACAATTTTTCACTGAGGCCGCTGTCCATGCTATAACTCTGTTTAGCCTGGCATGCTACCGACTAAACCTTTTCTATTCAGCTCGATAGGATAGGTTTAATATGATTTGAGACACTTTCTTCGTTAAGAAATCTGTAGTATACTCTTCTCTTCCGGTAGTGCGATAATCTAGCCCCACACTCCGGTAAGACTCATAACTCTAAGATTGTGTCTCTCTTCATGTTCCACTCAGCCTTGTGGCTTCTTAATTGTTTGGATGCCCCTATCCGCCCCATGGGCTGATCCGACTCTGGGAAACTGTTGGGGTTTCTGAGTGGTGATGGCCACGGTGTGGTATCACACACCGTCCCTCCGTATCTTCGGATACTTAGTAGTTAGCACTTTTGCCAATGTAGGAAAGCACTGCGAAAACATATCTTAATTATTATTTTATTTGCTGAACCATCCTCCCGCACCGCAGTGCAAAACTGGGCAACTTGTATATAAACCTAATGACAGGTTAAACGGTTAGTTCCATAGGATCCGGTGACGGGCGAGATGCGTATCCCCACCGAATTCCATAAGAATGTCTGGACATGATATTTAGATCTGCCACGCCCTTACGGGAAGGACATTTACGGTGGGTATTCGTCTCTCTTACCCCCACCATAACGATAGGACAATTGTCTAATAATGCTTTCGTGAAAAGTAACCTGTGTCCTGTAACGTTTTATGTGGTTACGGAGTAGGATGTCCGGATTCTTATCCAGTTCAGAGATCTTACTAAGTAACATGTATGAGCGCTGTCTTCAGTATTGATGTCTTAGGGCATCTGTTCTCAATGACAGCCGTGTCTAATAGCTAGGTAGATACCAGCCATTTGCGGCCAAAAATAGTTCTTGTTTCGAAAAACTAAAAGCTAATTAAGCAAAGCAGAAGGGCCGCATAAATAAAGCGGCACCTACTAATTCAGCATACTAAGAATGACATAAGATGGTAACGGGGGAATTCTTCGGGAATTGTTCGTCCAGTCTTCACGTAAAACAGCACGGAACCCTATAATCATAATCTCACTAGGTATGTTCTTTTCTTTTTAAGCATTTTTGGTTGAAATATTAGAGTGGCCCCATTTTTGCCTACTACTCTTCTTCCGCTTTAAGCAGTGGCGACACCTTCCCGAGATGGAGGCCCACGTGATGCACTTGCCTCTCGCAAGGATTCAGCGATGATGGCCCACGCGAGGATAATACTCCTCACCCAAACTAGCACTAGGAGTAGTGCCCGCGTGAGGCACATAACCTTTCGTCCGAAATAAGCTTCTTCCTTTCAGCTTAGAGGTATACTAACTTATATTAAGTTAATTAGTTAAGTCTCGTGTACGGGAGCCTCCCTTGTGGGGATACCTCTGCGGACCTACGAGTCTGTGTGTTACCCCCGGGAGCCCATGTTTAAAAGTTCATCTACCTGTCTCTATGTCTCGTAGTTTCGTATGCTCTTATTTAGTTTTATCTAGCATATTCATAATTGTTTAGGTAAAATCATTGTATAGACATATTTTTAGGTCACCAAATCAAATCTTGTAAGTCCATAGATCGCGAAATTGCTATGGACAGGCATACTGGTGACACAAATTCTTGGGATGAGACAGTTGTATTTAATGTTCGCGACAATGGGCGCACGGCCCCACCGGAACGATTGAGCTGGTTTTTGTACCCGCAGGGCAGTCTCGTACAGGATCTGTGACCCCGAGACCAGATGCTAACCAGCGTCATCATTCGTTGTGCACTTGCGGCGTGGCGAGTCGACATGATACACTGGAACGGCCAGACACTACCCCGCGAGCTACAATACACAGTTCCCTGTCAAACAGGGAACAATGTGTACAATTCAATAGGGTTATCTCTGAATACAAAAACATAGTTTGTGGTGTTGCCCAAGGTTCAGTTCTTGGGCCCCTGCTGTGTCTATATATGAATGACATACCCAAAGTCTGTAAACATCTCTCACTAATACCTTTGCAGACGATACAAATGCTTTCTGCAGCCACAAGGATATAGAAATTCTATACAAAAATGCCAATAATGAAATGGCGAAATTAATAGACTGGTTTAAAGTGAACAAATTGTCCTTAAATGTATCAAAAACTAATTATATACTGTTCATAAAATCTAAGAAACTAAAACGAAAAGCTCTCCCATACCTCTATATCGACAACCAGATAATTCAAGAAGCACAATATGCTAAGTTTTTAGGAGACTATCTGGACAAAAATTTAACATGGGAGAAGCATGTTGAAATTATTACTACCAGGGTAGCAAAAAGCATTGGCATCATTCGCAAACCCTATCTAGCACCTACTATTATTAAAAAACTGTACTGTACAATGATACTTCCTCACATCACCTACTGCAATGCTATCTGGACTATTGCATATCAAGCTAGACTAAAAAACTAAAATCTCTGCAGAATCAATCTATTAAACTATTTTCACAAACAGCTGGTGGCCAGGATATCTCTAAATCAGAAAAGGTCTTAAAACTTGAGGACATTGGAAGGCTCCAATTTTACACAATTTTAAGTGACTTCCACAATGGCAACTTACCCGCATCCTTATCTAACATCTTTACACTCAATACACAATTACATCCTCACAACACAAAAACAAGAAATAACCTGCACTCAACACACCACCAAACAAAAGCAGCACAACAAAAACCCTCATACAAAGCAATTCAGTTATGGAATAATACAGACACAAGCACACGCACAGACATCATAAAGCTACAGTCTTTTAAGCAGAGTATCAGAAAGATTATAGAAAACTACTAGAATCTGGAAAACACTCAGCATCATGGCATGCTATTCTCATACTTGCACCCAGTCACCAGAACAAATAATAATAATAATAATAATAATAATAATAATAATAATAATAATAATAATATCTGTCATAATGGTAACCACCAGACTAAAAAAATATAAAAATTTCTAATACTTTGTCAATGATAATAAGAATATGTAATATAAAATTATTAACTTAAGCAAGATAAGCACACATCCCTCATGTCCGTCCCTGTAAATATGTTGTAAATAAGTCTATTAACTGTCAGACTGCTGCAAGCCACCGGACAATACTTTCAATTGGCAATGACTCTGGATTGGCTGAGTATTTTGGAAACAATTTGACTGAAAGTTGTTGGTGTCTTAGCCACCAACACCTTTCGGTCAAATTGTTTCCGAGGTGCTCAGCGCACCCTGAGTTAAACCCATGGAAAATGTAGACTGCAGAAACTTGGCAGCGAGACAGCTAACTATACTGAGCCAAAAGGGTTTAGCAACAGTGAAGTTTGGTTTGTTGTATTAAAACTATGCGTCCATTTATAACCAAATTTGCAGGCATGTTTCGTCAATGTAATGTCTCGCTGATCATGAAGAAATGCAAATCATTTCTTGCATTTCTCGGCCGCACGCTTACTGCATGTGAAAATGCATTTTTCATGCACTGGCCCACATTGGCGGGTAGCGAAGGCAAAAATCCACCATATTGCAAAAGCAGATAACGAATGTTAACAGAAAATGCTTAAAAGTTTACTCTACCGAACATGGGCCACCGCCCAGGGCTACCCGAAAATCAGCGCCATGAAGCAATGGGAAGACTCGCTGCTGGGCAGAGCGTTCGCGCTGTTGCTCGACATTTTAATGTTCACGCCTCAACCATTTCCCGTCTCCGCCAACGTGAGCAGGAAACTGGACATGTTAATGACCGACCACGATCTGGCAGACCGAGAGCAACAACACCACGAGAAGACCACTACTTAGTGACGTCATCACGACATCACAGGTTTGAGACTGCGCCGCGGCTGCCCCGTAATTTGCACACTGCTACCGGCACTACAGTGCATGCACAAACTGTGCGAAACAGACTCCATGATGCTGGACTGCATGCCCGTCGTCCACTTGTTGCTGTTCCGCTTACAGAGCGTTACATCGAGAATCGGTTTGCATGGGCAAGAACTCATCAGCGATGGCGTGCTCAACAATGGAGCCACGTTTTGTTCAGCGATGAGTCGAGGTTTTGTGTGGATGTGGCGGATGGTAGGCAACGGGTTTGGCGACGTTTAGGAAAACGGTATGATGCAGCCAACATCATTCATCAGGACAGATTCGGCGGCGGCAGTGTCATGGTGTGGGATGGAATCCATGAAAATGGCAAAACAGATCTTATTGTGATTCGCGGAAATTTAACGGCTCAACGTTACTGTGAAGAAGTTGTCGGCCCTGTTGTCATCCCTTTTATGCAGCATCATGCAGACTTTATGTTCCAGCAAGACAACGCCCGTCCTCATTCAGCTAGGGTCACCAGTGCTTTCCTTGAGGCTAACAACGTTCCAGTGTTGGACTGGCCAGCGTGATCACCGGACCTGTCTCCTATCGAACACGTGTGAGACATTCTTGGGCGTATGTGCGTGAGACCCATCCACATCTTCACAACGTGCGGGAGCTGGAAGCTGCATTACTCCAGGAATGGGATGCGATTCCTCTTCGTGACATCAGGTGCTTAATTCGAAGCATGAGAAAGCGATGTACGCGGCGGTTAATGCGCGCGGAGGTTACAACCGGTATTGACAGCTCAGTGTCATTATTTAGATTGGACCCTTCCGTTGAATGATGCCGTGTTAAAGGCGCGATGCTATCATTACAGTAACAAGAGACTGTTGTTCAAATTGGAAAATGGCATATCAATTAAATAATATATTTGAATCAATTTATTGTTTTTGTTAAATAACATTTATACAGTAATATTCTCAGTGTTGTTAAACTTTTTTGGTTCAGTATATATGTATATAGAACTATAACATGTTAACTTTATGTATTCAGTATTCTTATGTCCTATATGGTTGTTATATGTTATATGTAGGGGTCCACCGGCACATAGGCTCTGCCTTTGGTGGACTACCTGTTGTGAAATTGTAAATGTATATTCTATATCAAAATAAATAATCTTGAACTTGAACTTGAACCTATAATACGTCATTATTCTCACGTCATCTACCCAGTGACGTAATTGCTATTGGGACTATACCTGGAAACCCCGCTTCCTTATATCAAGGGGATTGAGCATACTGATATTGAGGTCAGGAGGTCAAAATTCAAGGTCACTCTGAACTTGGTGTAAAACTCTATTTTTTTTGGCTTAGATCAACATAATGTCTTATAGGTTATTCCAGGATCGGTTCACCCTACTGGGACTAAACATGGAGAATATGTTTCCTTATATCAAGGGGATGGAGCATAATGATATTGATTTCATGAGGTCAAAGTTCAATGTCACTCTCAACTTGGTATAAAACTCAATTTTACGGTTAAGTTTAGATCAACATATTGTCTTATATCTTCGCCTGGTGGGACACTATTGTGACTAAACCTTTGCACATGCGCCCTTATATCAATGGGGTTGAGCGCAATGATATCGAGGCCATAAGGTCGCACTTGAAGGTCACTGTGAACTTGCTATAAAACTATCTGTACGGTTAAGTGTTTGGTTTATCTCAACATATCGTCTTATATCTCGGCATGGCATCACCTTATTGGTACTAAACATGCTTTCTTTTATCATGAGGATGAAGCACACAGGTATTGAGCTCCAAGGCGACAACTCATCCTCAATCGCCCAACTGACAAAAGCTGGTTCTCCATGATCGCAACATTATTCTACAAATACAATCTCAGTAGCCCTCTGCAATTCATAGAGAATCCTGTAGATAAGAGCTCATGGAATTCGAAAATACGTTCCAATGTCAACTATGTATGGACAATTCAGTTGCAAGAAGAAGCCCACACAAAGAGCACACTAAAACATCTTAGTATCGATAGCTGTGGGATTGGAAGAGCTCACAGCATTTGGACCACATCCACCAATACTCGCGATGTCCAGTGTGCTTTTCACTGGAAGCTACACTCTTCAAGGTGCGAGAAGCAAATTTACTGGTGGACGGGAGTCTGACCTATGCCCAATCTGCCACCAAGAACCAGAAGATGTAGCACACTTCCTATTCTGGCGCACCAATGCTCACTCCAGCACAGTCTGTTACTGGAAGCTTATAGAAAGCCTAGTATCTATCAATATCCATGATGATACACTGCTCAGTCTAACGCTGGACCCAAACAAATGTTCACTGCTGTCTAATGCTGCCAAGCAGTCACTACTAGAAACCATCGAATCTGCATCTAGCTGGCTCTGCTATAGAGTACAGCACTTCAGAGCTAGAGACTGTAATTACCTGCATAAATTCGGCAAGCAGAAATCTAAACACGGAGCTACCACATCCAAACTATACAGTCGAGACAAGTAACTCCGGGCGAAATGTACATTTATGACATTGTATATAGTTTCCTGTTGATTCTTGAAGTTAGTGCATCGATTAATCAGCGTGTTGAACTTTGTACAAAGCCGTCATATAACTACTAACTCGGTGACGGTGCGGCTAACTCGTTTAGCATTACCCTGATGAACAGGGGGACAACACACTACTAGTAACAGAAGGCTATCAAAGTAAATCCTTTAACTGGTACCTATGAACTCCAAACAGTACTTGCGAAACGTGATAGGCGTGGAACCACTTCAACCATCTGTCGACTCCGCAACCTCAATCAAGACGATATGTCTCGCTTTCATACTTCAGGTACACACTGATATAGTGCGGAATCTGCATGTACAAGAAGAAGAGGAAAAGTTTACTCTGCAAAAACACATAAAACAACGAAATGAACACGGTAACTAATGTGTACTATTGATTTGCCTAATATTTCTGATGCTCCAGACATTATCTGATATTTTAGATCTAATATTACATATGGCATAAATGGACTAAAAGTAAAAACAATGTATGTTACCAGTCACCACCGATCTTGGCCGCCATATGATCTTGGCCGCTAGTATACCGATCTTGGCCGCAAGTATAAGTATACCGATCTTGGCCGCTAGTATACTGATCTTGGCCGCAAGTATAAGTATACCGATCTTGGCCGCCTATTATTGATACATTATTTAGAAATTTATGTAGATTGAGTATAATAATCATGAGAACTATGTGAATGATTAATGTCATATTACCGGCGATCTATATAAGTGTTTCTATATAATTGTTTTCCTTTGTTACAGGTTCTTGACGCGTGTGTCAGTCCCGTGAGTCTGACAGTATCCATGGATATCAGAAACAGACCCTTTTATTCAATGTTATGAGAATTCTGTTTAATATTTTTAAGATAATTTGACTGTTTCCAGTCGAATTGATTTCAAAATAGTGAACAGTCTTCATAGATATAAAATTCATAGTCGGCGACGCACTTTCGGATCGCAATCTGCCCAGGAAGGATGTCGAGGATCGCACGGAAGATTCCTACTTAAATTCCGTTGTTTTCGCCGATCCGGCTTTTAGTATCAATCGGCTTTATCGCTCAAAATCGTAACAGCCAATGTTTCCGGATTACGTTAAGCCGTCAGCTAGCCGTCAGTTAACCATTCAAGGTTCAGCTACCTGAAACATAGGAAACAGATGATAGAAAAGATAGAAATAGGAACAACAGGTATATCGATATATCTGAAAGGTATATCGTCACCCAAACATAGGTATAAACAAAACATAGATATATAGAATACTAGATAGACCAGGCGGCCAAGATCGGTATACTAGCGGCCAAGATCGGTATACTAGCGGCCAAGATCCTACGGCGGCCAAGATCGGTGTACACCACATTTAAATAGCGTTGAGTATCCAGTTTCGGGGCGCTTAAGCAGAAATTGCTAATAATTTAATAAATACCATAAATATTTAAAAATAAATTGCCTTAATTTGTTAGTGACTTTATCCCTTATCCATCTCCAAGTTAGAAGAAAATCCCCGAAAACAAAATGTCAACAGAACGCATGATTTAGGCGATGATGTAGTGACATCATGTACTCATCATGTAGTTCAAACAGGCCTTTGAATTTTCATCCATCCATCGCACTAGTACATATCCCCCTACTATATATATAATATATACAAGGTATGAAACCATCTGTGGGCACCATTGTCAGAAAGCTGATTGGATTGGTTGGTTTGATGTCACCGGATTTTGACTACAAACCAACCAGTCAGCTTTCTGACAATGGTGCCCACAGATGAAGGGTTCATACGTTGTGTATATTATATATAGTAGGGGGAATATGTGGTAGAGGGATGGATGGACGAAAATTCAAAGGCCTGTGGTTCAAAATAAACAAAAACAATGGTGTCCTGTTTCAGTGATACCGCGTACAGGCTCGCCAAAATTTCTATTTCTGGACAATGGGGAAGTGTTTTATTGTCACTTTCTTGTTTTTTCTCGGGTGATGGTGGTAGACATTTTCCTCAGACTGGAGCTAGTTGTAAGGGTTTGACTGAAGCATCAAATGGAAATATGCAAAAGATATTGAATAATATTGTATTGTGTATACACCTTGATTTTGACAAAAATGTGCTAAAAACAGACACTGCGCTGTTGCCTTTTGAACCACTCTGTTCAGCTAATCGAGCCAGCCATTGCAGTGGTGGATTACCAGGAATAACCCTCCTCTAGACCGCAAATGAGCAAGAAATTAGATTGTTTACTCTGTAAGGGACGGGAATTTGCAGACCAATAGAAGACTATTTTTGGAAATGTATCACTGGAATGCCTGGCTTGTTTCTCGAGCCAGTCATTCCAGTGATACATCCCCAAGAACAGGCCGCCCTCGGCCTTCAAATAGACATACATTCACAGAGCAAAATGACAATTTTCGTGACCAATGTTATTAAAAAAAAGTAATTAAGACGTAGGAATTGACCTATTTTATGCAGTGGAAACTTTTCATGATTATTCGATTATATAATTTTTAGTCATATAAATTCATGAATTAAAAAATAATCGTGATTTACGTGATAATCACGTAATCGTGCAAGTCTACTAGCAAGTGTTTTTTGCTATAAAGTGATGCTATAGATAGGCTTCATTTTTACCTCACCTGGCCTAAAAGGCCAAGTGAGCTTATGTCGTGGCGACCGTCCATCGTGTGTCCGTCATGCATCCGTCACCTTTTCCTTTAAACGACTTCTCAAGAACCGCTGGGCCAATTTCAATTATATATGGCAGGAAGCATCCTTAGGGCATAGGGATCCAAGTTTGGTCAAATGAAGCCGATCGGCCAATTAGGCCGGTAGCCATCTTGGATTTTAAAAATCTCTGTAACCGCTTGAGGGATTGAAGGAAACCTCATGAAATATGATCTATGGCAAAAGCTCAACCAACTTTGTTCAAGGGAACTTAATCGGTCGAATAGTTTGGTGGCCATCTTGGTTGACCTAGTTTTAACGAAAATAACTTCTCCAGAACCGCTGAAGGGCTCAGGCCGAAATTTGGCAGATATGACTAGAGACTAAGGGCCAGTAAAGTTTGTTCAAGAGAAGTTGATCCGTCAAAAAACATGGCTGCCATTGGCCAATCAAAATATAGCATGTTTGATGGCCATATTGGATTTTTTTATTTGATGGATTTTGACGCCGAAATTGGTTTTATGTATTTTTTTTGGTATTCTGATCTCAAATTTGCAATTTTCGAAACTGTCGGATAACTGGTTTGGCGGCCATCTTGGGTCATTTTCCCGCCAAAAGCTCCCAATACTAAAGCAATGGGAAATTAAAAATATCTTCTCGCGAACTACTGGGCCGATTTCATTTATATTTGGCATGAAGCATCCTTAAGGCATAGCGATTCAAGTTTGTTCAAACGAACCCAATCAGCCAATTTGGCTAGCGACCATCTTGGATTTCGGCCGATTTTTAGAAATGTCTAAAAATCTTCTCTCAAACCATTTGAGGGATCGATTCTGAACTCACGAAATATGATCTAGGTTAAGAGCTGAATCACGTTTGTTCAAGGGAACTTGATTGACCAAATGGTTCAGCGGCCAGGCCATCTTGGATGACCTAGTTTTCACAAAAACGACTTCTTCCCCAGAACCGCTGAATCGATCAGGCCGAAATTTGTGATATATAATTAGCAACTAAGGCTGATTAATATTTGTTCAAGAGAAGTTGATTCCTCAAAAACATGGCCGCGGTGGACCAATCAAAATATAGTATGTTTGGCAGCCATATTGGATTTTTTTATTTGATGGATTTTGAGGCAGAAATTGGTTTTATGTATGATAGTTAGTATTGTGATTTCAAATTTGCCATTTTCGAGACTGTTGGATAAATGGTTTAGCGGCCATCTTGGATCATTTAACCGCCAAATTTGCCATTTTCGAGACTGTTGGATAAATGGTTTAGTGGCCATCTTGGATCATTTAACCGCCAAAATCTCCCATACTCAAGCAATGGGAAATTTAAAATGTATTTTCGCGATATCTTGGATTTTGGTCAATTTTTAGAAATGTCTTTAAAGATCTTCGCCAAAACCGTTTGGGGGATCAATTCAAAACGCGTGAAATATCATCTAAGACAAGAGCTGCACCAAGTTTATTCAAGGGAACTTGATTGGCCAAATGGATTGGCAGCCATCTTGGATAACCTATTTTTTGCCAAAACAACTCTAGAACCACTGAGCAGATTGGGCCGAAACTTGGGAGATATTATTAGGCACTGAGTGCCATTAAAGTTTGTTCAAGGGAAGGAGCTTAGTCAGAAACATGGCAGAAGTGGACCAGTCAAAATGTGTTTTGGCGGCCATATTGGACTTAGTCATTTAAATGACTACTCCTAAACCACCCACCAACAATTTTGACACAAATGCACAGTGCTCCAGGTGAGCGACACAGGCCCCTTGAGCCTCTTGTTATGTATGGTATTCTTTAACTATTTATTGGTTGGACCGGCCAAAGACAGCCTCTATAGCACTCTTGGACAATATCCATTTGACGCACAAGGAAGGCCACCACTTGATGATTAAGAGTCGGGTAATCGAGCCAGCTATTCCAGTACATTGGGTAGTTCATCGAGAGTGAATTCTAGGCTTGTCATTGAGTGATTATTGTTTTGGGTAATTGCAATCGATTATTTAGGAATAATCGAGATTACTCGATTAATCAGTTTGGGTACATGTTACCAAGACATAACGGCAAAGGATGTCATGGCGAAAACTATAACAGTGTTTAGAGACGTCCAGTTTGCAGGCCAAGAGAAGACCATCCCATGAAAAATGTACCACTGGAATGCCCAGCTCGATTCTCGAGCCAGTCATTCCAGCAATACATCTTCAAAGATAATCCTCTTCTGGCCTGCAAATGGACACACATTCACTGGACAAAATGTCCACGCTTGGCGCACAAGGAAGACCACCACTGATGATTGACAGTTGAAATAGCTGGCTCGGGTAATCGGGCCAGATACCCCAGTGCATTGGGAAATTCATCTAAACCGAATTCTAGGCTTGTGCGATTATTGATTTGGGTAATCTCGATTAATCAGGTTGGGTACAATTTACCAAGACATAACAGCAAACAGATGTCAAAGTCGAAAGCTGTAACGGTGTTTAGACAAGTCCAATTTGCAGGCCAAGATAAGACCATCCCCGAAAATGTATCACTGGAATGCCTGGCTCAGTTCCCAAGGCAGTAATTCCAGCAATACACCCTCAAAAAATAATCCTCTCCTGGCCCGCAAACGAGCATGCATTCACTCAGCAAAATGTCCATGCTTGGTGACGGCAGGCCAAGTCAATGTTTTAGCAAAGAGCAGGGTAGATAGAATAAATCAATGAACAGAAAGATTGAACAAGTTCATAGTGTGCCCACAACATCTGATTTTTGGGGGTCCCAGGGACCCCACTCTCAGATTTGGGGGTTCCATTGTAAAATCTGGGTGTCCCATGGGGTCCTCATCTGAAATATGGGGGTGTCCCATGTTTTTTTCTTAAAATAAACACAACACATTGATCTAATTATAAAGCACTTTATTAAACATGCTGAAAACATTGTCAGTCATTGCAGTGGTAAATTTAAAAAAATATGTATTCTGCGATTTACAATGGTGGATAAAATTGATCTATTGAAATGGCCCTTGTATATTTAACTAATAACATGTGAACTGCATGTCAATAAACAATAACTTAAAGCACTGTACTTATTTGTTGTCTGATAAACGAACCAACCTACATTGACAACCTTGTATGATTAACATTTCCAAAGACCACTACATTCGTAATTAGCAAAGACCACTGCATTAGTTTTTCTATTAAACCCTAACTTGACTTTGGACGAATTGAAAAATTACGAGTATCTGGGGTGAGTTTGCTCAAGGACGACTTGACCTACTTCGATATAATGCGCACATATTTTTTATAATTTAACTTGAATAACTAAATATAGTGGAATACATAGGTTAAGATCAGACAAAACAATAATTTATCAAAAATAATCTGTATAAATCAGATTAAACTGCGTAATTAGTGTAAATATATCAGCCAATAACCGGATATGTCTAATTCATAGGGAGTAACTATGTAACGCGATTGCTGATTGGTTGAAGCATATAGATAACGCATTAGCGTGTATCAAATAAGGACGCTTGTATCGGGGAGCTTTGAGCTATACGCTGTTTGGAAAAAATCAATATTTTAACGTATGCCTACCTGTAGATCGACGATATCGTTGAACATGGGATGAGCTTTTTGGTTGAGAAATTGGGAACACCTAACGATCGAGTATTGTTAAACATTATAAACACTAATCCATCAGTCAATCAGTCAGCCGCTATTGCTAAATAAAAGACGGCTTATAGCGCGTATTGATACTGTTATTCAAACAGCAATACAAAGACACTGCCGCTAATCCGTCAAATGACCATTCAAATGTAAAAGATATCACAATATCTTCCATATATTCCTTCATCCATTTAGATATTTTGATAAGTAAATAGAAACAAATATTTTGCCTGTAAGTCGTTGCTGCTTTAGGCAAGTAGGCATGCGCAAATTAATTTCAAAATATTCAGCAGATTAGCGATAACAACGTTGTGATCTGTCCAATGTTCTGAGCTGTGAAAGGGTTAAGACACCCAGACACATTTGTATACGCTTGATCAGTTGTATTGGATTTCTCAAGCGTGAGTTCCTCTAGAGGGAGATTCCGCTGTTATCCGATCAAATACTGACACGTCAAACTGACGTTTAGCACAACAGACAGAAACATGGCGGGTATTTTTGCAATTTGTAGGCCAAACAAGGCGACTAACATCGGGCTTGTAAACTCATTATTTATAAAAATTAGATCAAATGGAATACTAAGGATGATTGGGGGATTGTGTTTACAATTAAATGTGGTGGTTGAATCTGATTTATGGGCATTAACAACTTTGAGTTGTGCAAGAAAACATACAACAAATTATAGTCTTAAACAACGCAGTAAGTTAATTTTCTGATCATTTTCAAATGTAAAAGATATCACAATATCTTCCATATATTCCTTCATCCATTTAGATATTTTGATAAGTAAATAGAAAAAAATATTTGGCCTGTAAGTCGTTGCTGCTTTAGGCAAGTAGGCATGCGCAAATTAATTTCAAAATATTCAGCAGATTAGCGATAACAATGTTGTGATCGAACACACAATACATTAGGTATATTTTTTAAAGTAAAAACATGCACAAATAAATATACACACACGATAATATAATCGATAATTAAAACACACGCAGTTACCAGTTTCTGTTACACTTTTTCACTGCGTCCCTCGTGCGTCCTCGGTGATGCAGAGGGTTCATTTTTATGCGTCCCTATGCCATTTTTATGCGTATATACGCGCAAAAGGACGCATAAGGGCAACTCTGCAAGTTCATCTTACATTCACAAGCGTGACATCGGATTTTAAAGCAAATATAAAATAGGCCGCATATTACACGAGTAACACATTACAAGGGACAATAATAAGGCAAGATTCAAACAGAAAGCAAAATAAAAAAAAAGTAAAAAATGTAGAAGGAATAGCAAGAAGATCAAATAATTAATTCTTGCATTCACATGTGTGACATCAGATTTTGAACATATATATGAAACAACACACATATACTGTACACAATAGGCTGGCAGCTACATGTAGTGGCTTGAGCAAAAAAAGTTGGCAACAAATCAAAATAAGCTTAGGTCTTAGAGTAAAAGCAGACATCAGAATAAGCAAAGCGCAGAATAAGGTGGAGGGTAACACAAGCCTCCAAAAAGTAGTAAGCAACAAGACAAGACTAAGCTTAGATTTAGAGCAAAAGCAGACATCAAAATAAGCAAAGCACATTTTACACAGACACTTGATGCAACAGTTTGAACAACAATTAGGATACCTTCATTGTTTGGTCTATCAACTATCTAGCCTTTGTGCCAACCTCATGTCATTATATCTGGGGACTGTGGTGTTATCTGGAAAGCGAAGGAATAAACAATATATATATATATATATATATAGTGGTAAGTGATTTTTTGTTGCTCTTTGTTATGCAGAAAACCCACCCATCAAGTGACCATGAGGACTGGACCTCTGCGTGTTGTTGCGTTTGCTTTAGCCATTCAAGTCTCCGCTTGGTAAGGCTCTCAGTGATGACAAAGTTGGATCCTTTCAGTCGCCTTTTTTGGATAAATATCTGGTGCCTTACATTGTAGGATGAGAGTCTGAAAATTATAGGCCTAGTTATGGGGCGTCCTTGTGGTGAGCATTTACTTGACCAGTGCTTTTGGTCAATTCTATGGCTTCGACAGAGGTATGGCTCAAGCTTTATACCGAGTTTCTCGTTGAGTACATTTATTATAATACTGTCTTTTGCTTCATCGTGTGTTTCATGAACTCCATGCAGTAGGAGACAGCACTTCGACTATATTGTTCAAGTTCATCAAGAATTAACTTTGTTTTATTGTTTTCTTCGTTCAACCTCTTGTTCTCAGCCTTAATAGTTACCAGCTCATCTTTAACTGCTTTCATTTTAGTATCTATGTCCATCTGTACTCCTTCGTATAGTTCTTGTTGCACCGAGTTTACAAGGTTCTCACTGGCTGCTATGGATTGAGCAAATCTGTGAATAAGTGTTTTGTCTTTTGGGTCAGCAAGTTTTTCTAATATTGATTTTGTGATATAGTCCACAATGATGTCTAACAGTTCTCTATTGTCTAATAAGGCATCGTGTATCCTACTTTTCAGTACCTTGGCATCCACTGGTAAGTCATCATGTTCATCATCGATGTTAGATTGGTCACTATTTGCTTCGCTTGTGCCTACTGCTGCCATTGCTCCCTTCAGTCTCGATCTCGATCCCGCTCTTTTCTTTTTGTCGCCAGTTTTCGTATTGCTCATTATGCACTTTGTTTAATGTCCTGTCCCTTGATTGCTGAATTTAAATGTGCTAGTTGTCTGGGAATGTTATTCATTCAAATAATCATCTCACTTACACAGAATTGCCAGATTGATAGTATTATTTATAATATTATAGCCAAGTGACAGAAAAACAATTCTCAGGCAGCCATTTTTCTTCTTTTTTTTTGAAAGTTCACTGAAACTAGAGCCTCACTGAAACTGGATACTCCACTATAAAGTGAGAGATTTAAGATTATTTATTTGGTGTTCAATATATAATACTCATACATCATAATTGGGCAGTCCATCAGAGGCAGGGCATATAAATCGATGGACCCACTACACACAGAACAAATCAATACATTGCATATGTCGTCCAGTAAGGTGTTTTCGAGGGTCATGTGATTTCGAGGGTATATACTTTTGACCTCACATGCATGTCACTTAGGTGATATCAACACTGTCTTTATTAGCTCACCTGGCCTGAAAGGCCAAGTGAGCTTATGTCGTGGTGACCATCTGTCGTCCGTCCGTCCGTCCGTCCGTCAACTTTTCCTTTAAAACGACTGGAACGATTTCAATTATATTTGGCAGGAAGCATCCGTAGGGCATATGGATCCAAATTTGTTCAAACGAAGCCGATCGGCCAATTTGGCCAGCTTGGATTTTGGCCGATTTTTAGAAACGTCTAAAGATCTTCTCCGAAACCGCTTGAGGGATTGAAGGAAACCTCATGAAATATGATCTAGGGCAAGAGCTCAACCAAGTTTGCTCAGGGGAACGTCATTGGTCAAATGGTTCGGCGGCCATCTTGGTTGACCTAGTTTTAGCGAAAATGACTTCTCCAGAACCGCTGAACGGATCACGCCAAAATTTGGCAGGTATGATTAGGGAGTAAGGGCCAGTAAAGTTTGTTCAAGAGAAGTTGATCCGTCAAAAAACATGGCCGCCGTGGGCCAATCTAAATATAGCATGTTTGGTGGCCATATTGGATTTTTTTGTTTGATGGACTTTGAGGCTGACATTGTTTTTATATAGAGTTTTGGGTATTCTGTCAGATAAATGGTTTGGCAGCCATTTTCCCGCCAAAAGCTCCCATACTAAAGCAATGGGAAATTTAAAATGTCTTCTTTTCGAGAACTACTGGGCTGATTTCAATTATATTTGGCAGGAAGCATCCTTAGGGCATAGAGATTCCATTTTGTTCAAACGAAGCCGATCGGCCAATTTGGTCAGCGGCCATCTTGGATTTCGGCTGATTTTTAGAAATGTATTTTAAAATCTTCTCCAAAACCGTTTGAGGGATCAATTCAGACCTCATGAAATATGATCTGTGGTAAGAGCTGACCCAAGTTTGTCCAAGGGAACTTGATTGACTAAATGGTTCAACGGCCATCTTGGATGACCTCGTTTTCGCAAAAACGACTTCTTTCCCAGAACCTCTGAAGTGATCAGGCCGAAATTTGTGACAAGGTGGTAAAATTACGAATTTCCGTTTGTGAGGCTATAAAAACGGCGACCGCTTATCAAAACATGTTGGCTTCCATTATGTCAAGATGTTTTAATTGCTCAATCTAGCCGACATTTGAGAACAGCCCATAGAGTTAAAATGGCAGTAGAGTGCTTACGCTCATACCTTTATTTCGACATATTATATACATGTAGCCTCCAAAAGGGACTCAATTCTCTTGATAATTGGAAGAGAATTTGAATGTAGAGGCAAATTTATATATTTTTATGAGAAATGAATTTGTATTGGCTATATTAATCTGACACCTTATTCAACTACGTAATAGAATTAGCATACACGCTCTACTGCTATTCTATATCTATGAAACAGCTTGCCAAGATTCTCTAATCTTGTTAAATGGCATTTTTCGCTTTATTACATCGTTGGATTAATAGAATGCGAAGGTTAGCACTGTGCGAGAATCCCTGAAGTTTGTTTGCTTATAATGGCTATAGATATGCAATTCAACTATATAAATATACCGATGTAAATCGGAAATCATCCATTCAAAGCGTGAGAAAATCAAAATAAGCCTTTCCCGAAATATTGTAACAGGAATTTCGTGGTAATATATATTTCCATGATTGCGGTATGAGATTTTGTCCACAGTGCATTTCAGTCTTTGTTTTCCGATTTTGGTGTCTAAATATCGAAAATAATCACCAAACTTTGTGGAAGTGCTCAGCACAACCTGATAATGCTGCAATACCAATAAAAATAGTTCAAAGGACATGTGTATATACGAGAATATACGGAAAGATGACCGTTTTTAAAGAACAGAAAAAGGTGATACATACATATATATGCACATTGCAAAGCAATAAAAAATTTCTATTAAAAAATGTAATGGTAAATTAACACACACAATACTAGATGACTATATTGCGAACTCTAGAATTAAGAAGAATTATATTCACTGATTATTGCCTAACACTCTGCAACTAAGTATATACTTGTTATTTCACAATAGACTCAGGATCTGCAGCGAAAGAAAAAAAATTATATGGCGATTCGACGGAATAACTAGCTGGTTCTCTCAATGACAAAGGTGTTATCTTGCTATTGTTAGCTTGTTTATTCTAGCGCTTTGTGCTGTGATTTGTAATTATTCGATACGTGCATGACATTGCAGGATATAAACTCCAGGAACACAGGCGGTGAATCGACTATAATTGTACTCATGTACTCTTAAAATGCGATGGATAAGTACACACTTCAGAAACATGAAATTTTAACGATTTTCCGAATTTTCATCAATTACATCTTAAAAATCACGATTTAAAAAATAAATCTAATGTTACAATTAAATCGAAAAGTCATGCAAGCCTAATTAATACCCAAAGAATAATGATGTGGTGGTGCAATCCATAGCATTGAGGTTGCCATTTGTGTGAGAGTGTATTTTTTGGCGTCAAGTTTCAAAGTTCAATGACAATGACCCAATTATGAAGATTTAGTTTTTGACAGTAACTCAAGTCTGACTGAATATATCCTTAACAAACATGGTAGTCTGATGAAGCTGAAAGACTTCAGGATCAACGGTTGTGTTCGCTGATCTGATCTGAAATAATGTGTGACAATAACTAGTTTATTCTTACCAATCTGGGTGGTGGAGTGCGGGTCTACACAGACATTTTAAACCAAACTTGGCTGGAAAGACACTATATCATATGTAGGCTTCCGATTTTTATATACAGAAATCTGATTGCCTAATGTTCCAGGTGAGTGGCCCAGGCCCTAGGGGCTCTTATTTTGCCATTAATATTACATATTTTTGTTTTGCAGGATTTTGCAATCCGCTGTGACCAAGCATGCGAGGCAGCAGAAGCATTCTCCAAGCTGTTCTATGAGACTCTAGATAAAAACAGACATGTGAGATTTGCAACTATTTATTTTATTTTATGTTTAATGGTTAACCCTTTCATGACGAAGACGACCAAAACTGGCGTTTGAAGTGGTCATGGGAAATGTCAATTTGCAGGCCAAGAGAATACTATTTTTGAAAATTTACTATTGGAATGACTGGCTCATCTATCGAGCCAGTCATTCCAGTGGTAAATTTTCAAAAATAATATTCTCTTGGTCTGCAAATGGATATTTCTCAAGACCACTGTAAAAGTTATTTTTGGTAGGATTGACCACTAAAGGGTTAAAACACCACAGATTACACTTAACTGTTGTATTGTGTCATAAAACTACTACTACTGAAACACAGTGATCCGGCTGGATCAGTTACTGTCCTAAAGCAGTGATCTGTATGTGAAAAGACCTGCCTGCCGATCACAGGATCAGTAGTTAATTTCAGCCCTGCCCACCCCTTTCTAGCTAAGCTCCATCCACATTTTATGCATTGCTGGAACTGATTTGAAATTTTGAAACTTGAATTCCTAGAATCTAAATTTCAAGGTAACTATATAGGTATGCTGTTGAATTCTAATATGTCTATATCAACAATGGCTCCCGGTCAAATTAGTTTCAAAATATTCAACAGAATGTTTGTTAAATTGTAAATTAATCAGAGACAATGAAATTCGGACACTTTCGTGATCGACTAAGTTTCCAGTTTAATGATGGACATGTATGTCATTTGGATTGTGACGTCAGCTAATGGGTGACATATTTTAAATATGACGTTGGATAAATTGAGTGACAGATTTGATCCCTCCATTAATAAGCCCTGTCCGTCTGATTTGTTTCTTAACCTTTCAATGTGCAAGATTTTTCACAAAGATTGAAATTTTTTTTCCTGAGTGTATCGTGTGTGTGTGTGTGTGTGTGTGTGTGGTGTGTGTGTGTGCATAGGCAGGTTTTGGCCGGCTTTACCACTAAAGGGTTAACCTTTTAATGCTCAAGCTGCCCAAAAACGGAAAATCTCCATTTGCAGACAATGGGACGACTACTTTTGAAAATTTACCACTGAATGACTAGCTCAATAACATTAGCCAGTCACTCTAGTTGTAAATTAAAATAAAAAAAATCTCTTGGTCTGCAAATGTACATTTTCTATGTAAATTGAAATCTTCATGACGAAATTAGTGTTTCTCATGACTTCTAAATTTTGGAGCTCCCAAGGACCTCACACCCTGAAATCTACAGGGATCCCAAACTGAAAATCTTTGGTTCCAATACAGTTGTTCTCATCGATGCTAAAATTAGACGGTACCATAGACTTACAGCTATGAATTATGTAGACGAAGAGGTTATTTTTGAAAATTTGCCACTGGAATGATTGGCTCATGGCTCGGTTATCGAACCTGACTGGCTCAGTTATCGAGCCAAGTTATTCCAGTGGTACAATTTCAAAAATAGTCTTTTATTGGTCTGTAAATGGACATTTTCCAAGACAATTGCAGAAGCTGTTTTTCACCGGCTTCAGTGTGAACAGGTTAATTAGTAAAGCATGTTTTGATTTGCAGGTAATCAGTAGAATGTATTTGAGCACAGCTACCTTGAACTGGAACGGTAACGTCCTGTCCGGGACAGAACAACTGGTCAAATTCTACGATAATCTACCTACATCTGAACATCAATTAGAAACATTGGACAGTCAGCCGGTCATAGGTCAGTCTCGGTCCACAATTAGCTACATGTATCTCAACATTAAATTCCTAGTAGCTTTCAAATTACGCATCATCCATTAGGCTTGCTCGATTACGCGATTAAATAAAAAATCATGATTATTTTTTAAATCGTGAATTTATATGATTAAAAATTAAATAATCGAATAATCGTGAATAATTCTACAGCATAAAATATTTCAAAACCTACCTTTTAATTATTCTTTAATGCGATTGGTCACGGAAATTTACATTTTGCTCAACGAATGCATGCCCATTTGCAGGCCAAGAGAAGATTATTTTTGAAAATGTTTCATTGGAATGACTGGCTCGAAAATCGAGCCAGTCATTCCAGTGATACATTTTCAAAAATAATCTCTTGGCTTGCAAATCGACCTTTCTCAACATCATTGGGTCTTTCGTCATTGATATGCTTTTTTGCTGTTATAACTGGGTAATTTGTACTCAAGCTGATTAGTCGAGTAATCGCGATTATTATTAAATAATCGACCGTGATTACTGAAAGCAATAATCGCGCAAGCCTAGCACACTAAGTTTATTTTAAAGCTGTTGTTGATTTGGTAACCAGCAAACTTTCTTTGGAATTAGTTTCAAAATAATTTCAGCAATTACTTTAAATACATGTATGTGTATATGACGTCAGTGGTTCTATCACGGCACTGGAATTTAGAGTACAAGATGGGAATTGTCATGTCGCATACAATAGACCTTTCCACTTTATCCATCCATCCATCATATGATGTCATAATTAACTACTGTACATGTGTAGAATGACATCATAATCAATGACGTCATTATGACATCATGAATGACATAGATAAGTTCTCCATGAACGCATAATTGAAGATGGACTATGTATGCATTGTACGAATTGTATGTCTACTATTTAATAAATATTCTGTTGAATATTTTGAAACTAATTTGACTGGGCACTATTGCTGCCATAGGCATCAAAAGTATCCAGTCAAATAAGTTCCAAAATATTTAAGAGCTTATCTGTATAGTTTTCTGGAAATTAAGCCAGGGAGTTCAGGAAGCGATTGATTCTAACACGAGCAAGGTGTGGGTGGAGCTAGGAGCGATTGATCCCAATACAAGCGAGATGTGGGTGGAGCTTAGCTAGAGGTGGGTGGGGATTAGCAAAAACTGGAACCGTCCATTGGTATCATCAAGAGGCCACCGATTCTCCATCCACCTATTGTAGGAATCCAGTTTTATCTATACATACATGTATTTAAAGTAATCTTTAGCATCGCCTGTGTTGGGATCGATCTATTCCTGAACTCCCTAACTATTAATTTCCAGAAAACTATACAGATACATGTAAGCTGTTGAAAATTTTGAAACAAATTTGACTGGGTACTGTTGCAACAGCACCCAGTCAAATTAGTTTCAAAATATTTAACAGCATGTTTATTAAATAGTAAAGACATGCGCTTCGTACAACCGGACAGACTATTACGCGTTTAAGACAGGCTAATTCGAGTCATTCATGACCTAATTGATTGTGACGCCAGCATACACGTCACATAGTTGATTATGATGTCATATGATTGACTGAGAAACTGGAATCTTCCATTGTGATGATGACACACTATGTCTGGTGAAACAAGAAATTAACCATTCCCTTCAAATCAACAGTCCTGGCAAAATTTGACACATGAATAGGATCACCACAGGGGAATGGTTAGTCACCAGTCATGCCAGTGGGTTTCATGTCGCTGTAGCTCAATCATCGATTTGAGAACATTCTACAAGCCCAAACCCGCCAATCTCAAAGCTAGATATATGCCACTAGAGAAGTAGTAAGTAGATGATGTCTGATGTCGATTTCATCGATGAAGCAAAGGGTCCCGTTAATGGACTGTTACCAATGGTTGCTAAACTATTCAAACCTTCAAACCTCTTCATGAATGAGGCCAAAGCCGAGGTCACACATCGTCATATATATTCAATTAGGCTTGTGCGATTATTGCTTTGAGTGATCACGATCGATTATTTAAAAATAATTGTGATTAGTCGATTAATAATCCTGGGTCCATAGCAACAAAAGAATATCAATGACGGAGGTTGCAATGGTGTATAGAGAAATTTATTTGTATGGTAAGAGACGAATATTTTTGAAAATGTATCGCTGGAATAGGCGACTCGATTCTCTTGGCCTGCAAAGAGACATTGCCAAAGACCTCTGCTGAACGATGGGAAAATTTAAATTTACGATAGAATGTAAGCATTTATGATGAACAATTATGTTATTATTATTACACGTCTCTCTTTCAGCTGACACAGCCCATGGTCAGACAACAATTATTGTCACAGTGTACGGATCTGTGAAGTTCTACAAGAACGAGGCCAAGTCTTTCACACAGAACTTTATGCTAACATCGCAGGAAAACAAGTGGAAGATTGTTACAGACGTTTTTAGATACCAAATCTGATTAACCCTTTAACCCTCACATACCAGAAACAAGGAATTTCTCTGGTTAAATGGGTATAGTGAGGAGCGGCAGTGTTTGTATCCTCCGCGGAGAATTGTGTATCAATAGTGTAAGGGAGTAACTTGACCATTCTTAAATCAGATTTAACCGTTTAATGTCTAAATGTGGTCAAGAAAATATAATATTTCCTTATTGAATATCATTTAGCAGGCTAAGAGAAGACTATTTTTGAAAGTTTACCACTGGAATGACTGGCTCGGTTATTGAGCCAGTCATTCCTGTGGTAAATTTTCAAAAATTGTGTTCTTTTGGCCTGCAAATGGACATTCCTCAAGGCGACTGCAGAGGCTGGTTTTGGCCGGCTTCATCAGGAAATGGTTAATAATAATGACGTACCAGGAGAGAAAATTGTAAATTTTCGACTGGGATCCTAATTGTGAATTTTAAATGAAGTTCCAAGCGATTTGCTATGGAGAAAATATTTCTATTCTCTAGGGATTACTCCTCTTACAGGTTCTTTGACTGTGTTAGTTAAACTAGGAATAAAGATCAAACAGATTATCACCATCATTTTTCGTCATCTTTTATTGTTATATAGAGGTTATAGTGTGTGTGTGTGTGTGTGCGTGCGTGTGGGGTGAGGTGTGTCAGAGTGGTAGGCTAGGTTTGTACAATTATTCATGTATGATTACAAAACTAAGATTTTCAATCTCAAAGACAGTTGTTTGCGTAATGGACACTGGTTCAGAGCCTGTTTTGGTTTAGGCCGGTGCTATGGGTAGAGGTTGCCGGTGCTACTGGTTCGTCGGTGTGGTGCCATTTAGTGGCCTGCTCTCCTCTCTGCGGTGTAAGATCCACTGCTGATGAACTGGCGGTGTTATGAGCAGTTGCTTTGTCGCCCCTTGTTGGGTGACTGGCGGTTCTAGTGTCCATGTTGGATGGTGCAAGGAGTAACTCTGTGCTTACAGAGGTCACTGTTAGTGCTTGTAAGATGGTGGTACTACTACCTCATTTTCTGCGCCTAGCATCTTTGCGGTTGTAGAACTCATTGGTGATTTAAAAGGGTTCCAACAACGTAGTCTCTTGGACTGACTTCTCTAGTAGAAGTATACAAATATTGTGTATCCTTTAATAAAGACCATTTATTGCATCAAACATAATCCAAAATTGAAGAAAATGTGAAAAATTATAAATCATGTAATATTAGTAATCCGCTCGGGTTAAATCAAATTAAGAAGTATCAACAATTTTTAAGAGGGAGTACTCGGGTACCCGTTTGATAACAGGAAAGGTTATAGATCTAACTTGTCTCAAACTCGCGTTAGTGTATGAGCTCTCGCGAGAACATGTCATGTGCCTCAAATCACAAAAGAGTAGTTTTTGGCTCGCTAACATAAGCAGCGTACTACTGCATTTTAATTCTTTGGCATTCAAGCAAATTTCGTTGCACGTTTGATTCCAGCTTTGGATCATTTTATGTTGGTCACTTACATTGGGCTCTCTGGGTCTTGCCAGTTTGTATCGGTATTGTGTTCGGAATTAGCACTTTAATTGTTTATAGTAGCATTTCTGAACGCCTATTACTATCTGACAATTAGACTGAAAGCGGTTTTAGTGGTCAGCCCTACCAATTTTCATTCTTTTATCATTATGTTAGCAATTCTCGTTTGAAGTAAAGTTTGTAGGTCTTCAGATATTATCAATACTAATGGGCGAACTGGTCGAAATATTCCCCGTTACATAGTTATTTGTGTTAAATAAAACTGTTAAATTTCCCCCACCCTAACGCACAATGACATGTTCACTATAATTGATGATCACGATTATGAAAACTGAATAATTGTGCAACCCTAGGTAGGGGGACAGCCTGCTGGCTAAGGTCTGTTTAACCATATGGCTTGTGCCTAGAGACTCCATGGTGTGGAGATTATATATCCTGTACAGTGTACGCTTCCTTTTTCATTTCCTGATTGGAGTGATTATGTTTGCACATGGGTCCCCTCTTAGAACCTGGGTAATGCAGTAAGAAGCATCCTCCGTCCTAAGGTTAAGTAGTGCAGTATTGCTCTTGAAATATCAGTTTAAAGAGTCCTCTTTCTGGTACATTATGTTGATAGGGGTGGTGGGGGTGAGGTTGTTTGGGTGGGGGATGGGGTGAGATGCCTATTATCCCCATCCTTTGCTACTTCTTTGAGAAGAATTAACTTTGAAATGAAGGGCAGGATTGTCTCTGGTCAACTGGAGATTGTCTGAATTGGCTCCTACTGTCTCCCCTGTTCAAGATTGAAATCAACAAATTCTGCTAAAGGAGTTAGTACCTTCAATGAAGCTATCCCCCGCTAACCCCGGCACCCCTCTTCAACAGAAACAGACCAAGCGACCCTATTTCGACCACACTTTCGCATCTGAGAACCTTGAATTCACAGGCTTAATCAAAAATATTCTATGGGCACGAGCAGCACCATCTGCACCTCTGCGTACATTGGAGACCATCCACCTTCTATGTTCTAGCTCGCTTAGGTGCCATAGTGTCATTCGCGTCACTCAAGCCCTTTCCACCGTCGACACCAGAGCTACTGTCACCGTCCTCGTCTCCTGCCTTTATGTCACTATGCACATTTATGTCACTATACCAGAAGGCATACAACCAACTTTAGTAGAACCCCATACTCATCTATGTGATGCCGCTGGAACTCCCCCTAGAAGTTGCAGGTTAGCCGCCAACTTCACGATACAGATAGATCTTTGGTTTATCCAACAATATATTGTAGACTACATCGTGCATGATGTTTTGGTTGGCATTGCCTTTCTCAAGAACTATGGAGCCATAGTACATTGTGGTTGGCAAGAATTAGAAATTGATAGGCGCTGAATTCCCTCGGTGAACGTTCTGCACTCCATAACACCTGTGCACTTACTTTCTCTAGTACCACCACCATTCACCCCGGCAGAGTAGAAATTCTTAGAGTTTCCGCATTGAACCCCCATCTTCGAACATCTGATGCCCTTTTGGAACCTGACAGAGCTTTTTGAACAGACCACCGAGATCGTTTTTACCGGAGAAGTAATCAGTCTTTGTAACCATGACCGCATACCCTATAACGTTTTCAATACTTCCGCTCAGACCATCACTGGAAGCTGGCCCCATTTTCACCGCCCTTATACCACTATCACGCGTCAGCTCCTTGCTGCCATATATTTCAGCAATCACTTCAAACACTTTCTTTATGACAAGGCTTTCATATTACGTACTGACCACGCATCCTTACGTTGGCTCGGAAACATACGGAACACTGAGGAACAAATTGCCCACTGGCAAGAGACCCTCTAGCGTGTTCAATTTGGCATAATCCACCACCCTGGCAAACTACATGGAAATGCCAATGATTTATAACGAAAATACCCTGGATTTCACAGACCAGCAGATGATTTCAAAGACCCTCCCATGCCTACATCCGTCAATACACACAGCCTAATAGAAACATTTGGAACACCACTTTTACTGCAGCTCTCCGCCGAACATTGGAACATAGACCATCTGCATACCGCAGAAGTGTAGGATCCCCACCTTGGCCCTTAATGAGCTGGTTACGCGAGCATGAACACCCCTCTCATGAGCAAATATCATCTGCTTCGAGCACCACCAACGACTTGAAGAATACTGTTTAGACGACCGACTACTTTTATACCGAAACCGCCTTGTAGTATCCAGGAGTTATCGCAAAATAATCCTAGAGGCTAGAACAACTACATGATTGTGCGGAAGATTTCGTGCATGACCAAACATTAGAACGAATAAGCCCTCGCTTCCACTGGATAGGAATAGACGTTTCCGTAGAAATCTGGACCACCAAATGCACCCAGTGTCAACGACATGCCATGAAGACCAGCACCGGCACTCTTAAAACTTGCATAGTGGGCGCAACATTTGAACGAGTCGCTATTTATATAATGGGACTTCAGACCTCGGAAACCGCTTCTTCTTTTTGATCGCTGGTATCACACTTGGAGAGCCGTTCTCAAGATGAAATCTGTGGTTTTCTGCAGTTCTTCAACAGGCCCATTAGCTTTTCAAGAAAAAAGGTTGACAAAGGCCAGATCTCTTCTCTCAGCAGCTGATACGTACTGCAACATTGAAGTATGTGCTCTGTGGTCTCTTCTGCTTCTCCACAAGGACAAGCGGGCGATGTAAGGTGGAACCGCCTGTACATGTGTTGGTTTAGTCTGTTATGTCCAGTTCTGAGATGAAAAATGGTCACTTGCTCTGGCTACGAGAGATGATGGTAAGCATCTTCTGATTGAGGTGTTCTATAGAGTGACTTGATGATAGTCTTCATCTCTGTTTGTGTAACCATGTTTTCTGTCTGATTCTCTTCTGCACCCACCTTTGCCATCCTGTCTGCTTCCTCATTTCCTTGGACTCCACAGTGTGAGGGATCCACTGCAATGCTATCCGAAAGCATTTGATGGTTTGTAGTGCTTCTTCAAGTTGTGGCAGCTTACCTTTGGTGATAGCCTCAAGGATGGAGCGGGCATCAGATAAAAAGACAACCTATGCAATAGGGTCTGCTGTTCTGCTGATGGTATTAGCTGAATGGACCAGTGCTTCGACTTCAGCTCTGTAGTTTGTGCAGTGTTTGCCTGTCGGTATTGCAGCTGACTCATGTTGTCCGTTTGGATACTGTATGTGCAGTCCGGCACCTCGGCTCCTAATTGCATCTTTGGCTGATCCATCTGTGTAGATCCTTATCCATGTCTCCTGAGGGTACATTTCTTCCAGCATGGCTAGGGTCAGGGCCTTCTTGCTCACATCACTGTGTTCATCTTTGGTTGTGAGATAAGGTACTGTGGTGCGAATAGCTATGCTCTCTAGTTTGTTTTCCCAGGGTGGAGGATCAAGGGTGTGGTTTGGGTCTTCTATTTGTGCTGGCAACATTTCTTCGTGTTTCCTTTGAAGTGCTTTTGTCTCTTTCACAAAACTTGATCTTTTACGTCTTCCTGATGACAGCTGTGCTTGCCTGATCTTCATCGGGTGGTTGTTGAACGATTTGAACTTTGCAGCTTGGATCAGTGCTTTGTATTCCCTTCCTTTACTAAGTGGGGGGATGCCTGCTGTCTGCTCCATTTTTTCTATTGGTGTTGATCTCATTCCACCAGTGATGATGCGCAGTGCCTGGTTTTGTACTCTGTCGAGGTTCTGTTGATGAGATTTAGCTGCTGTCATCCATGAGCTGGATCCATACTCAAGGTGTGGTCGTACGGCACCTAGGTAGGTGGTCTTGAGGATCCTTTCATTGGCACCCCACTTTGTTCCTGCCAGCCTCCTCATGATGTTTAGCTTTCTTCTGGCTTTTGCCTCTGCGTTCTGGATGTGCTCCCTCCATGTTAATCTTCTGTCATAGGTGACTCCCAGGTATGTCTGCTGGTCCTCGTACTCGAGTGTAGTACCGCCCAGTGTCAGATTGCCAACCTTGGTTTTGGTGGACAGTGAGAATAGCATGGCTGATGATTTTTCTTTGTTGATGGTAATACACCAGCGATTGGCCCAAGCTGTAATTCTGTCTAAGGCGAGCTGCATTCTGTACGTGGCAGTCGTTGTGTACTCCTCGGTGCACCAGAGTACAAGATCATCTGCATAGAGGGATGCTTGGATCCCATTGGGCAGCTCTGCTACAATGTCATTAATGAAGAGTATGAACAGAGTTGGTGATAATACTCCGCCTTGTGGTACCCCTTGTCTCAACAATACATTCTGTCCAGATTGTCCATCCACCAGCACCCTAGCTCTGCGATTGTGTAGGTATGACTTGGTCCATTGGAACATGTTGCCACCGATGCCTGTGCGCCGGAGCTTCACGAGGAGGCCATCCTTCCACACCTTGTCAAATGCCTTCTGCAGATCGATAAAGGCAGCTAGCATCACCTTCTTGGCTTGAAAAGTGTCCTCTATGACCTGTGCAAGATGTGTTGTTTGATCTTCTGTGCTCCTGTATCTTCTGAAGCCGGCCTGCTCTGAAACTATAATGTTCTCTGACTCCAGGTACCACTGCAACCGCTGGTTGACGATGCGCTCCATGGTCTTGCATATGCAGCTTGTAAGACTGATAGGACGGGAGCTCAGCACTTTCGTCTTGTTCTTCCCTTTTTTCAGAATTGGCTTCCTTCCAGCACTGAGGAACCTCTCCATTGGTCCAACTGAGATTAAAGATGTCTAGCAACTTGCGGAGAGATGCATTACCAAGGTGTTGGATCATTTCATTCGTAATGCCATCTGGCCCGGGAGATTTCTTCTTCTTCAATTGGCGCATAGACTTCTTCAGTTCTGCTAAACTAATGTCAGCTTTCATTGTTGGTGTCTGTTCTTTCCTTTTGCTCTTTTCAAAACTCTTTTTGACGCATTCGTGGTATAGAAATGTTGCTTTCTTTTGCATATGCCTTCGCAAAGGCATCTGCAGCCATCTTGCCTGACAGTGTTTGTCCATCTTCTTCAAGAGTAATCTTCTCTCCCCCGACACCCTCATCATTCAGTGCTTTAGTCAGTCTCCATAGCTTTGTGGTGTCTCTCTAAATTAAACCCTGCCTTCTTTTCTCTCCAGCTTCTTCTTTTGGCCTCCAGCTTGGTCTTTAGATACCTGGCTTTAGTTTGTTGTAGTGTGAAGTGGTTTTCATGACAGGGATTACCCTCTGCATCTTCTCTGGCCTTGTCTAGTTTATCATGTGCTGCTTGCAGTTCTGTTGTCCAGTAGGGGCGGTAGTTTTTCCTGAACCCTCGAGGAATCGCTTCGTTGGCAGCCTTGAGGATACTTGAATTAAATTTCTTGACCGCATTGTTGATGTTTCTCCCTTCTACTGCTATATTTTGGTAAGCTCATTGGAACGAATGCCGAACAGACTCCAATTTGCCTTTTTGTAGTTCCACCTTGGATGTTGAGGTGAACTTGTCGCAATACTTCCAGAAAGAGAGAGGAGGACTGGGCGGTGGTCGCTTCCTCCTAACTGCGATCTGACCACTCTACTGACGTTTTTGTGAATGTCTTCTGTACAAAATGCCAAGTCCGGCGTTGTTGTCGAGTGCCACCAGCGCGAGTAGATGGTAGGCTGATCTGTGGGATCGTTGACAAGTAAAAGGTGCTTTTCATCTTGCCATGCTTCAATGTCTTCTCGTTTATCAAGTGTTCTGTATCCCCAGCTCTGAGACTGGCTATTAAAGTCTTCCGCAATGAGGAAGTGGCAGTCCGGGACCTGGATTGTGTCAAGTGAGAGATTCTTGTCATTAGGGCAGTAATAATTGACAATGTCAATCACAGAGTTGCTGGTTGTTACCTTGATCTTGATATATTCTGCCTCTTCCATAAAGGTTTTGATCTGGCTGGCGTTCACGCTGTTTCGGACCAAGGTGATCACCCCGCCTTTCTTTCTTCCTCTTCGATCACACCGGAAAATCTGGTAACCTCTGATCTTAAATGGTTTTCGTTCTTGCAGGTGTGTCTCTTGGATGCAGCAGATATCAATGTTGTTTTCGTACAGGAACTGTTCGAGCTCTGATTTCTTGTTGGTAACCCCTTCTGTGTTCCAGTGCATGATGTTGATACTGGGGTTCTCTTTGGGTTTGGTCTTCTCTTTCGCTTGGCCAGTAGCTCTCCATCCTCGTCCCCTGGCTCCACAAGATGAGTTGATGGGACCTCCAGTAGCTGAGGGTGGGCTCCTTCGAGGCATGGAGCCCGGCGCTGCACCTGCCTGGCGGATCCTCACAGGGCGAGCACCATTTCGGTTGATTCGATCTCCATGTGTCATTCATTTGCGTTGTGCATAATGCTCTGGTTAGCCCCTCCAAATGTCTGGATAGACACCCAGTGGGTTACACCCCTGCGCCACGTTGAGGCCGAGCATATAGTCTTAAACAGGGGGGAAACCGCTATATCCTCCTCTTCCAAACCAAGAAGCAGCCACGGTTGCGGATACACTTGTCCACCGTTAAGTATGTTGCCGATGCGGAATTTCTAGAGAATTACACTCTGACCAAAAAATACACCTTACGTATTTTTAAAATGTGAACTTCACCCTTTCATCCACGTAGTGACGTAATGGTAGAAAGATTTAACCGGACCCTTGCAACTATGTTGACAAAAGAAATGCAACAGCATTGCCACGATTGGGCTTTATATTATTGAAAAAGATCGAAATATCGCGAAAATTTTACTATCACGCCATATTCTGCCTATTTGTCATGTATTTGTAGCGTAGGCTTCTATTACCGCAAGCTGTTCAATTTATTTCCAAACCAACATCTTTGCGAGAGGGGTGGGCTTATAATAGGAATAGGTCATGAAAGAGTTGAGTTCATTCTTTAAAATTGTTTTAAAAGATGGACTAATAATACGAAAATTGAACGCAATTTACCGGTACAATTTCTTGCCGGCGTACTGTATACCTCAAAACCATGATCGCGTGAGTGAAATTATTACCTGGGACGGTATAAATATTGTATATTTCTTAATAACCATGGTTTATAAAATCTAAATTAATCCTAAATTTGACAATAAATGGCGTAGCGAAATATATAAATCACGTGATAGTGTTTGCTCTCCTGTTTTTGGAGACGAGAAGTGGTGCGTTCACAAATGTGATAGCTAAATGAGCCGGTATACATGCTTTAGCCAGCAAGGTGAACTATCCAAGATGTTTCTGAAGGCTTACTATTATTAGTAAAATATATAAAAATCACGTGAATTTGCTCGCTCTCTTGCTTTTAGAGGCGAGAGGTGGTGCGTTCACAAATGTGAGAGCTAAATGAGACGGTATACACGCTTTAGCCTGCACGGTGAACTATCCGAGATGTTTCTGAAGGCTAACTATTATTAGTAAACGGGTACTCGGTAAATGCGGATCAGATCTAAACATTAGATATCTATGGATCTAATATCACGTGATTTGTACATTTTCACAAAGACGATATGAAATGTCAAATTTTTAGATTAATTTTGATCTAATAAATGATGGTTAAAACAACAGAGTACGCAATATTTGGTTTGTTCAACGTAATAATTTCACTCCCGCAAGTGTGCGGGCACACTTTCCCCTTGCATATAAGTATCCGAAGGCCATTCACGATCGTCAAGCATATGGCGAACCTCACGCCATCAGCGACCGCATCTGGTTGAGTGACCGACTCGGCCCACATGATCCAGTCCCAAGTTCAGCTATAAATGCGAAAATCAGATTTTACGTATCGCCTCTGTATGCCGGACCGCAATGAGGTTCTGCTTAATTGTGACCACCTCAAACCTTGTGTAGAATAGAAGACCGTAGCGCCGGGGGAACGTGACCTCGACGAGTACTGAACACCCACCATTCACCTACCGCCCCAGCTGACCGAACAACCATCACCTGATCTGCCCAATGGGGGAAGACAGTGCGATTGATGATGCCCACCCGAACGAATAGCAGGAACGAGGCATTCTAGAAAACTGTACTTGCTTGACCCTGGTCGGCGTCCCTTCGAGACACCCATTCCACTTTCGCCATCGGATATTCCGCTCACCACCGATGATGGTTTCCCGAAATGCACTGATGCCCCATTTATTTATACCCAGTGCCGTTCCCTTAGCTTAAAGGCTACCCACCTATGTTTCAAGTTTGAGTATCATGCTCCGCAGTGCCCCCCCCCCCCCACCGTTCCCCTGCCACCATTGCACGATGATCCTTTTCCGTTCGATTCCCCTCCCCCAGTCATCAGGTTACGCCCAAAACCTGTGTCAGCGTTCGAAATGAACTTATCTACATCATTCATAACGTCATTGATTATGACGGCAGTCTACATGTCACGTAGTTGATTATGACATCATATGCTGGACGTATAAACTGGAAATGTCCATTCGTACAATTTTGTGACAGACTTCCACTTTCGTGACGGTCATACGTCATCAGTCCTTGTTCTTTCGTCACAGCTCTTCTGTCATCAGTGAGAGTCCTTAGTTACCTCGGATTCGTATTGGTCCTCAGTGTACCCTGTCCACCTTCCTTTAGATCGGTACGAATCACACTTAACAGGTTTGTGCAGTGGCGTCTTCTAGAGCTTTGTTGCTTTTGGCACCGAGTACAGTAGATGCCAAAGCTTTCTGTTCACGATGTCTTGTGGCATTCGCAGAACATGACCAAACATAGACAACCTTTTTGGGCCACCTTCAGTGGCAGTGAGATTGTATTGTACATAATGTATAGCGCGTCATTGGAGATTATACTGTCCGGCTAGTGCGAGTGTGTTATAGTACGAAGGTGTCTGCAGAGTACCCCCCCCCCCCCCATCATATGACGTCATAATGAACTGCGTGATGTGTACAATGACATCATAATGAATGCCGTCATAAATGACGTCGATAAGTACGTCACGAACGCATATTTGAAGACGGTCTATGCGTTGTTGTACACATTGTTTGCTTTTACTATTTAAAAAATATTCTGTTGAATACTTTGAAACTAATTTGACTAGACGCTGTTGCTGCGATAGGGAGCAACAGCACCCAGTCAAATTAGTTAGAAAATATTCAACAGCTTCCCTCTATAGTTTTCAGGAAATTGATAGCTAGGGCATTTGGGGATCGATCAATCACAACACGGCGAGGTGTGGGTGGAGCTTAGCTAGTGATGGGCGGGGCATAGCTAAAAGACGAAAAGGTCCATTCCCCCCAGCCATGCAGCAGGATGCCTTTGTTCCTGATTTCGTATCGATAATATGTATACATGTGTAAAGTCAAATTACTCAATCTTGCTTGGTTCATGAAGAGATTCACATTCTTGAGTTGTTCTGCAGCTATAAGGAGGTTATCGAGAGGCTTTTTTCCCTCATCTATGAAGTCTACATCCTCTGCGTACTCCATCTGTAGTTGGAGGCCTAGTGTGGATACGGGTGGGCTTGGTATAGCGGAGTGCTCTCGCACAGATGAGAGGTATGTGGCACGATAGGGTGTAAACAGCACTGCACAGAGGCCAGTAGTAAAGGAAACCGATCGACACACTTTCTTTGGTCCTCCAAGTCATGTGGGTACAAATGGGCGTGGTCAAATTGACCATGTGTGGCGTGCCTATAATAACTCCATTATATGGTCAATTAGGCCACGCCCACTCGTAGCCCAGAACGTATATATGTTCATAATAATGACTATTCCTTCAAACGAGACATGTCGCTAATTAGGCTGTGAACGAACGCCACGCCTGGCTAGTTTCGACCATATCACATATAATTTGTCAAGATTTCTAGGAAGAGGTAATCGAAATCTGTTATGTCAGGATGACTTAGTGACATTAGTGGGAGTTGTATATCTTGAATTATAATAAGATGGATAGATGGATTGTGCATTTATATTGTGCTGAACTCCATGCGATTACATGCTCTAAGCGCTATACATCTGGTATAATCTACTGATTAATATAGGCAGAGATAATTCATCATTGACTAACGCTCACTATTTAGAATCTGATTGGATCAAGATAAGTGTCGCGAGGGACGATCATGGAGCTAGATAGATATAGAGGGTCTATGACCATCTCACAGGTAGATATTCAGAGTTCTGGTTATAATGGTCTCCAAAATACATAGGCGCAGTAGGAACATCAAGGGTTCGATGCCTCACGTTTTCCTGTCCCATAGAGTATCTCCATCTCGCTCCCTAGTTTTTGGCCACACCCATACTTCAGCCCCTCCTGGTCCAAGACTCCAAGTACATTCCTACATTCCTGAAATAGTATGTTTTTGTTACTAATTCTACGTAGTCAACTAAAGTGTCAGATTTATGTAGCCAATGCAATTTTATTTCTGATAAAAATATACAAATTTGCCTCACCAGCGTCTGATAAATTTCTCTTTTCAATTTCTCTTCCAATTGCCAAAAACAGAATTGAGTCCCGTTTGGAGTCTCTATATAGGCCCTACTGCTGCTCGCCTGCGTCAACCGGGCAGTGATACCCGGATATGGCCAGCCACATTTTACTAAACTCGGATCAACTATACTAGCCATTTGCGGCGTATAAAACTCTAGCCATCTGCTGCTTATAAAATACGATGCAGCAGTGAAAACGGTACCTTTCTGCTTTTGGCATCATCTTATGATAAACTAAAACTTAACATCTGAATGGATGAATCCAATCTGTCTCTCAAGAATATGGTGTCCTAATCAATTACGTCGCGTGTTGACTGACATCACAATCATAATTGACAGAGAGGACCCCATCATGAAGCTGGAATAGTCTGTCAAGTGTACGAATTCTTAGAATCCAAATTTCATGATAACTATATAGGCAAGCAGGAGCCCAGTCAAGTCAGTTTCAAAATAGTCAACTGCTTTCCTGTATAGTTATCTTGAAATTTGTGATGAATTTGAATTCATTGTTCAAAGTAATATATATATATATATATATATATATATATATATATATATATATATATATATATATATATATATATATATATATATATATATATATATATATATATATATATATATATACACCTGTGCAAAAGTTAAGCACCAGCAAAAACAATAGAACGTAGAAACATGATGGTACAACTAGGCTGCCATACTTTTTGTCCCCGCGTTAGCTGACATAATTCCAAGTACGAAATGCACATGCATGCATGACTTCACGCCGCTTGATGTCCGTGCGTGGCGGGAAATAGCACACGTGTTCAGTTATGTAAAAGTCCAGTTTGAGGTGTAGAACATTACATACAGATTTAGGCGACAAGATTAGGAATTTTGTGTTCATGACCGTGGTTTATTTGTACAGAGAGAATTAGCTCTTGATTGTGAACCGCTATGGCAAGACGAAGGTTAAGTGATCGTGTGAAATGGCAAATCATAGGCATGCATACCACTGGTATGTCATGCAGAGAGATTGGCAGACAGCTGAACATTAACCATACTGTAATCAGTCGTTTGATTGCAAAACATGGGCAAACTAACGAGGTGAAGGACAGGCCTAGATCTGGAAGACCGAAGAAGACTACTGCCCGTGATGATAGAGCCCTAGTACGCCTTGTTAGGAGATCTCCATTCACCAACAGCAAAGTGCTCAGCCAGCAATGGGAAATGCGCAATAGAGTGTCAATGTCTACCGTCAAAAGGAGACTGTATGCTGCTGGCATGAAAGCTAGGAGACCTGTCAGACGTCCTCTCCTCACTGCACACCACAAAGAGGAGCGTCTGAGGTGGTGCAACGAAAGAAGACACTGGAACATGAGATCCTGGAGACGGGTACACTGGTCCGATGAAAGTCGGTTCCTGCTTCATGCCACAGATGGTCGAACTCGTGTATGGAGGTCCAGACGCACGGCGTACGACCAACGTAACATCATGGAAGAAGTTCCATTTGGTGGAGGTTCCGTTATGATATGGGGGTGCATCTCATTTGATTGTAAGCTGGATCTGTTGACTGTACCTGGAACACTAAATGGACAAAGATATCAAGATTCCATACTGGATAGAGTTGTGGTCCCTCATTTTGTAAATCATGCACCTGGAACCCACCCTATATTCATGGATGACAACGGCCGACCACATCGTGCTAGAGCTGTGCATGAATACCTCCGCCAGAATGCCATCGAAACCCTACCATGGCCAGCAAGGAGCCCTGACATGAACCCTATTGAGCATATCTGGGACATTCTGGGAAACATGGTGAGAAGGAGGGATCCTCCTGTGCAGAACCTACAGGAATTAACAGACGCACTCCATCTTGAATGGCAACGAATACCACAATGGTGTATCAGTCGGTTGGTGACCAGCATGAGACGTCGTGTCCAGGCCGTCATCCAGGCACAAGGTGGATATACCCGGTATTAATAATGACAGTCTCAAACTCGTGCACAGATGTTAAACTTCGTTTTCAGACCCCATTAATGACAATCTAGCCACGTGTGTCAACTGTAGGGCAATAGTTGTCAGTTGTGTCAACGTAACCATATTCAGGCCTCGTTTTCAAGTTCAAACAACAACATGCAGTGTTTCCCCACCATCATAATCAGCATTCCTCTAGTTGCATTATTACCTCTTGCACTAAGATGGATGGGTACATAAATGTTTATGCTATTGCTTTCTTCATAGCACATGAATATACCCTCGCATGTGCGTAAAAATAGGGTGGTGCTTAACTTTTGCACAGGTGTATATATATATATATATATATATATATATATATATATATATATATATATATATATATATATATATATATATATATATATATATATATATATATATATATATATATATATATATATATATATTGGTACTTTGTGGGATCTTTGCTTTCTCATAAGAATTTTGGCTTGAAATTCATAATTAAGGTAGTTCTGATATCAGTAATAATAAATATAAAAAGAAATATTGATTATACTCAAGTTTGTCTAAAACCTTGTGGGTCACCGATTTTATAACTTTGTGGGATACTGACGCAAATGACCCGCAAGGCACCCAAAGTAATATACAGTATATGACTTTGTGGGACACTACATAAAATGACCCATAAAGCATCGGAATGATCTGTTAATATAATACATGTAATATATGTTAGCAGCAGCAGTATCTGCCACTGCTGCTGCTGCTGCTGCCATGGCTGATGATGACTGCCACCGTTGGCGCTGCTGACGCCAACCTTGCCAAAAAGATGCCCAGCCGACATTGCCAAGCCTGATGCAGCCATTGATAACAAGCTCAATTAAGCTAGCAAAAAAAGTGTTTGAAAGGTAAAACATAAATACATTATCTAATGTCTATAATGACGAATGTCATAAGTTAACTCGAAGTATTGAAATTTATTGACAGCACAGAAAACGTGAGTTATGTCATTGCGGTAACATAATGAATGCAATAGCAGAGAAAGATAAATCAACATCATCACATTTCACTTTTCGCATTCAGTTATTGTGTCCCTTAGCACCTGTTATTAGGTATTAGTTCAATTACGCTGTTACAAAATTATACCTTAATATAGAAAAGATAGCTATAAAAGGTAATCAATATTCAAAAGGATACTGACAGCAATAAACTTATCTGACACCATTCCAAGTACTTGAAAAAGATGGGTTTAAGAATGAAATATTATATAATGCATAAAAGAACCTATGTGAATATATTTCTTTATAATGCTTTATAATCATGAAAAAGAAAATAGATAGTCATATTATGTATTACTATTCAATACAGTGTCATAAAACATATGTAAACAAACCATAAACAATCGTGGCACTCTATCATGTCTATAACTTCGAGGACCAATTATCCGACTTATACTAGTTACAACTGAAATGAAAATGAAATAAGCCATGCTAAAAATAAACATGTGTTAACTTTGTGGCCAAACCAGCAATGACCAATGTAGTTGGTGAAATAGAAAACATGACTCTTTGAATAAGCTGGGTCTCTCTGTAGTGCAGATTACATGCTTTGAAATAAAGAGGGAAATGTCATTAGAAACATATGAACAAATTAAAATGATTTGAAAAATATAAAAATAACATTTAGTATTTACAAGCAATCTATAATTAATACTTTTTAATAACGCTAACGCCAATTAGCTTTTGAGTAAAATTCTGCTGATTGGCTACTAAAATCTCAAAATAGGCTAAATTACTGCCTAAGAGAATTAATTGATAAGGTTGTATAAACATACAGGAAAGCTGTTGAACATTTTGAAATTAATTTGACTATGATCTGTTGTTGTCATAGGCAGGAAATTAGTTATATGGAATCTATGTACTATAATTTAGCATTACAAACAATATTCGAGATGATCTTACTATCTGTTTAACAGTCATCCAATACAATTCTAAAATATGTTAATTTGCTGGCTAAGAGAGTTAATATTTGGCTAATAAAATCCCAAGATAGACTAATTTGCTACCTATTGATTTCAGATGGGTAGGATAGACCTGTTGAGCAAATTCTATCTTTTGAGATGATTGAAAACTGTGTATATAAGAAGAATATCTACTCAGTATCTATATATTAATACTTGATCTGTCATTATTTGAATGGGCTTACCCCTCCCAGCCATGTATCAAACACCAATCCTAGTTAAATAAATAGTGAAATCACTGATTTTTTAATAAGTCAAGATGGTTAATAGGAAACACTGTTCTATACCATAATCATTGCCTTAGATAGAACATGTACATATAATTTAACTAGATCATTTATTTCTCTATATAACATTTATTTCTCTGTATATCATTACAATCAAGCAGTTGATAATGTGTGTGGCCAGGAATAGTTGGCTAGTAGGTTAGGATAGTAGGCAGGATAGTTAGCCCAGTGGGCAGGCTAGACTGCCATGACAGGCGCATAGGCTAAGCCAGTAATTAAGCAAGCCTAGGAAGCAGTATACATCTGGTAGTCCAGGCTAGAGGGTAGGCTTTTAGGCTGGTAGCAGAAGCAGCAGCAGCAATTGATAGCAAGCTCAATTAAGATGGCAAAAAAAAAAGAATTTGAAAGATGAAAATAACTACATTACCTAATATCTATTGTGAAGAATGTTTCACAAGTTGACTCGGGATGTTGACACTTGTTAACAGCACAGAAAACATAATAAGCTATGCCATTGCTGTATCATAATGAATACAATAACAGACAAAGAGATATCAACATCATTACATTTCAGTTTTAGCATTCAGATCTTTTGTCCCTCAGACGCTGTCAGCGTCCACCCAGCTGTTATTAAATGTATGCCTTGAAATAGGAAAGATAGCTATAGAAGGAAATTAATATTCAAAAGAATACTGGCAGCAACAAACATAGCAGGAACCATTCCATTATTAAGAGGTATTAAATAATGCATAAAGGAAACAGCAATATGAATTGTATTAGTATTCAATACGTTTTCATAAAATATATGGAATAAAACTGTAAACAAGTGTGACACGCTACGACAGACCAATCAACAGACTTATAATAGTCGCAAGTCTTAACTAAAATGTAAATGAATAAAGACATGCCCAAAATAAAAATGTGTTTTATCTTTGTGATCATACCAATATACATGTAATAGGTCACGTTCGAAAAATATGGGGCTTCTGTAGTGCAGAGTACATGCATTGTCATATATACACCTGTGCAAAAGTTAAGCACCAGCAAAAACAATAGAACGTAGAAACATGATGGTACAACTAGGCTGCCATACTTTTTGTCCCCGCGTTAGCTGACATAATTCCAAGTACGAAATGCACATGCATGCATGACTTCACGCCGCTTGATGTCCGTGCGTGGCGGGAAACAGCACACGTGTTCAGTTATGTAAAAGTCCAGTTTGAGGTGTAGAACATTACATACAGATTTAGGCGACAAGATTAGGAATTTTATGTTCATGACCGTGGTTTATTTGTACAGAGAGAATTAGCTCTTGATTGTGAACCGCTATGGCAAGACGAAGGTTAAGTGATCGTGTGAAATGGCAAATCATAGGCATGCATACCACTGGTATGTCATGCAGAGAGATTGGCAGACAGCTGAACATTAACCATACTGTAATCAGTCGTTTGATTGCAAAACATGGGCAAACTAACGAGGTGAAGGACAGGCCTAGATCTGGAAGACCGAAGAAGACTACTGCCCGTGATGATCGAGCCCTAGTACGCCTTGTTAGGAGATCTCCATTCACCAACAGCAGAGTGCTCAGCCAGCAATGGGAAACGCGCAATAGAGTGTCAATGTCTACCGTCAAAAGGAGACTGTATGCTGCTGGCATGAAAGCTAGGAGACCTGTCAGACGTCCTCTCCTCACTGCACACCACAAAGAGGAGCGTCTGAGGTGGTGCAACGAAAGAAGACACTGGAACATGAGATCCTGGAGACGGGTACACTGGTCCGATGAAAGTCGGTTCCTGCTTCATGCCACAGATGGTCGAACTCGTGTATGGAGGTCCAGACGCACGGCGTACGACCAACGTAACATCATGGAAGAAGTTCCATTTGGTGGAGGTTCCGTTATGGTATGGGGGTGCATCTCATTTGATTGTAAGCTGGATCTGTTGACTGTACCTGGAACACTAAATGGACAAAGATATCAAGATTCCATACTGGATAGAGTTGTGGTCCCTCATTTTGTAAATCATGCACCTGGAACCCACCCTATATTCATGGATGACAACGCCCGACCACATCGTGCTAGAGCCATGCATGAATACCTCCGCCAGAATGCCATCGAAACCCTATCATGGCCAGCAAGGAGCCCTGACATGAACCCTATTGAGCATATCTGGGACATTCTGGGAAACATCGTGAGAAGGAGGGATCCTCCTGTGCAGAACCTACAGGAATTAACAGACGCACTCCATCTTGAATGGCAACGAATACCACAATGGCGTATCAGTCGGTTGGTGACCAGCATGAGACGTCGTGTCCAGGCCGTCATCCAGGCACAAGGTGGATTTACCCGGTATTAATAATGACAGTCTCAAACTCGTGCACAGATGTTAAACTTCGTTTTCAGACACCATTAATGACAATCTAGCCACGTGTGTCAACTGTAGGGCAATAGTTGTCAGTTGTGTCAACGTAACCATATTCAGGCCTCGTTTTCAAGTTCAAACAAAAACATACAGTGTTTCCCCACCATCATAATCAGCATTCCTCTAGTTGCATTATTACCTCTTGCACTAAGATGGATGGGTACATAAATGTTTATGCTATTGCTTTCTTCATAGCACATGAATATACCCTCGCATGTGCGTAAAAATAGGGTGGTGCTTAACTTTTGCACAGGTGTATATATATCGTTCCCATCACGCGTAAAACGTGGGTGGAGCTTAGCTAGAAATGGGCAGGGCATAGCTAGAAATTGGAGGGGCATAGCCAGAAATTGATGGTGCATAGGTAGAAATGGGCAGGCCAGAAATGGGCGGGGCATGGCTAGAAAATGGTGTCACATAGCTGGAAATGGGCGGGGCATAGCCAGAAATGGGCGGGCAAAGCTAGAAATTTGTTGAATTTCCTTAGGAAGCAACAGCACCCAGTCAAATTAGTTTTAAAATATTCAACAGCTTACCTGTGTATTTTTTGGGGAAATTAATAGGGTGTTCGGAGATAGATCGATCCAAACACGAGCGAGGTGTGAGTGGAGCTTAGCTAGCGATGGGCGGAGCATAGCTAAAGCCGGAAAGGTCCATCGGTGGAGCATAGATAGGAATGGGCAGGACATAGCTATAAATGGGTGGGGCATGGCTAGAAAAATGGATCCCTCTATTTGTTACAGCTTTTTGTACTTGAACATAGATATCGATTGCGTAGAACGTATCGCCACTGGAATGACTGACTCGATGACCGAGCCCGTCAATCTAGTGGTTTTTCTCAAATATTTTTCTCCTTGAGGATTCAAGGGTGAAATGATCAGCGTATGGAGGACAAAAGAGAAAAAAATATATATGTAAATTATTGTTTTTTAATGTTAATTTTTGTCGTCGTGGTCGTCGTCGTCGTCGTTGTCGTCGTCGTCGTCATCGTTGTTGTTGTTGTTGTTGTTGTTGTTGTTGTTGTTGTTGTTGTTCGTGTTCGTGTTGAAATTATAAAACACACATTGTAATGAAATTGATTAAAAAATTTTAATTTAAAATCAATGTCGATTAGAATAAACGATGCTGGAATTTGACTGCCATGTTAGAAACAAATAAAAAGTCTCATTAAAACAGATTTGCCATTTTATGTGAAAGTTATAAAACGAACGTTCAGTACAGCTATACTTTTGAACAATATTCAGTGAATTGCTTAGGCTCCGTAGTTTGCTTTCAAAATGATGTTAATACATTATTGTATAAGGGTGGGAAGAATAACGACGATACTCTTTCAATGATGACAACATATAAGTGACATATTTCAATGCCAATCTATCAAATAATATTAGGACTAGGCTATTGTCTATGGGGGGGGGGGGGGGTCCTGTGAGAATTTTTTGTACAGAGAATTACTCTTCAAAATATTATTTGGCATGATCATGTAAGGTGAAACAAAATCGAGGGTAGACTTTTGGTAACTCGGCATCAAGGCAGATAATCACCCGTTTCCATGGTAACTCAATGCAAAACTAATAGCACATTCCACGCCAACTGATGTTATCCTAACTTCACTAGTTTTGAATATAGCAATATGAAATAAATGTCAAAATGAATCGGCTTTGGTTACTCTATGTTATGAAACTCGCTTCTCGATTATTTTGTTCTTTTTGTATTCCATATTTGGTAATAATTCGTCAATTTATGCAGCAGAATGTGAGATATATCCATATAGTGGTGATTATAAATTCCATTGGATATACCTTAACAGAACCACTTCATATATGCGTGTGTGAATATATTCATCCATACTGGAGATAATTTTGGAAAATTATCAATGGCCTAATATATTTGCATGTGCTTTCTTTACAATTTACCTTTCCAGAGTAGTCATCAAACCTCGTATGACGTCATAATCAGCTCAGCGCGTGTATGATGACGTCACAATCATTACGTCACAAAGGGTTCCATATAGACTGTCATCAAATCTTAAATAGTCCGACACGTATGAATTGTTTCTTTGTAATTCTTTCCTATTTAATAAACATGCTGTTGAATATTTTAAAACTAATTTTACTGGACGCTGTTGCTGCCTTAGGCAGCAACAGCACCTGGTCAAATTAGTTTTAAAATATTTAACAACTTACCTGTGTAGGTGTTTTTTGGAAATTGATAGTCCGGATGTTCAGAGATCGATCGATCCCAACACGAGCGAGGTGTGGGTGGAGCTTAGCTAGAGATGGGCGGGGCATAGCTAAAACAGGAAAGGTCCGTTGAGTGAATTCTATGGCGTTCATACTTCAACTGATGTGGTGTTTCAAAATATGAGCCACAACCTGATCAATTGAGAAGACTGTCACAGAAACGGAGAGCGAAACGAGCAAGCAGATTCTACAGATGATTTGCGGTCACTCAGCTGAGCTACAACATCAATTTGAAAGATTCAACGCAGATACAAATCATCAGAATGAGACTAATGCATATTGAAATTTGTCATAGACATTTTAGGACTTTTGAAAAATCTTTTCAGCGCTGACCAGGAATGAGGTTGGAGTCTATATACACAGACTAAAACTGTTCAATCCGGGTTACCTGTCTTTTCCTGGTTTGATTTGACAAACTACATACGCTGGTGTTCTACATGGAAGATGTTAGAATACTTCCAGAAACCGTTGTTGTCGACCTGCGAAAAGAGCAAAATAATCGGGAAACTGAGTTTCATAAGGTAGTGGTAATATTTATTTAAAAGAATTATTTTATGTGAAGTTCACAATGTATGATTCCAGTTTCTCAGTCAATCATATGACGTCATAATCAACTGTGACGTGTAGGATAACGTCATAATCAACTATGACATGAATAACGTAGTTAATTGATGGCAGATTAAGCGTTGCTGTACGAATTGTATGTCTTTACTATTTAATAACCATTCTGTTGAATATTTGAAACTAACTTGGCTACGGCGGCAACAGCACCCAGTCAAATTAGTTTCAAAATATTCAACAGCTTACCTGTATAGTTTTCTGGAAATCGATAGTCAGGGAGTTCAGGGATCGATCGGTCCCAACACAGGCGAAACTTGGCTAATGAACCTGGATTTCTCCATTCTTTTATAGCTTTCCTTTGCGAGCATTCTGAGCATCTTTAGTTTCCTCTTCTTTTTTAGTGGTCTTAGATTACGTTTTTCAGGTCTAAAATGAATCGCTGATATAAATTTCAGTCAGTGTGCTTTTCGTAATACTTGACGGCTTCAATTTCGAGAATTCGATGTATGGTAAGCGACGGCGTATGTGGAGACGAAACACAAATGGCGGTAGCTCACCTGGTTGGATTTAATAGTACTCATTGATATTTTTTGGCACACCAGCCGTTATTTTTGTGACGTCATGACAGCTTTAATCTCTCTGCCTATTCGCCGCCTTCTTTATGCTTTAGATTGTTTATTTGAATGTTGAATGGAAGACATGCCGTTTACAAACGGACGCGTCAATAACCAATTGACACATGGGCCATACGCCTCTTACAAACGGGTACACCGATAACAAATTGGCATATGGGCCTTGCACCATTTACAAACGGGTGCCCCGATGATAAATTGTCATATGGGGCTGCACCGTTTACAAATGGGTGTGCCGATAACAGATTGACATATAAGCCTGCGCCGTTTACAAACGGGCCAAATTGGTTTTTGACACGTTACGTCTATATGGCATCTATATGGCATATTTTGACGACAATGGTGGTGTTTTATTTTATGCCAAGGATATAAGCATCATAGACGTTGGAAGCTCCACGCACGCACGCACACACAGACACACGCATTTTGAGTTTCTAAACCTGGAATTCCATATTTACCCTCACACGATGCACGCGATATCTCAGAAAGTCTAAGTTTCACAAAATCGCACCCACCCCCCTCCACCGCAATATGAGATTGCCTTCTTCACCCCAACCCACGCCCTCCCACCTTTAGACAGCTTCCTACGCCTATGTGGATAATGACCAGGCTTTATCCTCTGGTTATGTATGAATCTTAAGGGATGCATAGTGTGCTCCTGGCCCGAAAACTAGCCCTATATTACAAATGCATATATCATCTCGAGCTATGGTATGTGTGAGATTTCAAAGTCTTCTTCTTCTTTTCGATCGCTGGTATCACACTTGGAGAGCCGTTCTCAAGATGAAATCTGTTGTTTTCTGCAGTTCTTCCACAGGCCCATACAGCTTTTCAAGAAAAGAGGTGTACAAAGGCCAGATCTCTTCTCAGCAGCTGATACGTACTGCTACATTGAAGTATGTGCTCTATGGTCTGTTCTGCTTCTCCACAAGGACAAGCGGGCGATGTCGTAAGGTGGAACCGCCTGTACATGTGTCGGTTTAGTCTGTTATGTCCAGTACTGAGACGAAAAATGGTCACTTGCTCTGGCCTCGAGAGATGATGGTAGGCATCGTCTGATTGAGGTGTTCTATAGAGTGACTTTATGATAGTCTTCATCTCTGTATGTGTAACCATGTTTTCTGTCTGATTCTCTTCCGCACCCACCTTTGCCATCTTGTCTGCTTCCTCATTTCCTTGGACTCCACAGTGTGAGGGGATCCACTGCAATGATATCCGAAAACATTTGATGGTTTGTAGTGCTTCTTCAAGTTGTGGCAGCTTAGCTTTGGTGATAGCCACACGGACGGAACGGGCATAAGATAAAAAGACAAGCTGTGCAATAGGGGCTGCTGTTCTGCTGATGGTATTAGCTGCATGGACCAGTGCTTCGACTTCAGCTCTGTAGTTTGTGCAGTGTTTGCCTGTCGGTATTGCAGCTGACTCATGTTGTCCGTTTGGATACTGTATGTGCAGTCCGGCACCTCCGCTCCTAATTGCATCTTTGGCTGAATCATCTGTGTAGATCCTTATCCATGTCTCCTGAGGGTACATTTCTTCCAGCATGGCTAGGGTCAGGGCCTTCTTGCTCACATCACTGTGTTCATCTTTGGTTGTGAGATGAGGTACTGTAGTGCGACTAGCTACGCGCTCTAGTTTGTTTCCCTAGGGTGGAGGATCAAGGGTGTGGTTTGGGTCTTCTGTTTGTGCTGGCAACATTTCTTTGTGCTTCCTTTGAAGTGCTTTTGTCTCTTTCACAAAACTTGATCTTTTAAGTCTTCCTGATGACAGCCGTGCTTGCCTGATCTTCATCGGGTTGTTGTTGAACGATTTGAACTTTGCAGCTTGGATCAGTGCTTTGCATTCCCTTCCTTTACTAAGTGGGGGATGCCTGCTGTCTGCTCCATTTTTTTGTATTGGTGTTGATCTCATTCCACCAGTGATGATGCGCAGTGCCTGGTTTTGTACTCTGTCGAGGTTCTGTTGATGAAATTTAGCTGCTGTCATCCATGAGCTGGATCCATACTCAAGGTGTGGTCGTAAGATTTCAAAGTGACCTCAACAATATTCTAAATCATTAATTATTACAGGAAATAATACATGTTCATTGTCAATGTTCATTTTAAAATATTAACATTCAATTTCCATGCAATGCTTTGAGAAAATAAACATATAGGCTAAAGAAGGTCTTTACGTAGGTTTACAGTTGGAAGAGCAACGAACCAATTGGTAGATTGTATCTTAATTATATTTACAACAACAACATCCAGTTAAGTCAAATTTCAAGGTCAACATCCCTGATAATGGGTTACTGGGTCGATGTTATCCCAGTACCGGCCCTGTAACCTGCATTAGCAGATATAGTGTTCCTAGCAATTGGACAAATTGGGACCTATATCTGATATGCAAGGGGTTATCTTTTAAGTAGACTCCAAATCAGGGATCAGTCGGGCCGATACCCAGTCCAGGGAACCAACCAGCCTATCTCCGGAATGGTAGGCCGTACTGAACGCGCCTGTCAAAGAATTAGTAAATGTAAAATGTACTAGATACATTGATTGACAGGTTAGCGTGACGTCATAATGGTAGTGTGACATCACATTAGTATTAATGGGTGACATCATATTGTTATAGTAAGGAGAGACCAGCCTTGCGTTCAGTAAGGAAAACGTTTCAGTTCGCGCTGCGCATGAAAAATCGGCTTTTCTCAGTGTGTATATTATATGATGTAATTAATACAAAAACAGTAGATTGTCGAATGTCTGCATATTTAGAAAAGCGTTTTGACACGTTTTCCCTACTGAACGCAAGGCTGGCTTTAAGCGTCAATACACTGGTGTGCAACTTCCTCGATTACCAGTATCAGTATGATGGCATTATGATTCTGGTTTTAATTTTGATCTGGAGCAAAACAGTTTTACAATATCGGCCCTGATCGTTTTAACCGCCACGCAATAAACCAACGGGTTTAGGGTACTGTTGCTGAATATAACATGCACGAGAACAAGCCACAGCTTATCGTGGATGGATCGGTAATGTGGAACCCGTATGTGCTGGATCGTGAGGTATAGATTAGGGGGGAGCCAAGCAAGAAAAAACAGAATAATCACCATGGAAACAGCTCGTGCGTCGGAATTTCTGCGTTCCTGTTGAATCTCAGTTGACACACATGATCGCCTCACGGCCACGTGCTTGGCGACATGTAGCAGAAATATGGCCGAACATGGAATAATTGTAGTCATGGTATCGACAGCGAAGTCTTTAGTGAGAGAATCACCAGTAAAAGAACACGCAGTCACCAATTCGCCATGGTACAGTACTGACGTCGTTTTATAATGGACAGCCAATGCTGCACCAAAGCTCGATACTATGACCACCACAGAAGCACAGGCTCGTATAACAAATGTACTGGTGATTCTTACCCTGGCTCGAAGAGGAAACGCCAGCTGGTAAAACCGCAACGCGGCGAACAATACAAGGTGATACTCGCTACCCCATAGTCCAAGACGAACTCCGAAGTTTACAAACTGGCACAGGAAACTCGCCTTCTGAAAGTGCATGACGGGAAAAAGCAACCCTGCCCACCCAGCACCCGACATACAACATATCAGATCCATGCCAGCCAGGCTTGTTAACAGAGCAAACGTCGGCGAACGATACTTTTTAGACTTAATGAAGTAAATTAAGAGAACAATATTAAACTTGATACCAATAATGTTGTAAGCTATTGGTAATTCTTTGTAAAGATAGTGTGGTATGTTTTCAAACATCATATGATGTAACCATACATTTGTCTGATTGCTATCACTGCCATTTTGCAATGCCGTACCAGCCATCATTGCAAAAAGAGAGTATACCTTAATATTGAAGAGCTGACTAAGTATTGCAAATTCTGTTTTAGTGTTGTGTAAAATATGGCCATTTCCTCATAACTAATCATAGAAATATACTGGTTTCATTGAAAGGGGTTGCATCAAACCAATATCAAATCGAGATAAACTGATTCATGTTATGTCGATTTATGGATTTATCCATTTTGCCTTTCTGTATCAAAGAATTTGCGAAAATGGAACTCTTTAGGCTTATTATTTCTTGAGATCGAGTACATTCAGTAGACAGTCGCATACTGAGTTTATAATTAAAAACAGTAGCCTGATTCGTATTTTCTTTATTGCACTCAGGCCGTGACAACGGCATATAAAGATTATTTGTACATTGACAATGGCGGTAGAAATACAATATTATTATTATTATTATTATTATTATTATTATTATTATTACACCATCTCCGCCGCACTGCCGACGAGGGCTACGACAGTGGGATCGCTTACATAATAATGATAACAACAATAATGAATTTATTATTCTATTTTGGGCTACTTGCCCTTGCAGTGTTTCAGGCAGTATTACAGGAGAACTAACTTCATATCATAACAGTTGTTCAGCTGATCTAACACGTCATTCGCAAACTATAATATAATATTAAGCTTGCTATCATGCCGCTAAAGAAAACTATTCAGGCTTGAGTAGCTAAACGTTGGTACATTTCCAAAGCCTATGGTGGCTGTCATGCCTTACTTTTCAACCAATCAGCAGGAAAAACTAGCATATCTGCCTCGGTCTATTCGCTCAGTCATAGCGGCGCCGCATATAATTTGACAATGTGATATAAAAACAATCATAAAAGTAAGCTGATGAGTATTTTGAAACTAATTTGACCGGAAGCTGTTACTGCCATATGCAATAACAACTTCCAATCAAATTATCCCCAAAATATTCAACAAGATGATTTACATAATAAAAAATGTAATGCAATGGCGCTTACATGGCATCATACACTATCGCTTGAGTAAACAAAATCATGGTGATCACTGTTCAACGTTTACACCATATTACAAAGCAGATTATTGTGATACAGATAAGGTAATGTAACAAGATGTGAATGATATGGAATCTATAGACTATAATCTATCGTACAATACAGCATTTGAGATAAGATTAACATCGCTTTAACAATGATGGCGATGGATGCTTGGGTTGACGGATAACTCGGGTGTGTGATTGGGTGAGAAGATGGATGAATTAGTCTAGCTGTTTAATTTTTTTTTTATGCTAACAAGTATTTGGAGAGTTTGATAAGGAGTGGTTGATTGCATATTGCAAACAATCCTTTATTTTTCTCGGTATTAGGGGTTTCTGTATAGAATCGTGTTATGAATACCTGCCTTTGTCTATTGAATTTAGAGCATGAGAAAAGAAAATGCATCTCATCTTCTATGCAGTTGCATTCAGAACACAATCTTTCTTTTGGATTCAATCGCTAGTTTGTGGTTAAGTGTATCGGAAATGACATAATATAAGAGCTTCTCGGTACGGTAGGATTTTTAAATATTTCTCAAAAACTATATTCTCTATAATCTGTCTATAGAATGTCAGACGTGACGATTGGTTTATGGTTGCTTTCCACTCATCGGTATATTGTTGTTCGAGGACTCTTTGTTTTGGTGATTACTTGTGCGGTGTTTATTTCCTCCTGGTAGAATAAGTCTGCCTGACCAGTTGTTTCTAGAATGAATGTGATAGTTTTAATCCATTTGATTTCAATGTTTCGTTCTCTTGAGAATTCTAATGCTAGGTAGTACAGTGTTGAAGACAGTTTCCCATACACAGCGGTTACCAAACCCCGCCCAGAACATGACCATATTACATTTTATAGTTATATTGAGTGGCAGTCGGCCCAATTCGCCATATATCATGGCATTTGGTGTGGATTTCTTAAGGTATAATGCATTTTTAAAGAATTTTGTTTGACAAGTTTCTATCTGGCGGTCATTTTCGAATCCCCACACTTCCGAGGCATACAGTAAGACAGGTGTTATCATTGTGTCGAATAAATAATTGTGTAAGTCTATTGGGATGGCATGCTCTTTTATTTTACTTAGTAAAGAGAAAGTGGCTTTGGTTGCCGGTTTAACGTTCCGAGTCATACAGCTAACAAAGCTTCCGTTTTGTCTGAGACAGACACCTAAATAAATAAATTCATCCACAATCTCGATAGGGTGCTCTCCAATTTTAAAATTTAATTCTGTCCGCTGCTTACGTTTGGAAATTATCATGACTTTAGTTTTTGTTGTGTTAACATGTAGTTTTCAGACAGTACAATAGTCGTAAAAGACATTTAAGGCATGTTGCAGTGCCGTAGGAGAATCCGCCATGAGCATTGTGTCGTCTGCGTATAGCAGTATTGCAAGGTAAAGAAATAGATTTAAGTAGATATATGGTGCGCCTGGAAATATGGATTCATTTGGTTTAAACATATTTTATTGCATATAATACAAATTGGGATTAGGGTGAAAGTTCAATCAACTTACTTTCCCTTCTCCCCACAGTATGCCTATATATTTAAGATGATAATAATAATAATAATAATAATAATAATAATAATAATAATAATAATAATAAAAATAATAATAATAATAATAATAATAATAATAAAAATAATAATAATAATAATAATAATAATAATAATAATAATAATAATAATAATAATAATAATAATAATAATGACAGTAATAATAGTCAGTCTATCAGTTAACCCTTCTTGTGTCAACTTAACCCTTTAAAGGTCAGTCCGGCCAAAATGGCATCTGCAGTGGTCTTGAGGAATGTTCATTTGCAAGTTCATTTGCTGTAACCGAGCTAGTCATTCCAGTCGTAAATTTTCTAAAATAATCTCTTGGGCTGCTAATGAACACAGAGTAAGCGAAGACTTACGTTTCTTGATCAGTGTCGATTAACGGTCAAGCCATAGTCTAAAGGAATGCCCATTTGCAGGATAACAGAAACTGTAATTGTAAATTTCAATTGTAAATTTAAAAAAAATAGTTTTCTCTTTTACCTGGCTTGGAAAATTCACCCTTAAAGGCTTAATTCATATGAATAGCATTTCTCCGTTGATCAATACTTACCATTCTATTACTTCTGATAACAAGCTAGGAAGCTAGCTGGCTCTAGGAATCTAGATTTAGTAAGCTTTACCGGCTCCTGGAACCGGGTACCCGGTTCCCAACAAACGGGCACCCGTCTGCCAGTGAGGCTCATTCTTGTTTGCATAGCAACAAGAACAATATATCTTTTTGCATTTGGAGATTCTTAGCATTAATTAAAGTTTTTCTAAGTCTTTTCCGTGCTTGTGTTAGCTGTTTCGCTTCAAGGATTTATTGCATTAACATGGAAGGAGCCGTTGAAACCTAGGTTGTATTATTTCATGTTATTCTATAGTATAGAGACTTAGGTCTTTAAAATTTCGTCTGTGTCGCATGTTCCAATTTCTGACCCCGAATCTGGGACATGTGTTAACAACGAAATATGCCAGATTGGTCGCCTTCCTTTAATCCCAAACGTCGATCGGCAGTAATATGAAATAAGGTGTTGGCTGTACGGTGTTTTTAACACGAAAATCGGCTGACGTCGTTCTCCGTATTATCCGAGTGGGTGACGTTACACCCGTGTTGTTTCTCGGATTTTTATGGTGAAGAAAATGCTTCATGTATTCGCCCATCTTGTTCTGGGTGCTGCGTACTTTTTGTACCAGGAACACTTTGGAATTATGTCAAGTTTTGCGTGTTAATCACGATCTTTTTGCATTGATCGGTGGTTTCAAAATTCTTGATTTAAGATGTGTGTTCTGCTGGTTTTACCGTGGTTTATAGCAGTTTGTCTAAATCATTTTGTTGTTTTCTTCACGTATCGTTTTGGCCTTCGTTTGAGTCTGGTTCCTGGTTCCGTTTTATACATCGGTTAGGATCAGTATATGGTTGTATTAATGTCCGCTATCGTTCTTGTCGCCAGAAAATGCAATCTTTGTTGTAACGTTGCGGGGTGGGGGTACTGGAAGGTTAACAATTTATTTACGGTAAATATATTTGAAAATTATTTGTCTGCCTTCCATTCCTGTTTCGTTCCGCTTGCTTATTTTAGGTTTTGTGCTTATTTTATAGGCCAAGCCTACCCCGCCATCATGTCCGGCCGGAGTGCCACAAATTTGTGAAAGTCATTTACAAAGATCATGTCTGTTACCGTTGTTCGCCGTGTAATGTCGATAATAGGTGTAACATATGTTCAGTGTCGCCGGTCGAAATGTTGGTCAAGTTCCTTTGCCAGAAGGACTTGGCTGGGTCTGATGCGGGGTCAGGTGGCTTGAAGTCAAATCATGGAGCATCCATTTCGGGCCCTGGGGGCGCTCCATGTCCGCAACCTGAGGTTTTGGAGATGGCACCCCGGCGTGGTTCAGGCCCACTATGCAAGGCTTCTTGCATAGTGTCCTGCCCACGTTGGTGTCATCCCTGATCCCGAAAGTTGTGGGGGCAGCCTCTTCCCATGTCCATTATGGACCCTGTCCTTGGACAGGATTATGGACTGGCTACCGAGGGAGCAATCTCGTATGGCTCCCTGGCAGTCCCGTCGGGCTCCGGCCTGATGGGTTCTGTCTCTTTGCGGCCACCTCCGGGTGGTCCAGTAGTGGTGGCCGGTCTGTTGGACATGGGAGCCGTTCGCCAGGATTGCTCCAGGGTCCCCTCATCTGGTGACGACTCTTTGGGTTCTGAAGATGAGGAGGCCGAGGAGGAGAGACTGTTACGGCCTGAGATGCCACGGGTGGAGAGCATGGAGGTCGATTCCGTCCTGGATGGAACCGCCCTCCATCTGTCTGGCTTGGCACAAGGCAGGACAGTCTCTCCACCCGTGGTTGAGGTCACACCAGTACCGTGCACCCGTCCAGTGCTGGTTGGTTTGCCACCAACCGACACGGTGATGGGTGTTGCTGGCCAGGTTTGGTACACGCCTATCTCGCCTAGTCTGGTGGTCACACATGGGGTGCTGATGGTGCCCGTGTATGGCCACGGTTCCATAACCACTACGGGTCCGCATGGTTTTCCATGCGCGCCTACTCCATGGACCGGTGAACTCCATGGGGTGGCGGTGGAACCGTATGGTACCGGTGTTTCTGGCTTACCAGCGGTGGATCCTGGCCGGGAGGCCGCTGCTGATAGAACCGTGAATATGTTAACGGGTGATGTATTCACGGGAGTGTCTTCTTCGGAAACAAAATGGTCTGAGGCTCTGGCTTGGCTATCCAGGGTGGACCATCGGTGGTATCGGCCACGGCCGAGGAAGACACACCCCGTCCATTGGTTACATCAATTAGGACAGGGTTCTTGCCCATGGCTCGGATCCAGTCCATTTGACTGGATCCACAGTTTAAAGAGATGTTAGATGCTATTCATAGCAAGCAACTCTTGACCAAGAGTCAGCTCCCTGTGGCCACCCAAGGAGGTGCGGGCAAGGTGCCATATTCCCTGTGGGGAATACGACAGATATGGTGTGATGCGAGCGGTCACTGAGAATGACCACTGGGTGCTTGGAGTGCCCTGCCCCGGCACTTGTGGACAGGTCCCAGGTACACCATGAAGAAGTCCTGGGCTGTGCGATGAGGGGTGGGGGCAGCAATGAGTGCTGTCAATCACTCTTATCGCCTGCTTCAGTCGGTGTGGGCTGAAGCTGGGGCAGGCCGCCCTGTGCCATCTGTGGCGCTATCATGTGTCAATGATGGCCTGGTGCTGGCAATGGACGCATTGGCAAGTGTGCAAGCGAGAGTAACCAAGTCCAGGAGGCAGATGGTCCTACACCATATGCGTCCGACTAACGCCATTAGGGAGCATTTGCTTGGAATGCCCCTGAACGGCCCTAGCATCTTTGGTGGTCAAGCATGGGCCATCCTAGAGGACACGGCGAATATCGTGCAGAATCGGTTGGCTGTGAATCTACAGCTAGAACTAGTGCAACAGGTGCACGCACTATGAGCTGTAGCCAAGCTGCTGACCATACAACCATCTTCCAAGAAACAGAAAAAGCATAAGAGCAAGACGAAAGCCAAGCCAGCTTCTTCTGCTATTTCTGGGTCTTCGCAACCACCTCCGACTAAGAAGGCGAAGAAGGTTGTAGAGGTTACTGCCCACCCCACTGTTGCTCCTGATCGTCCAAGAGTAAGGGTAAGTCCTCAAAGGGTGGAAAGAAGGGAGCTGATCGTACCTGAGGGTATGGAAGCTCCCTTCGTATCTGCCTGGACCACGCCTGTGCGACAAGCCACGACCAAAATGGTTCTCTCTCTCGTCAAGAGAGGGGTGGTTGGATCACGAGCCAGACACCCGCACTAGGCGTCACTGTGTCTAGAGTGGGTGAAAGGCTCATGCGTTTCGTCGAGGCTTGGCGAGGTGTGACGTCAGACAGTTCGGTCCTGGGATGGATATCCCAGGGGTACATGCCAGAGTGGTCGTATTTTCCACCGCAAAATCTGTCTTTGGCACCTGTCTGGACACCCGTACAAAGGGAACCAGACAAGTTAGAAGCCATTCAAAACGAAGTGTGAGGTTTGTTTCTGAAGGGAGCAATAAAACCAGCAAACCAGAACGCTCCAGGCTTCTACTCAAACATGTTCCTTGTCACCAAGAGCACAGGTTGGGGGTGGGGTGGGGGTGGGGTGGTGGGTGGGGGTGGAGACCCATATTCAATCTCTGGCCATTGAATTGGTTTATCCATATGCCTCGGTTTCAAATGGAAACTCCGAGGTCGGTAATGGCAGGATTGAGGAAAGGAATGTGGTGTGTGTCAATCGATCTGAAAGATGCATATTTCCACATTCCAATGAACAGGGCTTGTCACAGGTTTCTGAGATTCGCGTTTCAGAATCGGGTTTGGGAGTTTGTAATTCTCCCATTTGGCTTATCAAGGCGGACACGCCAGCCAGGTCAGGATTGGATACTGCTCTGACTCTGAAGTTACTTTCAGATCTAGGCTGGATAGTCAACAAGGAGAAATCCGAATTGAGACCCACTCAATCTTTCGTTTATTTGGGGATGCGATTCGACCTCGAGGAGGGCAGGGTGTACTCGTCAGAGTCCAGAGTGGTGTCTCTGTTAGCCATCCTCAAGAGGTTTCGATTTGGAAACCACATTCAGGCTATGGGGTTTCTTCGGATTCTGGGCATGATGGTCTCCATGGAGCAGGTAATCCCATATGCTGCTCTGATGCGAAGACATATCCAGTTGTATCTAATGTCTCTGTGGAAACAGAGAACAGAACCCCTGCCAAAGTTGGTATCAGTTTTGGAGCCTATAATGTCGCATCTTGTATGGTGAAAAAAGCGTCAGAATCTCCTAATAGAAGTTTTGCTGCACCTACCCTGCCCCCAGCTATCCGTGTACATGGGTGCATCACTGGAGGGGTGGGACCTGCCTGGGAGAACACAAGGTCTCGGGCACATGGGCTCTGCAAGAGAGCCAGCTGCATATTAATCTGTTGGAAATGATGGCAGTGGAACTGGCATTGGAAAAGTTTCTTCCAAAAGTCAGGGGCAAGGTGATATTGATATGGTCGGACAACTCGACAGTAGTATCATACATAAATTGCCAAGGCGGGACCAGGTCACCCACACCGTGTGTGAAGGTGTGGCACTTGATTCAATGGTGCAGTAATTATTCAGTTGTTTTGAAAGCAGCTCACATTCCTGGGCGATTGAACATTCTGGCGGATGCTCAACCATCCAGTTCTTCACAGGATCTTCGTGCATTGGGTCAAACCAAACGTGGACTTGTTCGCCACAAAGGAAAATGCTCAAATCATGAATTATGTCTCACCAATTCCAGATCCAAATGCTGTCAATACAGATGCTCTGGCAATAAGCTGGAGAGGGATGCACGCTTACGCATATCCGCCCACTATTCTTCTGCTGAAGATTTTGGTGAAGATCAGAGAGGAACCATGCGTGGTCCTGCTAATAGCGCCATATTGGCCCAGCAGGGCGTGGATCACGGATCTTCTGGATCTGCTAGTTGACAATCCAGTGCAGTTACCCGAGATTCTGAACATAATCTCCCAGGCCAAGGGATGCTTCCTACACGAGCGTCCCAAAATTTCAAATTAACTGCGTGGATGTTATCAAACAACGTCGGAAGGTTTTTCTTGACAGGCTGCGAAATTCATCGCAGCTACGAGGAGGTCAACCTTCAAGTCATATAACCACAAGGTTAACACATTTGCAGAGTGGTGTGAAGGAATGGGTATTGATACCTTTCAATCCACTATTCAGCAAATAGCAGACGTTCTCTGTGAGCTGTTCTATTCAGGACTAGCTCCTGTCACAATTGCTGAATACAAGTCAGCTTTGGCATCAGTTATCCCATGTCTAGCAAACAGGGATAGTCCAGAGGTGGCCCAGTTAAATGTGATGGTGAAGGGAATGAGCAATCTCCGACCGAGACAACTGGTAGTCATTCCAGCTTGGAGTCTATCTTTAGTGCTTAATGTTCTGGCCAAGCAATCTTTTGAACATTTGGACTCGGCTAGTCTAAAGCATTTGACTCTAAAGGTTTTTTTTCTTCTATTGGGAGCTTCCTGAACGAGAAGGTGCAGTGAGATCCATGCGCTTTCAGCAGAGAGGAACCGATTTATTGTCTCCGGAGAGGATCTGCGACTACCGCCAAGAGCAGAGTTTATGTCAAAGAATCAATCTTTGAAATATCCCGGCAAACCGATCATTATACCGAAACTAACTAGGTTTGATCGTGATGCCAGTGTCTGGTGCCCAGTCCCTGCTTTGACTAAGTACAAAAACGGACTGACTCATTACGGTTGAATGATAGACATCTGTGGATCTGCCATAAGAAGCCATATGGCGCCGCATCCATAGATTCTATCTCTCGTTTGCTGGTAGAATGCATCCAAACTATCCACGAGATTGCGACTGGGCACCAGGTGCAATGCGTAAGGGCACACGATGTCAGAGGAATAGCCACCTCGACCGCCCTCTACAATGGTGTTCCATTAGAGGACATCATGGCTGTTGCATAATGGCACTGTGAGTCCTCTTTCATGGATTACTATATGAGGGATGTGTCAGACTCCGCCAATCCGCTCGCTTTAGCTGTTTTGAGACGATAGTTAAACGGCCACGCTGTTCATCTCCCTTTTGGTGCTTGAAAAAGCAAAAGTTATGGAACAGACATGGTCAAGCGAGAGGATCACAGGCAATTTTGTCACGGATGGTCGAAAAAGGGCTTGGTTGATGGCTCCACGTCTGAAATCCAATATTGATAATGTAATTCAAGCTTGACAGTTTTTTGTATTAAGTTTATATATCATGATCATTCATATTTTATATTCATGCTCATTCCCTGGCTAATATATGCAAAGAGCAGTTAGCTCTCTTAGCATATTTGTGCTTCAGGCGAGATGCATGTTCATGAGTTCTCTTCCTTTTCTTAGGAGAATAAAGGGGGGGGGGGGTGGGGTGGGGGGGGGGTGGTGGTTGGGGGGGTGGGGTGGTGGTGATGCGAATGTGATTCAGTCCCTAAACTTGTTGGTCCTTTTAGGTCTCCGTATGTCAAGTTTAAGTCTAAGATCTTTCTCCAGGGGCAAAAGAAGCAATTGATGGCTTGCCCCTTCCCACCAGGTTACTGTTTAAATCTGGTGTTTTCAGGAGTAATAGAATGATAAGTATTGATCGAAGGAGAATGAAGGAAATTTCCATTTCCCTTTCTCCGAGATCTAACCATACTTACCATTCTATTACGGACCCTGCCTCCCAGCCCCACGGAGGCAAGCCATAGGTATTCTCTTGTTTAGTAGATATGCAAACAATATGAGCTTCACTGGCAAACGGGTACTCGTTTGTTGGGACCCGGGTACCCGGTTCCAGGATCCGGTAAAGCTTACTAAATCTAGATTTCTAGAGCATGCTAGCTCCCTAGCTTGTTATCAGAAGCAATAGAATGGTAAGTATTGTTAGATCTCGGAGAAAGGGAAATTGAAATTTCCTTCATTTCAGCGGTTTGAGTCACTCGATCAATCAATCAATCAATCAATCAATCAATTACAGGAGCAATCATTCAGTAAAATCAGTTACTCAATTCATTAGAGAAATGGTGTTCACTTTATGTTTGTAATTGATCTTACACCAATTTTTCTTTCGGGCAATCTGATGGTGCCAACAATTTTTTTTATAAAGGATACCCAAAGTGCACCGACGCCCCCTTCAAGGGGGTTGGTGGGGTAACGATGAAAATCGGGCACCTTGTCAAAATATAGACAAATATAGATAATTTACGTGTGTGCGTATGTATGATTACTGTATTCTGCAGCTGTAGTAGTAGGAACATCATAGAGCTGCAATCAGTCCTTCTTCATCTTTGCCCACTGTGTCTTGTCATCAGCCATAATTCTTAGCTTCCTCAATATATGTAGTCACATATATTTAGGCATTCCCAGTTTGAATAGACAATTTTTGAAGTTCAAAATGCCGCCGTAAGGCTCAAAATGCGCCCTGCCATACAGCTCGCTCCCCCCCCCCCCCTTAAATGGTATGGCGTGGCGGGTGGGGCGTGGGGGTGAGGGGGGGGAGGGTTGGTGGTGGTCATGATGATGAGCATTTTGAGTAATTTAGACAATGTACCTGTCTAGTCACATAAATTTAGGCATGCCAAATTTAAAAAAAAGACAACAATTAGTCAAATCCAAATGACCACCATATGATACAAATCTCAAAATGGCCACCGAAACTAAAATTACTGTGCAACAGCTAAACTAAAATATCTGAAATGCCATTCATATTTTAACAACGGACCAATCGACATGACGTTTGAAAAACACTGCTTGATCCAACTGCCTATGGACCTTTCCAGTTTATTCATCCATCATATGACGTCATAATCAACTACGCGACATGGCGGATGACGTCATAATCAATTACCGCATGAATGACTCGATTTAGCCCGTCTTAAATGCTTAATAGTTCTACACGTTGTACGAATTGTATGCCTTTACTTTGGCAGCAACATCACCCACTCAAATTAGTTTCAAAGTATTCAACAGCTTACCTGTATAGTCTTCTTGAAATTGATAGTCAGTGAGTTCAGGGATCAATCGGTTCCAACACGAGCGATGTGTGGGTAGAGCTTAGCAAGTGATGGGACGGGCATAGCAAAAACTGGAAAGGTCCATTATACGCACATAGCATAGCATTCACAATCATGGGTTTTATATCACTGGGTGCACCAGAGCACGAGGTCATCTACATAGGGGGCTGCTTGGATCCCATTGGGTAGCTCTGCTACAATGTCATTAATGAAGAGTATGAACAGAGTTGGTGATAATACTCCGCCTTGTGGCACCCCTTGTCTCAGCAATACATTCTGTCCAGATTGTCCATCCACCAGCACCCTAGCTCTGTGATTGTGTAGGTATGACTTGGTCCATCGGAACATGTTGCCACCGATGCCTGTGTGCCGGAGCTTCACGAGGAGGCCATTCTTCCACACCTTGTCAAATGCCTTCTGCAGATCAATAAAGGCAGCTAGCATCACCTTCTTGGCTTGAAAGGTGTCCTCTATGACCTGTGCAAGATGTGTTGTTTGATCTTCTGTGCTCCTGTATCTTCTAAAGCCGGCCTGCTCTGAAACTATAATGTTCTCCGACTCCAGGTACCACTGCAACCGCTGGTTGACGATGCGCTCCATGGTCATGCATATGCAGCTTGTAAGACTGATAGGACGGTAGCTCAGCACTTTCGCCCTGTTCTTCCCTTTTTTTCAGAATAGGAGTCATTCTGGCTTCCTTCCAGCATTGAGGAACCTCTCCATTGGTCCATCTGAGATTAAAGATGTCTAGCAACTTGCGGAGAGATGCATTACCAAGGTGTTGGATCATTTCATTTGTAATGCCATCTGGCCCGGGAGATTTCTTCTTCTTCAATTGGCGGATAGCCTTCTTCAGTTCTGCTAAGCTAATGCCAACTTTCATTGCATCGTGAGTGTTGGTGTCTGTTCTTTCCTTTCGCTCTTTTCTAACCTCTTTTTGACGCATTTGTTGCATAGAAATGTTGCTTTCTTTTGCATATGCCTTTGCAAAGGCATCTGCAGCCATCTTTCCTGTCAGTGTTTGTCCATCTTCTTCAAGAGTAACCTTCTCTCCCCCGGCACCCTCAGTGCTTTAGTCAGTCTCCATAGCGTTGTTGTGCCTCTCTCTAAATTAAACCCTGCCGTCTTTTCCCTCCAGCTTCTTCTTTTGGCCTCCAGCTTGGTCTTTAGATACCTGGCTTTAGTTTGTTGTAGCGTGAAGTGGTTTTCTTGACAGGGATTACCCTCTGCATCTTCTCTGGCCTTGTATAGTTTATCATGTGCTGCTTGCAATTCTGTTGTCCAGTAGGGGCGGTCGTTTTTCCTGAACCCTCGAGGAATCGCTTCGTTGAGAGCCTTGAGGATACTTGAATTAAATTCCTTGACCACATTGTTGATGTTTCTCCCTTCTACTGCTATATTTTAGGTAAGCTCATTGGAACAAATGCCGATTTGAAAAGACTCCAATTTGCCTTTTTGTAGTTCCACCTTGGATGTTGAGGTGAACTTGTCGAAATAATTCCAGAAAGAGAGAGGAGGACTGGTCGGTGGTCGCTTCCTCCAAACTGCGATCCGACCACTCTACTGAGGTTTCTGTGAACGTCTTCTGTACAAAATGCCAAGTCCGGCGTTGTTGTCGAGTGCCACCGGCGCGAGTAGAAGGTAGGCTGATCTGTGGGATCGTTGACAAGTAAAAGGTGCTTTTCATCTTGCCATGCTTCAATGTCGTCTCCTCGTTTTTCAAGTGTACTGTATCTCCAGCTTTGGGACTGGCTATTAAAGTCTCCCGCAATGAGGAAGTGGCAGTCCGGGACCTGGATTGTGTCAAGTGAGAGATGCTTGTCATTAGGGCAGTAATAATTGACAATGGCAATCTCAGAGTTGCTGGTTATTACCTTGATCTTCTTGATATATTCTGCCTCTTCCATAAAGGTTCACGCTGTTTCGGACCAAGGTTATCACCCCACCTTTCTTTCTTCCTCTTCGATCACACCGGAAAATCTGGTAACCTCTGATCTTAAATGGTTTTCATTCTTGCTTGTGTGTCTCTTGAATACAGCAGATATCAATGTTGTTTTCGTACAGGAACTGTTCGAGCTCTGATTTCTTGTTGGTAACCCCTTCTGAGTTCCAGTGCATGATGTTGATACTGGGGTTCTCTTTGGGTTTGGTCTACTCTTTCGGTTGGCCAGTAGCTCTCCATCCTCGTCCCCTGGATCCACAAGACGAGTTGATGGGACCTCCAGTAGCTTTGGGTTGGCTCCTTCGAGGCGTGGAGCCCGGGGATGCACCTGCCTGGCGGATCCTCACAGGGCGAGCACCATTTCGGTTGATTCGATCTCCAAGTGCCATTTCATTAGCCTTGTGCATAATGCAAGGAGTACACAACGACTGCCACGTACAAAATGCAGCTCGCCTTGGACAGAATTACAGCTTGGGCCAATCGCTGGTGAATGACCATCAACTAAGAAAAATCATCAGCTACGCTATTCTCACGGTCCACCAAAACCAAGGTTGGCAATCTGACACTGGGCGGTAGTCCACTCGAGTACGGGGACCAGAGTCACCTATGACAGAAAATTAACATGGAAGGAACACATCCAGAACACAGAGATAAAGGCCAGAAGAAAGCTAAACATCATGAGGAAGCTGTCAGGAACAACGTGGGGCGCCAATGAAAGGATCCTCAAGACCTAAGTGTCGTACGACCACACCTTGAGTAATGATCCAGCTCATGGATGACAGCACCTAAATCTCATTAACAGAACCTCGACAGAGTACTAAAACCAGGCACTGCGCATCATCACTGGTGGAATGAGATCAACACCAATAGAAAAAATGGAGCAGACAGCAGGCATCCTCCTTCCCCCCCCCCCCCCCGCCCCCACTTAGCAAAGGAAGGGAATGCAAAGCACTGATCCAAGCTGCAAAGTTCAAATCATTCAACAACCACCCGACGAAGATCAGACAAGCACAGCTGCCATCAGGAAGACTTAAAAGATCAAGTTTTGTGAAAGCGACAAAAGCACTTCAAAGGAAACACCAAGAAATGTTGCCAGCACAAATAGAAGACCCAAACCACACTCTTGATCCTCCACCCTGGGAAAACAAACTAGAGAGCATAGCTATTCGCACCACAGTACCTCATCTCACAACCAAAGATGAACATAGTAATGTGAGAAAGAAGGCCCTGACCCTAGCCATGCTGGAAGAAATGTACCCTCAGGAGACATGGATAAGGATCTACACAGATGGATCAGCCAAAGATGCAATTAGGAGCGGAAGTGCCGGACTGCACATACAGTATCCAAATGGACAACACGAGTCAGCTGCAATACCGACAGGAAAACACTGCACAAACTACAGAGCTGAAGTCGAAGCACTGGTTCATGCAGCTAATACCATCAGCAGAACAGCAGACCCTATTGCACAGATTGTCTTTTTATCTGATGCCCGCTCCGTCATTGATGCTATCACCAAAGGTAAGCTGCCACAACTTGAAGAAGCACTACAAACCATCAAATGCTTTCGGATAGCATTGCAGTGGATCACGTCACACTGTGGAGTCCAAGGAAATGAGGAAGCAGACAAGATGGCAAAGGTGGGTGCAGAAGAGAATCAGACAGAAAACATGGTTACCAATACAGAGATGACGACTATCCTCAGGTCACTCTATAGAACACCTCAATCAGAAGATGCCTACCATCATCTCTCGAGGCAGAGCAAGTGACCATTTTTCGTCTCAGAACTGGACACAACAGACTAAACCAACACATGTACAGGCGGTTCCACCTTACGACATCGCCGGCTTGTCCTTGTGGAGAAGCAGAACAGACCACAGAGCACATACTTCAATGTTGCAGTACGTATCAGCTGCTGAGAGAAGAGATCTGGCCTTTGTCAACCTCTTTTCTTGAAAAGCTGTATGGGCCTGTGGAAGAACTGCAGAAAACCACATATTTCATCTTGACAACGGCTCTCCAAGTGTGATACCAGCGATCGAAAAGAAGAAGAAGAAGAAGAAGAAGAAGAAGACTTTTCATGTACTTTATTTTGGATTTATAAAAAACGCTTTAATTTAATACAGCACTAATAAATTATTTTTAAAAACACGTCATAGACAATAAAAATATATTCCTGAATCAGTCTGAGTATCATTTAAATAAACATTGTATTTATGAAGAATAACAAATATGTCAATATATCACAGATCTACGTCAATTTTGTAAAAAAAACAACCAATCCAATCCGTATAAAAGATCAATGGGAATCAGTCATCAAAATCATCAGTCATCAGTCATTAAAATGTAAAATGATGAAAGTGGACAAAATAATACTGAAAGGTATAACTAAATACCATTAAATGTTAAAATACCGTCTTCAGTACTACAAACGAAGTGGTCAATTGCCCAAAAATTTGTAAAGTTTTCTAGTGACCCATTTTGCTGGTGGTATTTAAATTCAATAGTCACACGAGCTCGCATTCGAGAAATACATTCTCGAAGGGCGTCCGTCTGACCATTGTCATCCATTAGACGCTGCCGCGTTACATAGGTAGCCATTTTAGCGTTTGCCATGATCCAATTGCATATACGATGTTTAATTTTACGTGCAGATTTAGACGAACAATGGGGGCATGGAAAGCCTTTGACATAATTCTCAGGCTTAAATTCATCAGCCAGTGTTAAAAATAGAACTGCTCGTCTAACAGCACACAAAAGTGGTTGGAGACGTGAACATGTTATAAAAAGATGTGCTAAATCTTCACGATCGCCACAGTAAACACATTTATCATTAATACAATATCCGGCCTTATATAGAAAAACACCAGTGTTGAGTGCCCCATGGAAAACCTTCCATGACAAATCTCCTTCGTAGTATGTACACGGATATTCATAAAAACAGAGACAATTATCTGTAAAATCAATATTTAGAGAAAGTAGATCTCTCCATATGTTACTTTTGGTATTATGTGAAATCATTGAGTAACATTTTAATAAAGACATCTTGTACAGTTCCTTCTTGCAAAGAGATGGTATCAATACAGTAAAAACCGAGTCATCATTAATATTGCATGATAATTCATAATTGTATACTGACCTGGGAATGTCAATAGGTCGATCTAATAGTTCAAACCATTCATTGGGTATGCTATCCCATAGAGTGTTCAAGTTTATTTGAAGCAATCGTCGAGACCTGTTGCCAATTTTAAGGAGTAAGTCTTCAAGTGCAATTCGTTTATCATTTACCAAAATATCAGCTAGAATGGTAGCATTCGCACTTATAAAATCTTCGTAGCAAAAAGTAAATCCAGTGGAGATATTCTTGATCAAAGGATTTAGAAACAGTGGTTCATTTAAAACATCGATTTTACAGCTTGGATGCGATGTTCTCATAACATTGAAGAAAAACCAAGAATTGAGCACACTCTTATAAAAGATAGGTATATTACGAATCATCTGTACATCCAATTGAATAGAGAAAATCTGATAATCGTAATTTAGTTTATGTATCTGTTTGAGAAAGTAGCTGCTAAAGCTGAAACACGGATGAAAAGCGAAATAGTTCATAAAGGATTGTGCATACTGAATACGGAATGTCCGTATCCGAGATTCTAAATGCACGAGTCCTTGCCCACCTTTGTCTAAAGGCAGAAACAGTAACTCTTTGGGAAGCCAGTGCTTTCCAGACCAGATGAAGTTAATTAACAGTTTTTGAATAGCATTTAAAATATTACCAGGGACATCGATAACAGCTAACCTATGCCAAAGCTTAGAAGCAGCAAGCAGATTAGTAATAGTGATCCTACCTCTAAACGATAGAGCTTTTGATAACGGGAGCCAGTTAAGAAGTTTTGTGCTGATTTCATTTTCAAGATTTTCCCAATTTTGTTTGCAAAAATCCAAAGAATTGCCAATATAAATACCGAGAATCTTTAATCCATTGCTATTCCATTTTAACCCCAAAGGCTCGTCAATACGCCATTTCCAGGAACCAACCCAAAAACCTTCTGACTTTGAGTGGTTAATTTTCGCGTTGGAGGCAGACTCATATACATGTATAAAATCTCGCAATTTAATAAAATCATCATTACACGTACACAAGGCAGTTATGTCATCAGCATAAGCTGAGCAAGAAACCCTTTCACCCGAGATATCAGGCAGGGCCACCCCCCTCAGTCCGTTATTTGAGCGTATCTTAACTAACAATGGTTCGATACAGATACTGTACAAAGCGCCTGATAGGGAGCAACCCTGTCTGATACCACGGCTAAAAGAAACAGGCATAGATAACAAATTATTTATTTTCAGTAAACACGAAGTGTCATTGTAAAGAAGCTGAATGCATTTAACAAAAAAATCACCAAAGCCAAATGCGCGCAAGGTATTCAATAAATACTGGTGACTTACCCTATCAAACGCCTTCTCCTGATCTAGGGATACAACGCCAAGAGGTAACGACATGAAATTTGAATACTCGACGACGTCTGTTATCAACCTAATGTTATTGGAGATCTTACGTCCTGGTACGCAATAGCTTTGGTCTATGTGAATAATTTCTGCGAGTACTGTACGTATACGATTATACAAGGCCTTGGAAAATATTTTCAAATCTACACATAAAAGTGATACAGGTCTCCAGTTCTTTAAATTGGTTAAATCACCTTTCTTAGGTAATAATGTCACAACCGCTCGCCTGCATGAAATAGGTAATAACATGTCTTCAATTGATTCATTAAAAACATCAAGAAGATCAGAACCGATAGTTTCCCAAAAGGTTTTGTAAAATTCCGATGGTAGTCCATCAATTCCAGGAGCTTTGTTGTTATTGAGATGGTTAACAGCGTCAGTAAGCTCTGGTAAACTCAGGGCCCGATCTAACTCAATTCTGGAAAGCTCACTTAGATTAGGAAGATCTGATAAAAGCAGGTTTTCAGACATTTTGCATGAGCTTGACTTCGCATATAATTCACCATAGAAATCAGAGGCGTGGCTCAGAATATCCGTATCAGAATTAACCATTTCACCGGTTGGGATCTTCAACTGTGAAATAGTTTTATTCATCACACGTTTATTCTCAAGATTAAAAAAATATGTAGTAGGTCTATCTGATTCATTTATATGCTGGAATCGCGATCGAATCCAAGCACCCCTATTTTGCTCTTTGAGGAGAGTTGTTAATTCAGATTGCTTTTGGTTAATTACCTCTAATAATTCATTTGTTTTTGGAATTTTGACCGATAACTGATCAATTTCAGCTTGTAAGTCTGATCGTCGCTCACGGAAAAGGACAGCTCGTTCTCGGGAATAACGCTGTGATAAAATACATATATACTTTTTGGCCAAATCCCACCAATCCTGTAGACAATCAAAATCACATTTTTTCCCTTGCCAACCATTCCAGAAATCATTAATTAAAAGCACATAGTTTCTTTCACTCAACACAGCGGTATTCATGCACCAATATGCACTTTTCCGTTTTACACTTTTAAGCTGAAATATTGCTCTAACATAATCATGGTCAGAATTGGTGCAAGGAATTATGGAACAACTGCTTAAAAACTGTCTAAAATTACTATGAATGTAAAAACGATCAAGTCTGGATGCAGTCCCATCGGACCTGTGCCAGGTGAAAATTTCAGATTGTGGATAGAGGCAGCGATATGCATCAGTAAGACTATTGCTTGTAATTAAAGATTTAAGCGAATCCGCAGCTGGAGGGTGTGGTTCTGTTGCTGATGTTCTATCTAACTCATAATCAAGTGTACAGTTAAAATCACCACCTAATATTATAGGATATGGTTCGGACAATGTGGAAATATGAGTTTTTAGCATATCTATGCATTTCAATTTGTCATGAGACTCTGTGGGATTGTAAACATTAATCAGATAAAAATAGATGCCATGTATATTTGCTGTGACATGTAAGATTCTTCCCTGAGCAACTGTGATCGTTTCAATGATATTTACATTTAACTTGGGTTTAAATATTATAGCAACACCAGCTGTATTTGTATTAAAATGTGAAAAGACAGCTTGACCTCTCCATATAAGTCGCCATAGCGACTCATCCGGCTGAATTGTGTGAGTATCCTGGAGAAACACAATATCGGCAAATAAATCTTTGCGAAGTTCATTAAAAATACGAAATCTTTTAAAAGAGTCACGACAACCTCTCGTATTTAGTGTAACAATTGAGAGGGAAGCCATAATTAAAAATAATTGAATAAATCTTAGAACAAAGATACCCATAATTGTTTGGTGTAGAAAAGAAACTGTATTCAAGTCCGTTACTAGATTGACCATAGGCGGAAACAATTAATTCCGTAAGCTACGGTGTAGCTTAGTGACTATTTTGGTACCACGAGACTTGAACGCAGATTCTAAGCCAGGTTGTTTCTTCAATCGTATCAACTGATGTATCAGTAATTTTAAGTTGGGTTGAAAGGCTTTGCATTTATCTATTACCTTTTTACTATATTTTACACTTTCTATAAATAGTTTCACATCTTCAAGAGAGGGCATTACCTCCCTTGAATCAATAAAATCTGTCATGTCCGAAAGTTCTGAACCAATAGACATGCTGTCAGCGTCGCTGGTGTCCTCGTCCAGCAGTTCACCCTGCGATAAAGGCGGCATACCACCTGCTTCTATTCCAAGCCTGTCCGAATCACAAGGATCATGTCCAGGTTTGAAAACTATAGATGCATTATTAACACTGGTTGCTTTCGCCAATGAGATATTTACATCGAGTTCACTTAGGATTTCTTGTGTCGACATAACAGTTTTTTCAGCTACACAACCCTCGTCAGATAATGGAACAGGGTCGTGTAATTCCGATTCACGGTGAATTTGAATGACAGTGACAGCAGAGTCTCCATTGGCCGCCGTGTTGGAATTACCAGGTTCATCTGTGAACAGAGCTGAGTTTTGCTGAGTAGCCTGGTCCATTGAAGTAGCATCATCTACAACAGTGGAATTATCCGACGGTGCACTGGTAATGTCCGCCTCATTATCGGTTTCAGGATCAGTGACAATTAGATCATCGCTCAAGACGCTATAACGATTGGAAAACTGAGTCTTACGACGTTTATTCTGAGGTGATTTCTTAGGTGACGATTTACTGACTTTATCAACTGGTTTATCGTTTCTTTGTGACAGTGTTTGTGGAAAATTGTTATCATTTAGCACAAGATCGGTATTCGGTATGACGTCACGATTTTTACTGTTGACCGGCTCGTCCGCAACATTGTTGTTACGGTTATCATGACCCACCGAATTGTCGTGAATGTCATTCAATGGGCAAAAGCGTTGAAAATGTCCTTTCTGAGCACATTTAAAACAGACAATCTCGTCCGTACTTATAAATAGTCTATGGGACCTTCCTATGTACGGGATGTCCACAAACTCCGGTAATGGGGACTTTTCCATTACAATCTGGATCTGCCGTCTAAAACTTTTCACATGTCTTAACTCTGGTGACTTGCAGCCTAAAGGTATTGGCCGGCAATTTCCGAGCACCTTTCCTTGGCTTTCCAACGCTTGTTTAATAACAAAGTTCGGGATGTATGGTGGGACATTAGATATAATTAATCTCGTCGGCTCATTCTCCAAGGAATACACATTGTGGTAGCAGCCACCTACGTTTATACCGTCAAGACGCAGTCTATTGACTTGTTGCTCCGTTTTGACATAAACCGCGATTCCTCCTTTAATTCGTGAAGCAGCTACAATATTCTCCGGCTTTACGACGGCGGCGGCGCCTTTCACGTAGGCCTCTACCGCCACACCAGCTAGACTATCAACGCGTACACCATGTTTCCTATCAATGCCCGCGAATGGTTCGTAATCTAAAGCAGGGGTGGTGACGGGGTCACTTCGAGTCTCTCTCAGGCGCTCCGCATAACTAACCTGTCTGGCCATTGTCCAAACACAATAGCCTAATCAAGCGTCCACTTCGGCCAACAGGCCGACTACCCTATGCTAATGGCGCTATAAGTGTTACAAGTATATATAGAGTTACGAAAACCAGAGAAAAATCAAATTATGTATGAACACATTAATAAAACACAAAGTTATTAACACAAACATAAGCACATACGCGTTAGCGCATACAAAAGACAAAAAATAAACACAACTGACAATTATAAACAGTCAACAAACGGACTAAACTGAGAGCTCTTCTAAAACACGTCTTTTCTCAAAGAAGAAGAAGAAGAAGAAGATATCACTGGGTGGAGTTAATATTGGCGGTTGTGGAGAAAGAAACTGAAGATGAACAAGAACGTGGGCACTGTCCTGCTCATGCCTTGCATAGTTACAAATTCCATAATATACCACATATCTAATTTTTCTCCCATCATAACCAGCAAGAATTTTAGGGAGCGATTGTTTTTCGTCTGCAACTATTGATGTGGTTTTCTTCTGCTCTGTGATTTTTCTGAATGTAAGAGCCTGTTGTTTCTTGATATGACCGCTTTATTTTAGGGTATGTTTCTCAGATCTTGGTGTTGTTACTCACGCCGCCGAAGTTGGTGTTGTCTGTCTGTCTGTCTGTCTGTCTGTCTGTTTGTCTGTCTGTCTGTCTGTCTGTCTGTCTGTCTGTCTGTCTGTCTGTCTGTCTGTCTGTCTGTCTGTCTGTCTGTCTGTCTGTCCGTCAGCCTGTCCAACTGTCCGTCCGCGTGTATAGCTTTCTGGAAATTGATAGTCCGGGAGTGCAGGGATCGATGGATTCCATCACGGGCGAAGCACTTAGCGCTTAGCGAGACCTTATCATCTTAGCTAGAGATGGCGTGGCATAGCTCAAACTGAAAAAGCCCATTACCAGAATAACATACAGGAAAGCTGTTGAATATTTTGAGATTAATATGACTGAAAGTCATTGCTTCCTTTGGCAGCACTGGTTCCAGTCGCATTAATCTCAAAATATTTAACAGAATATGCCTTGTTTCTTAGAGAATTTATTTCATCAGGGATTTGTCATTGAAAGGGTAAACCCTATCCTCAGGCAGTGAATTCGGGTATGTGTACAAAGAACAATGGTGTCTTGTAGCTGTTTGGCGAATTTAACGTTCTTTTCTTATTAATTGTGCCAATTTAATTTTTTGTTTTCATATTAATTCAAATTTGGGAAATAAATAAATTAGTATACCTTATAATTTTCCTATATACATGACATTGTTAATGATAAATAAAAAATATTTTTTTTATTTTTGATGTTTTAAATACAGATATTTGAATAAGTCATCGTGTTATTCGCCCATTTACATCAGTTTTGTAGCTAGAGCATTTTCTAGGAGAGGGTGTTATGATGGGGATTACGATTTACTGTGTGTATTCCCCTTTTGGCAGTTGGTACGACTGGCTATCTTCGAAATTTTTTGCGGAAAATAACTCTATTTACTGATGATAACTCTGCTACTGTTTATCGGACCATGTTGAAACTTCACAGGATGACTAGACTATATCTGAGGGAGAAATCTCTCGAAAGCAAATATGATCCAAATTCTCATATGGCCACCATCAGTAGCCTAAATTGATGGATTCTCCTCGAATGCATACTCTGCAGAGAAAGGCTTGAAAATATGGCCTGGACGCTGACATACTGTTAATACATGGCGCATTTTAAGATATATCCACATGCCAAGTTTCATGATCATACAAATAAAAGTCTTGAATCTTGTAGAGGGCGAACGGATGGGCGAACAGACGGATGGACAGACAAAGTGGTGACTATATGCTCTTCGGGGAGCATAAAAACTGTTTCCAGATGATAACTCCGTTACCATTTAGAGGATCTCTTTGAACCCTAGGATGGCTACCGGTCAGACTAGGCCTGATGAAGAAACTGGTGGCCATCTTAAAAATTGGTTTGCGATTGATAACACCTTTTTCTGGACGATAGCCCCACTACCGTTTAGAAGCCCGCTTTAAAACTTCATAGGATGACTGCACTACGTCTCTCAAGAAGAAAGTCAAGAAACCCATTCAAATTCACGATGATCCGAAATCCAATATGGCCGTCAGGTTCGGTAGCTATCTTTAAAATTGGTTTGCGGACGATAACTCTGCTACCTGTTTATCGCCTCACTATGAAAATGCCATAGGATGATTTGACTCCGTCTGAGGAAGCGTTTGAAGTTGATGTCATTACGTGTACTGACGTGTATTGCGATGGTGACTCGTGATGGCTGAAGTTTGAGCTTGGTTCCAGGGTGGAACAATGGATCAGTCCTCGTGGATTGCGTGCCTCACGGAACGGCATTCTCAGTAATATATAACATCATTCCTTTGTGTCTTAGTTTTGATACACATAACTCGTTGATGATTGACTCTTTGATGAATAGTACACATTGAAAATCTCTGCTTGTGTTTGGGCTGGTTTGCAGTTGTTCCAAGTATGCAGTATAGGACATGTTGTCATTATACCAATATTAACTATACAAATCTTGAAATACCAGTATCCCAATTTTAAGCCAGCTATACACGGACACTGTTATATATTTTTTAACTAATTTGACTGGACCTCCAGGTCAAATTAGTTTTTTTAGAAAACATACCAGAACATACCTACACCATAAAGAATTTGTGCTTTCCGGTCAGTGAATGCTAAAAGGTTTCCTGAGCAACACATGTTTCGGGCAGTGTGACCTTGACTGTTAAAACTCCAACCTAGTCCGAACCCTTTGACCACTGAAATTTTATTGTCCCATTTTGAACACAACTATGGAGGAAAACTCTTGAATATTTTGAAACCAATTTGACTGAAACCTGTTGCTACCATATGATCAACATAAAATTCCCTTGCATCATTAAGATGTCTGTGAGAATTAGTGTTAATACTACGATGATGTAGATTGAAACCTCCACAGTAGTAATATATACATGTACATTGCTATGTCGCCGTCTCCTCCAACCTGGACCTACTGCTAATCCAGAGGTTGAGTATGCTCAGAGGCGTGACAGGTCAGTCATCGATAGGATCCCATCTAGTGTACTGATAACACAGGGAGTGAGTATGCTCAAAGGCTAGGAAGCCATCCTTAATGTGACTACATAGCTTTTAGCACCAAATCCAAAATGTCAGATATGTGTAAAATCTGGCATGTCCATTAAGCGTCATACATGCACTTGAACTTTACTAGGATTATATTTCACTATGGCCCTCGATAAACTCATTGGACCGTTACAGTTTTAGCTATGCCCCGGTAATCTGCAGCTAAGCTCCACCCACACTTCACTCGTCTTGGTAGCTATCGATCTCTGAACTCACTGACTATCAAATGCCAGAAAATTATACAGGTAAGCTGTTGAATATTTCGAAACTAATTTGACTGGTTGCTGTTGCTGTCTATGGCAGCAACAGCAGCCCGTCAAATTAGTTTCAAAATATTCACCAGCATATTTATTAAATAGCAAAGACAGACGATTCATACAGCGTGTCGGACTATTAAGCGTTTAAGACTAAATCAAGTCATTAATGACATCACCATTGTGACGTCATCCTACACGTCACCTAGTTGATTATAATGTCATATGACGTCATATGATGGATTGATAGAATGGAAAGGTCCAATCAAGGGCCTGTTTTCGTGAGTCAGTGAACCACTGATGCAGTCCGTGGTTCATGCGTTTTTGGCGTTCCGGAAGTTGAAGATTTGCTGACTTGTTTCGTCGAACCAATGACCGAGTTTTGATCTCAGTTCGTTGCCAATTGTTACTGGTAAGTAAATTTCAAGATGGCAGCCCCAGCTTAATTGTACAACTTATTTGAATGACGAGATCTCGTCAATATTTTTAGTGTATGCGGTCGTCTGCAATTTACATAGACTTAAATTAAAGTCTAAATCGAATTACGATCAAATTCATTGCTAAAGTTAACGCAATTTGGAATGCTTGCGGGTTGGAAACATTGACACAAAATTGCAATCGGCAAGCCTCGTCAATGCGTAAATGCCGTTTTGGCGTTTCTGGTTTGTGGTCAGTGGTTCCTGGTTCGTGGTTTAAACCAGATCATCAAATTCACTGACTCAGTCAGTCACGAAAACAGGCCCCTAATAAATTATACATGAACATACTCAGACCTGCGGTAAATTGGCCAGTATGGCCAGTATATTCTTAGAGATCATGGGAGAATACAGGTTGAAACTGTCTGTGATTAAAAACGATGTTCAATTGGGTGGACATTCTACTAGTATTAGCACTGTACGAGATGGGATCATATTAAAGACTGGCTTTTTCAGCTTCTGGCAGGGCCGGCTCAAGACATAGGCGATCTAGGCACTGCCTATGGCGCCAGTCTTTAGAGGAGCACCAAAACGGGAGTGGGTGCGCCTCTCACCACTCAAACTACATGTACTCAAAGCAAATAAGGTTTCTAAAAAATCCACACTTAGGACAAAGGCCATATTTCGCTCTAGAAATGTAGGAAATGTCCTTTCAGAGCATCTGGATTTCAAAAATTTTCGAGGGAGGATCCCCGGAACCCCCGCTTAAAGTGTGGTCCTTTGCCTTTGCCCAGGGCGCCAGAAACCCTAGCACCGGCCCTGGCTTCTGGACATAATCACTCTTTATATTTAACATAAGAAAACTATTAACACATCTCTTAGCACCTCAGTGATGGTTTTGTGAAGTGGCGATAGTAGCACAGCCCCAATTAACTTTAAAGAACCCAATAATAAACAATCACTAGTGCGTAGAGCTGTTGGCAAATGCTGAAAATAGGCATTGGTTCACCCCTAGTACCACGTTGAGTTAGCTCCCCCGATTTCACCAAGGGTACAAACAGTAAACAACAAACAAAACGACACAAGCAAGGCAATTTAATGAACAAACACAATAAAAAGTGACAAAGAAATGTACAAACATATACAATAACCTAACGAATTGATACAATACACAATCAAGAACAACAAAATAATAATTGACCAATGAAACAGCAATCCAACATGAACAATAAACACACAACACACATACATAGCAACAACGGAACAAGACAAACAGCTGATAAAGCAATCTTGTGAGCAAACCACAGATAGTATAAAATAATCAAATAACAGTGACTAAACACACAAAACGGTCGGTTCCAACAGGACAACAATTAAAGAAAATACAACACGGCCAATTATAACAGCATAACAACCAAACAACAGAAGACAATGGGCAAGCAGAACAATAAAATGACAAAACAAAGGAAAGGTGTACAATCAGACCAGCACAATATCCAAACACAGGAAAACAAAGTACAAGCAGAACAGGACAATGACCAAACAAGGAAAAACAATATGCATGTAGTACAATACAATGACCAATCAAAGAAAAATATCTTCCAAGCAGAATTGCACAATGACGAAATAAAGGAAAACATAGTGCAAGCAGAACAATAGAACAAGCAAACCAAGGAAAACTATGTGCAAACAGAACAATCAATAATCAAACAAAGGAAGACAATGTCCAAGCAGAACAATACAATAACAAAACAAATGAGAATAATAAACAAGCAAAACACTACAATGCACAAACAAAGGAAAACGACGTGCAACCAGTACAGCCCAATGGCCAAACAAAGGAAAACAATGTACAAGCAGCACAATGATTAGCCAAAGGAAACACACGTGCAAGCAGAACAATACAATAACTATACAAAGGAATACAACATGCAAGCAGAACAACACAATAACCAAAGGAAATCAATTTGAACACAGAACAATACAATAACCAAGAAAATTAAAGCAATTTGTAAGCAGAGCAATACGATGACCAACAAAGGAAACAATTTGCAAGCAAACCAGCAACATGGCCAAACAAAGGAAAGCAATGTGCAAGCAGAACAGTACAACAAGACAAGGGAAAACAACATGTAAGCAGGAAAGCAACATGCAAGCAGAATCGAACAATGACGAAATAAGGAAGACAATTTGCAAGCAGAACAGCAAAACACCAAGCAAATGACAACACTGTGCAAGCAAGCAGAACAGCAAAATAACCAAACAAATGACAACAATGTGCAAGCAGAACAGCAAAATAACCGAACAAATGACAACAACGTGCAAGCAGAAAGGCACAATGATAAAAGAGAGAAAACAAACTGAAAGCAGAACAACACAACAACATTACCTAGGCATATCATGTGAAAGCAAAACAGCACAATAAAGAAATAAAGGAAACAGAATGAATCAACAGCCAAACAAAGGAAAACAATGTGCAAGCAACACAAATGATCGACTAAAGGAAACCTTTGTGCAAGCAGAATAATGCAATGGTCAAATATAAGAATACAATGTGTAAGCAGATCAACACATTGATCAAACAAAGGAGAAAAACTTGCAAATAGAGCAATATAATTATCAAACGAAAGAATACAACGTGAAAGCAGATAAAATACATTTATCAAACAAAGAAGAATAATATATAAGTAGACCAAGTCAAGGGCCAAACAAAGGAAAACAATGTGCAAGCAGGACAAGTTAATGGTTAAACAAAGGAAAGTAATATACAGACAGACCAATACAATTATCAAACAAAGGAATACAACGTGGAAGATGATAAAACATATTTATCAAGCAAAGAAGAATAATATGTATGCACAATGACCACACAACGGAAAATAATGTGTAAGCTGAATGAGACATTGGCAAAACAAAGCGAAACAACATGCAAGTAGAAAACAACCCAGTGATTAAACAAAGGAATACAATGTGAACAGCACAATGCTCTAACAATGTCGAATAACGCATAAGCAGAATGAGACATTGACCAAGCAAGCGACAAAAATGTGCAAACAAAGAAAGACAATGCCCCAGCAGAACAGCACAATGACCATACAATGGAAATAAACATGCAAACAGAACAGGACAAATGGTCAAGCAAAATAGAATAATGAGCAAGGAATGCGGCAACCAAACAAAGCAAAACCATGTGCAATCAAAGTGCACAAGAAACATTCAACATATGAGGCAAACAAAGCAAATAACAAACCAAGAAAATAATAGACAATTATAAATGGTAGAAAGCAAATATTTTGAACACAGCAACCAGATGCAAGAGAAAACAGATGATAATGATAAGAAAACACAACAATATAATAACGTGCAATAGTAATAAAATACATTACAACAACCAAGCAAAATGACAAATCAATGAAATACAATCAGTAAATAGTACAGGGCAATCAAACAGCAAGAACACACAACATCCACTCACAGCAAAACAATGGATTACAACAAACAACAAACTCACTGTAAGAAACCAATCAAAGCTAACACAATATAATAACAAATCAGCATATGCCACATGCAACACAGCGCATCCATTAAAGCTACCAGATAAACATGCACAAGATGAAATAAAGTGGGACAACAAACAAGGAAAGCTAAATAACTAATAGATAATCCAGAATAGCAATAACAAACCGAGCCACAAAGCAACCTTACAAGAAAAGCCACATTCTAATCAATCAATCAGAAAGATAACAACACACACACGCGCACGCACGCATGCACGCACGCACGCACGCACGCGCGCACGCACGCACGCGCGCACGCACGCACGCACGTACGCACACGTGCATGGACATGCGCGCACGCACGCACACACGCACAATAGCCACAAAGCAACCTTACAAGAAAAGCCACATTCTAATCAATCAATCAGAAAGATAACAACACACACACACGCGCACGCACGCACGCACGCACGCACGCACGCACGCACGCACGCACGCACACATGCACGCACACACACGTGCATGGACATGCGCGCTAGCACGCACACACTAGCTGAACAAAGCAGTAAAAAGGATATGTAAACAACACTACTAGTACAACAGTTATGGAAACAGGGAATGCAGATACCCAGTCGGGAAATCAGGAACACCATGGTATAATGACAACATCTGAACTGCACAGAAAGCCAACACTCCTGGCATCCGCTCTTTAATAGCTCTTACATAGGAAGATCGCGAAGGAAGCTCTTCCAGAGAGGGTAAAGGAGCAGGAGAGCAGATAAGTGCAGGATATGACCTAGGAATGAGTGAAGACATATGAATGGGAGGGGGCATGATTGCAGGGTATGGCATAGATATCGGAAAGGACAGCTGAATGCCTGGATGCATGATAGCTTGATAGGATATAGGAAAGAGAGACGGCCGTGCAACCGGAAAGACCTGTGGGTTCGCGAACATGTCAAAATCGACAAGGACATATGAGAAGAAGTGTACATCTGGTCACAGATGATACATGTGCTGAAAATGGTATCTAACTCTGAGAAGGCACATGAGCAGTAGAGAGCAAATGAGCAGGCGATTGCGTGTGAGCATAATAGCACATACATATGTGATTGTCCATATGCATGGCAGACATGGCACAATAATACATGAACAGTAGATGACCTCTGACCAGAGAAAGCTATATATGCAGGAAAATACATATGACTGGGAGAGATCATATGAGTCGAACAAGACATACATGCATGTGATAACATAAGACTGACAGGACACAGATGACTCGTAAAGGACATGCAAGTCGAAGAGGCATGTAGATCCGAACAGGACATCTGGTTAGAAGATGGCATATACGTCTGAAAAAACAAATGAGTTGAAAATGACATGAGTTAGAAAAGCCAAATGGCTCGAAAACGAAATCTGGTGTCGGATAAAACATAGGGGTGTAAATTAACAGAGAAGTTGGAGAGGACCTAGCCACCAGATTGAAAATTTGAGGAGGGAACGACGGAACACAATATGAAACCATGTCACTGGCAGATGTTGGAGAAATCGAATCAGGCATTGACACAGATGGGGGTAAGAGCTGGAGAAGGCATTTGCGAGGTTAGCAACACACGACTGGCTGATCCCTCTGAGGTTGGTACATGCCTATGAACAGCAGGGACCATATGAGCAGGAGAGACCATATGAGCAGAAGATACGATATGAGCAGGAGGGACGATATAAGCAGGAGTATCCATTTGAGCAGGAGAGATGATATGAGCAGGAGAGACGATATCAGCAAAAGACTCCATATGATTAGCAGATTCAACAGGAGATCGAGAAGCAGTTGTGTCTGAAATGACATATGGTGAACAGGATCACGTGTTTGCCAAGGTTCTAAGAGTAAGATAGGACATAAAAGGATGGCACCATATAAAAACGATATACATAGAGGAATGACATAATCTAGTAGTCAGGAGTACATACGATCAGGAGAGGAACTCCAACCAGAAGAGAAATAGTCGCAATTAACGACATCGAAGTGGAAGTGGATATATGAGCCAGAGATAATTGTTGAGTAGAAGATGTCAAATAAGTTGCAAGAGACTGATGAGTGGCATGTGCTTCTGTGTCGAGACTGAATGTTGAAAAGGTGGTGACATACACTGGAGACTGTGGGGACGCATGTGAGGCATTGGTGAAACTGGATGATGAGGCAGTGAAATACACTGGACGCTGCAGAGATACCTGTGACTTTGTGGCGGGTCTTGATGCTGATGAGGCAGTAAGGTACACTGGACTTTGCAGAGGGGCATGCGCATTGGAACTCGACTTGACGAGGATACGCCAGTAACACTCAAAACGTGTTGATGAGCTGCGTTTGTCTGTGGAACTAGACTGGCCAATGAAAAGCCAGTAACATTCAACACATATTGTTGTGAGAAACACGACTGCGTGATTTCACTCGGTGTTGATAAATCAGTAACAGTCAGAGCCTGTTGAGAAGAGACAAACAACTGGGTGACTTGATTGAATGATGAAGAGGCAGTACCAACCAGGGCATCTCCAATCTAGTCAGGTTGTCAATGACATCCTCGATCCTGAAAAAAGAAAGCAAACGACATAATTTAGAGTGGGACATTTATTTAAATTCGATATAATAATACTTGTGAAATATTGAAGAGACGACATATCTAATAATATGTAGGCATATATCTTCAAGCATTATCTGAAGATGAAGGCTGAAAGAAACATCATTCTATCCTAACATGAGAGCTTGTCTCAGAGCATCATAGCAATACAGGCCAATTCGAGTTACCTCGGCAAGCCAGACACACACGATTGTTTACAACACAAATAGTATTACCAGTCAACGTAATCAGACGCTTTCTTATGTAATGTAGAATTCAAATGATCAAACTACAGATCTAATGTGATGCATGCCTTATCGTTTTAAAGAAATTGTGTTGTTTGTTTTTAAATTAGATTGATTCTATGCGGTTGCGGTCATAAATACCAACATAATCAATATTGTTTCAAAATACTTAAGTTACTTTTGAGTATTGTTTCCTTGCAATTAAGATACGAGTACCCGAGCTATGGGATGGTTACAATCCTCCTTATTCAAGTACATTACTGCTTACTTAACAGCATGTCTCATTCGTGTGTTGTTCAGCGCCATCTCCAGCATCTCACCATGCTCTATCCATGCGTACTCTCTGTTCTTCAACTCCATCCTCAAGTGACAAAGTACCTGTAAAAAGGGATGAACAATGTTAATATTTAAACTATGCAACGAAAACTATAATCTAACAGCTCGTTATAAATTTTAATTTTATATTGCCAAGTGCATTTAATTTGGATAGAAATATGTGACTTGAGTGAGCATTTCAGTACCACAGTGCAGTGTCATGACGGTGTAGTTGTTGTTAGAAGAGTGGAATGTATCTTTAAAGTTTTATTTGATGTTGCAGGTCCCACACTGCACCAGTTTACAGGAACTGAATGTAAAGAAAGATATGAACACCTGTTACCACACAACAGGAAAGTGTATGATGGTATCTGGCATAACCTTGATCCCACCACCACTCGCACATGTCTCACCATACATTTAGCCAAGCAAAACACGGTAATTCTTGTGGATGGGTGTTCAGAAGATCAAAGGTGGCATAAAGTGGACTGGTTGGTATAATTTTATCATAATAAGTGTAATAGAGGCAAGTGTGCTTTACATTCTTATCAAAGTTCCATATGTCCACGCTGGACTTTCCTCATATCCAGACACGGGGCCGCATTGAGCATTGTTCAATACCTTATATGAAAGGTAAACGCAAATTATTACAAAGAGATCACACCTGACTGTTTTATGATTTTCTCGCTCCTCACAGCTGCAAATGTTGACAAAAATATCACACTCATCTGAAAAGCCAACAATTATTTTATCTCATGTTCTATTTTATTGTTAAAATACAAAAGACTACAAATCCTGAATGTTTCTATACAGAACTTTAATTTTATTGATTGAAAAATTGATTCGAATTTATCGTGGACATGGTTTAGCCATCCAAATCCGATTAATTATCACAGGTCAGACATATGTGGGGCCATGGCTGTCTAATAGTTAGTGGGATGGCTGTTTAATAGTCAGTGGCAGTGCTGTCTAATGATCAGAGAAATGGCTGGATAATGGTCAATGACATGGCTGTCTAATGGTCAGTGAGATGGTCGTCTAATGGTCGGTAGCATGGTCGGCTAATGCTCAGTGACATAGGTGGATAATGGTCAGTGACGTGAGTGTCTAATGGTCAAGTGAGATGGGTGTCTAATGCTCAGCGAGATGGGTGTCTAATCGTCAGTAAGATGGCTGTGTAATGACCATTGACAGATGTCTAATCGCAAGCAACATATAACTTCAAAGAAGTCAGATATTTACCTGTAATGTGAAAGGTTATAATTTTGAGAGAGGGGTTATTGGATCCAACCAGCTTTGGTATGTCACAAACAAAATCTTCAGACTAATAGAATCAGAAACATTTATCACTGGCTGTTAGCAATTCGGCGTCTCTTGTCGATAGCGGTTGTGGACTCCACTGGTCAGATCAGTGGTTGTGAATTCCCAAATGGCACCAACTCTTTGACAATTCCGTTGAGTTTTCTCTCACAGTGTACTATTTAACCAGCTACCAATTATGAATTCCAGTTATCAAGATATTTGAGACACACCTATCTGTTGGCTGACTTTTACTATCGCCTCCTGAGTAACTTTCCCTCAACATGACTGTCATCTTCTTCTCAGGTACTTTAAAGTGCTCTTATTTCTTCTCAGTCTTTGCCATTCGAGGTTGAACAGATCAAGCACATAGAATTCGGATATCATGCGCTCACACTCGCATTGGCATCTCTTGAAACACAAGGAACACACATTCATTACGATTTATAAACATGAAGACATCACAGCATGATGATGATGATGATGATGATGATGATGATGATGATGATGGATGATGATGATGATGATGATGATGATGATGATGCAGTCCTTTAAATTCGCACAATTTTACTACGGCATTAAAATGCTGTGGTAGAACTAGTTCACCATGGCACTATTACAGCATTGTTTCAAATGATGATGATGATGATGATGATGATGATGATGATGATGATGATGATGTTGTTGCTGCTACGCACTCGCATTGATAAATCTTGAAACACAATGAACACACATTCATTACGATTTATAGAAATGAGGATATCAAAGCATGATGATGATGATGATGATGATGATGATGATGATGATGATGATGTCGACGACGACGACAACAAGGGAGATTGGTCGTGATGGTGGATGATGATGATGATGATGCTGATGATGATGATGATGATGATGATGATGATGATGATGATGACGACACAAATCAATCAGTTACTGGTCTTAATTACCTTTGTGGCTATCTTAATCTGCAGGTCAGGTACTTTTCACACTTTTCGTGGTCTTTATTCAATGCTATGGTCACTGCGGTCAGAGCAGCCATTGCCTTCTCCATCCTCGCCTCAATGGCACCATGTGACCAGGGCACGTGACTTGAGAGCTGCCGGCGCTGACATATATCCAGATAATTAATATCGGTAAGATGCTTAACAACTCCAATCAGATCATCGCGGCAGTTCTGGGAAAGGAACAACATCAAGAAAATACACATGAGAGAATCAGATAAAGTGAGATTCATATCATTTACGGACATATGCATCAGACATACACCAAACAGTTGCACGCTGCCCCCCCCCCCCTCCCCTCCAGCCCCACCCAAAAATTATCCCTCACCAGCCCACACACCCCACCCCATCCCCACCACGGTGCATACATTCACCACGCACATACATAAAAAGCATCAACCAAGCAAAAGCAGAAATTAATTTTAATGCATGTACACGCACACCGATCTGTACTGACCTGGTCGACCTCTATAATGATCCAAAAATGCAAATCACACGTGTCTCAAGAAACCAATTTTAAAAATGATTCCTAATGAAATGAGTTATTAGCCTGCACTGGAGCCCACTGTAGCGCTTGATCATCGTTCTCGAACGTTTTTAAAATTTATTTTAAATTTTTTTAGCTTTTTCAACTTGTTCTGATACTTGTATTAAAATTAGAGTCTGATCCTAGCAGTAGTTTCAGAAAAAAACAGGCAATGACCGGCAGGGGCAGGCGGGAGAGAGAGGGGGGAGGCAGACATGCAGGCGGGCAGGTAGACGTGGAGGCAGGCATGCAGACAAACAGATAGGCAGGTAGACAAACACACATCCAAAGACAAACAAACAAACACACAAACAAACAAACAAACAAACAAAAGATCAAATACACTGAAAAGGAGACAGACAGACAGACCTGAGATGCCAGCATTAAAACACCACACAATAACTAGTGGTTCAAGCTCAGAGAGAACTGATTTATACTAGAGGCCATTAAGCACTCAACAAAAATTAATAGTTCATTCTCAGCCTCTCAGAGAAGGGGGAAATAACGTTACAGACACGCCTCACTCTAGCATCAATCATGTATGGACCTTTCTAGTTTTAGCTATGCCCGCCCATCTCTATCTAAGCTCCACCTGCACCGCGTCCGTGCTGGGATCGATCGATCTCTGAACTCCATGACTATCAATTTCCAGAAATCTATACATGTAAGCTGTTGAATATTTTGAAACTAATTTGACTGGTTGCTAGTTTCTAAATATTCGACAGAATGTTTATTAAATAGTAAAGACATACAATTCGTACAACGTGTCGGACTATTACGCGTTAAAGACGGATTATATCGAATCATTCATGACGTAATGATTATGACGTCATCATACACGTCACTTAGTTAATTATGACGTCATTTGGCGTCAGATGATCGATGGATAAGCTTGGAAAGGTCGATTAGCTCACCTGGTCCATGGCCCTCAGACTGTGTTGGAAATCCATCTGGAGTGCCATCAATCTATTGATTTTTGTGTGCAAGCGATGGAGTGAGTTGACAATGAAATTAAGATTCAAATATTCATTAACCTTGTTAAAGTAGCCTAATAACAGTTTTCACAAGAGTCTGTACTAGATAAATAAAAATTATTGTGTGTAAATACGATTAGAGTTAGGTTATCATATACTGATAAAAGATACCAATCTAAAACAAGATATAGACAATTTATTGGTTTATGACTTTTACACTTTAGCTAGCTCAGAATGTTTGTAGCCACCAATGTAGTTTGTGCCATTTTCGTTTCATCTATTTTCATTCTTGTGGTAGATAGAACGAGTTTAAGATGCTTTATGTCCGTTCTTGGGGAGGGGAGGGAGGGGGAGGGTTCTCACACAAACCAATACTATCTTAACATCAGTTACTCGACAGAAGTATTTTGAACCAGAAACGTGTACCAGCTGCTCAATCTCTAACCTCTACTAGGATGATGTCATTTATGAAATTTAATTTAAATCAAGTTCGTTAGCTTACACGGGGATGGCTAATATTAATTTGTAATTTAAATCTAATCTTACCTAGCATCTGACGTGGAGCTAACTGTCACATCTGGCAACACAGGGTTCCTAAAGCTGTCCATTATTTCCATGAATAAAGCGGGGTTATCACCTTCCTGTGATGAGAAGGACAGAACTGTGAGCAGAAGAGTGAAGAAATATCAATAAAAACGTAATTCATTTCGATTGAAATCAGATGAAACATGAATAGGGTGGGTGGGCATAGCTCTACACATAACAACACATCATATCACAATCTCTTCTCACAGTCAATGACTCCAACCCACCCCTCTGGACCTAACCAACACAAATCAACCACCCAACCCAAATCAATCAACCACTCAGTACCGATTCACACCTCAATTCTTAAATGAAAAACCCACCAAATTCTAGGGGAATACAAATACAATGGACATGTTTCATATACGACAACAGCTCTATTACAAGATACGTGCCCAATATCACATAACATCTACTACAAAAGATTTATACACCATTTTGATGTCATGTTAAAAGTTATTCTGTGTGGGATATATGTACGGTACCAGATCAAGCACAACCCTGTATCAGTGACTATCACTTATTCCTTTCACGAATGAATTATTCATATTTAATGGACATTTCCACTTTAATAATTCATCATATGACGTCATAATAAACTACGTGACGTGTATGATGACGTCATGATCATGACTTCATGAATGCCTCGATTTAGTCCGTCCTAAACGCTTAATAGTCCGACACATTGTACAAATTGTATGTCTTTACTATTTGATAAAGATTCAAGACATCGGCAAAGCGGTGTCCATGTTCTTGTTCAAGAAACAACCTTCAGTTTCTTTCTCCACAACCGCCAATATTAACTCCTCGTAGTGATATGGAACGCAAGATTGAAGATGCTACGAGACTGGTGTGTATAATGGACCTTTCCAGCTTTAGCTATGCCCCGCCCATCATTAGCAAAGCTCCACCCACACAACGCTCGTGTTGCAACCGACCGATCACTGAACTCCCCGACAATCAAATTCCAGAAAACTATACAGGTAAGCTGTTGAATATTTTGGAACTAATTTGACTGGGCGCTGTTGCTGCCATAGCCACCAACAGCCCACAAATATTCAACAGCTTACCTGTATAGTTTTCTGGAAATTGATAGTCAGGGAGTTCAGCGATCAATCGATCCCAACGCGATCGAGGTGTGAGTGGAGGTTAGCTGGAGATGGGCGGGGCATAGCTAAATCTGGAAAGGTCCATTTTCAAGGGCCATCAGGAAATATAGGAAAACTGTCGATTTCTTTTTTTAAATATTTTGACTGGGAGACGTTGCTGCAACGCCTTTCAGTCAAATTAATTTCAAATTTCTCAACATAATATTTTTATATCGTGAAGAATTTAAGGTTAAACGATAGACTTTATACAACCTAGTTTTACTTACATTCCGCATGGTATCTCTGTTGTACCAGCTGCCAACAAATACATGGATAGCGACAACCAGAGCTTTGTGGACGGCATGCTCATTACTGTATGGGCTGAAGAGAAATCACAAGTAGGTGGACTTGGTGAGCCCAGATGGTAAGTGCGTCGAGGTGAGTTGGGATGGTGAACTGAGTTATTGAGTGAAGGATGCACGGTGAGTTTTTCAGATGACTCAGACAAGAAGAGTCTGTTTAGTGAATTGTGTTGGTCAACGCATTTGGTGGGTGAAATTGATGAGATGGGTTTGGGTTTGTGAACAATATTATACAATATGTGATGAAATAGGTGGCGGTATATGTGATAGAATATGTTATGGAATAGGTGGCAGAATTGGGGATGGAATTGGAGGCAGAAATGGTGATGGAATAGGTGGCGTAATTGCTGATGGAATATATGGCGGAATAGGTGATGGAATAGGTGGCAAAATAGGCCGCAGAATAGGTGATGGAATACGTGATGGAATAGGTGATGGAATAGGTGGCAGAATTGGTGATGGATTTCGTGATGAAGTTGGTGACAGAATAAATGGTGGAATTAATGATGGAAAAGGTGATGAATAGTTGATGGTGTCAAATGATACAGGATTACCCGTGTTACTTTTTGATTGATTGATTGATTTATTCCACAATAAGCCATAGGCCCTTGAGTGTACACACACACACACACACACACACACACACACACACACACACACACACACACACACACACACACACACACACACACACACACACACACACACACACACACACATACACGCACGCACGCACGCACGCACGCACGCACGCACGCACGCACGCACGCACGCACGCACGCACGCACGCACGCACGCACGCACGCACGCACGCACGCACGCACGCACGCACGCACGCACGCACGCACGCACGCACGCACGCACGCACGCACGCACGCACGCACGCACGCACGCACGCACGCACGCACGCACGCACGCACGCACGCACGCACGCACGCACGCACGCACGCACGCACGCACGCACGCACGCACGCACGCACGCACGCACGCACGCACGCACGCACATAGGCAGCAACAGCACCCAGTCAAATTAGTTTCCAAATATTCAACATCTTCCCTGTATAGTTTTCAGAAAATTGATAGCTAGGGCATTCGGGGATCGATCAATCTCACCACGGCGAGGTGTGGGTGGAGCTTAGCTAGAGATGGGCGGGGCATAGCTAAAATGGAAAGGTCGATTCACAGTTCCGAGTACTTATATAAATCGATAGATCCCAAAATGTGGACGATGCCTAGATAGAAATGGATCCCTCTATTGACTACCAGGGACCGATATACCCACTAGCACAGGCTAAATTAGTGGCTAATCATTAAAATTATCTTTCTTGTTGGCAGGACATCCTGGCTAATTCTATCCCTGATTCTACCCTGAGAATCGCTGCCAATATTTGTTGAGTATTGTTACTTTTTTTAGCAGGACACTCACCATGTGAACAAAGCAAGGCTACTCAACAAATGTTGTTAGCGATTCTCAAAGGAGAATCATGGCCTATAACTACCTACAAAGCTTTCTAACTCATGACTGGTGGACACCATTTTAAAATCCATGTAACTGTAGGCCTAATGTTTTTGTTTAAACTACTAGAAATCTGATCAGATTATTCCGTTAAAAACTGAAATCCACCATCTCAATTGCAAAGCAAAAATTCCTGTCTATGTTGTTGAATAATTTGAAACTAATATGACTGACCGCTTCCAGTTAGATTAGTTTCAGAATATTCAACACCTTTCTAAAATATTTATGTTGGGATCGAGCGAACCATGAATTCCCAAAATCCCAATATCAAGGTAACTATACGGGTAAGCTGTTGAATATTTTACGGTATGATACTGAAACGAGACTGGATTTTTGGTAGAAATATTGTAATTCGCTTAATAATTATGGTAGTATGTGTGCTGAAACATACTGAAACTGAACCTTCGCAGCCCATCCACTCACTAGCCACCCACCCCGTATGTAATGCTATATTGTCACGTGTAATTAAGCCACTCTATTTTGCGTCAAAATAAACTAGCAATTATGCGATTTGTTTGGACAATTGTGTTGCTGGAATGAGTTGCTAAAGTGTTGTTATCAATTCAGTCACAATAAGTTTTAAATAATTGTTCTTGTCCTATGTCTATTCAGCGTCATGTCAAATTTGGGCGGGCTGTAGCATAAGCGTTAAAGCTGAAGGGTCATTATGAAATTAAGACATTTTTTTAGTAAAACAAAAAGTAAATTATACATGCTTGCAATTTGTATCAAGTAATCGTCCGCCATTTTGTGTTGCGACGGCCATTTTCTTTTCCCCACACCTCCAGCCTAATAAAAGGAATCGCCCAGTCTAAATTCGTCCCCATTCACTTTTTGATGCCTCGTGTATAAGACATCTAGCGAGCACCGCAATTTTTCTTCACATTAGTTAGTAAATTTGGCTTGTTTTGGCTCTTGGTCATGAAATGGTCTGTGTTGCAAACTACTTGTACGCTGCCGTTAATAAAGAGGTTTGCGCCTGTGATGCAATTCTGGCTAATGTAATGTTTGCATAAAATTAACCCACCAATTTCGTTTGCCCCCAGCAAAGTTTGTGGCTGTTCTTTAAGTTAGTGTTCCAATGTTTCTTTTTGATGATGTTGTTGTGGAATGTTGTTGCTCTCGGTCATAGCAACATCATCTTAGCAACTTGTATTCAGAAGCGTTGCCCACGCTGTTTGAAGGGTGGGACAAATTTGGTATTTTGGAAATCTGCAGTCAAATGTCATGCCGTTTTAAATACACATAGCTGTTCATTTAACTTTGCAAGATCATACCCATATATCACTGCATTAGCTGATGTTGGTGCATTCATTTTGCGTACGGTACCAATAAGAATGCCATTGTAATGATAATACTTAGACGGGTATGTCATTGTAATGGTAGTATTTAAAAGGACATACCATTGAGATGATAATATGTCAAATACGTATGCTATTGTAATGGTAACATGTCCTGTTTTGACTGGGGATTTCATTCAAATTATACCAGAGGTGTTTTTCTTGACCAATGAATTTTCTGTGTGGACGTCAGCTTTTTACCGCAATGCGACATTTTTCGGGTATAAAATGAGGGCGAAAATTATGCTCTGGGCTTGTTCTTATCTTACTGTAACTAACACAGTGGCTGTATGCAGCGTAGTTAGTTGGTTGCCACGCTAGTCTAAGTTACTGTCAATTTACCAAATACGTAGTTGTCTATACGCGAGTACTTTGTTCATTTAAGCCAAGTTTAGAATTTAGATTTAATGTGTTGAGCAAAACTCCACGAGGTACGCATTGGCGGTTCTGTAATTTAATGTGCTTAATTCTGAAGTAAGAGCGCTCGCGTAGAATAGTGTTAGTTGATAGAAACTGACAGCTAAAAAGACCGGCGCTACAACTAATTAACGGTTACATAAGCGATCGTGGCTTCCATTCAAGGGATAGGAATCAACGTAAGTGAATTGTTTAAGTTTTAGGGCTTAGTTAATGATTCCCCCCACCCACTTTTCTAATTATTAACCCACCCACACCCACCTCAACCCCACATTCTTCTGTAGTTGTAATGTTCCTGTTCCCACTAAGAAAATGGACATGCCCGTCACTTATAGAAATCAGTTTGGCTATTCCATAACTTTATTCTAGCCATCTTATATATGTACCCATTAACGCCCATTAGCATTTGAAATCAACTGGTCCTGGTGACCATCATGCTAGATAAAGCATGTGTATACCATGTGCTTAATCTAGCAGGTGGTAATAATTGGTGTTAACATATCACATACCAATTTTCATTACTCTCGGCTTCCCTCTAGCAACCACTGTCTTCCCTCTAGCAACCACGGTCTGCCCTCTAGCAACCACGGTCTGCCCTCCAGCAACCACTGTCAAAACTTACACAATTTCCAATGTACTGTCTTAATATTGGCGCGAACCTTGTTCTAAGCCAGAAAATCATGAAATTGTGATCATAGCATTCGACAGTACTACTATAATTGCTAACTATATAGAGACGAAAGCGACTATTCATTGTCATACAAAGTTAAAGCACCATATCATATTTTATATTCAAATCCATTTGCGACCAGACTTATTTTTATTGAATCTCGGAAACTTACTCAGCATGAATATGGTCACTATTTGATATTCAGTTCCCTTATCAGTCAAAATACTTGGGAACCTATATATGTAAATTTGCAACTGTTTATCAGCTCTAATATTTATTCACTGGTTTAGTTTAAAGTCCTAAATTAGGCCTTTCTCACACGCATTTTTTCCATCGAGCTACATAACATTCATTACAGCAATATTGTAATACTTTCAAACTTACATGTAGAAGTTTGAAAATATGACCTGTCCTTAAGACCATGGGTGTTATCTCTGAGCGACTCTAGGGTCAGGTCATTTAAATTGAATACATTATTCGATCATGTCTTGTCTGTGCAAATTATCCGAACTTGTTTCATGTTGTGAAGGGAAATTATCACTAGCCAGCACTACCGTAAATGCCACTGGCTCTAGCTTTAATTTCCTGCAGCAATATATGACCTGTCCTTAAGACCGTATGTGTTAGTATAAATGAGCTATTCTAGGGTCAGGTCATTCAATGAGATACAAACTCCTTCAACCATTACATTCCACTGATTGGAATATTAGAGTTCAGATTACAATCTTAGTAATCTTTGAATATTTCACTGACTAGCTAGATGACGCCTACCTTTTGATGAGTTGACTTAGGTTTAGGATAGAGTCTTGTACTCCATGCACTGTACATTTGGTTACAGCAATACTTAGCATTAGGCGAGATTCTATATGAAGCTATAAAAGTTAGTGGACGTGGGCATTTGAACGAGCTAATATATACATTGTTAGAGTAGGTCCAAAATGGTGTCATATTTGCTTGTCCCAAGTGCATTAGAACCCAGTCTCCTGTAGTTAGCGTGAGTGATCTGTATGAAGTCAGGGATCGTGTTGATGGTTTTCTCAGCCAATGGTGCGATAGAAGCACCAAAAAACGATTGCGAAGATCAATTTTATGGCAAAATATGTCGGACATGGTTTTCACAGAGGATCGTTCTGTGCGACAACCATGAACGGTTTTCATGCAGAAGAAGCAGTCTTTGTACCTGCATACCGAGAATGTAGAACCATAGAATGCTTCGTATGCAAATACTGTTATGCCCACGTCACATATACAACCCCCTCCACGTTTTGTTCACGTAGAAAGACCCCAGGTACAACCGAGTCACCACCATACAAACTCGCTACAACTGGCTCCCGATGTGGGGATCAAAAGAGAGTCCTCCAGCTTTGGGGGCATACAGTCACCACTACTCAGGTGTACTACTCTGCGCTTGTAAGAATATCTAGTGGCACCCAGACCTATATGTCATCTAAACCTAATGGTAGGAATGTTGGTTATATGGGTGATCATGTGTTTGCAGGAGCTGATCCTGCTGCACATTCCACATGGTCTTCTACTCATTTGAACAAGAATTACCACAAACTAATCCAACTTCTGGACATAGTTGAATTACACCAGTTAATCATAAAACGAGTCACCCTACTCCGTTAATATCCCAACATCCTCAAGGAGAACTAACTTTGATGGGATCAAGCAAGAAAGTTATGCTTCCTCAGAATTTTTGTGGAGAAACTTTACTTGAGGAATATCTAGACCAGTTTGAAATAATTGCATCTATCAATGGCTGGAGTGAGGAAAAAAACGGGGTCTATCTAACCTCAAGACTAAAAGGGAAAGCTCTGAAAATTTTGATCGATATTCCAACAATGAATTGAATTTCATTCTATCATCTTGTAGCGGCCCTCCACAAACATTTTGGTGATCCAATTGAGTTGGAAAATAGTCCGTTGGTCCTCAGAAGTCTATGCAGGAAGCCAAAACAGACACTAAAAGAACATGGTCAAGTTGTAAGAAAGATGGTAGCAACAGCCTATCCAACAGTTGATGTATTTACCAGAGATTACATGCAAATGGATGCTTTCATGTAATCTGTCAGGGAACCCCAAACTAAAAGACGGGTTATTCCAATTAAATGTGGCCATTCTTTCATACCTTATTCAAGCAGGGCTAAGAATAGAATGTTATCTCATGAAGCAAACGCATATCCAGCAAGAGACCGGGCCAGTGCAAGCAGTAGCTACAGCATCTATGCAGGTGCAACCATCTAATGCGAGACAACCACCTAAGCAGACAATGATGGCAGCAGAGAGTGAAGATCGCATGAAGACATTAGCTCAAGCACCAGTTCGGACAGTAGCTGAAACATCACCCAGTATTATTCGAGTGGACGTGAATCAAATGGGACAGCAAGTAAGACATCTGGCAGAATTGATTAAAACCCAGGCCAGCTCTTGGCCCCCTCTCCCTCCACCAGGAACATTTACACCAAGGGTAACCTGTTATTCATGTGGAAAGTTGGGACATTATGCCAGAAATTGTTGGTCTAGACCAATAAGAATCCCAAGTTTTAATCTGGTTTCTAGGTCCATTAATGATACTCCAACTCTGCCAGTGCCACCTCCTTTGGATCACCTGCTCACTACTACCAGGGGTTCTGTGGTTTCGCCTGTGTTACACCCTTCATTAAAACTTGAACAGGCTACATCAGTTGAGCAACCAGTAGTCTTTAATAATTACAAGACTCATACATTTGAGTCCAAATATTATAGTGGCCCTGGTCACTCCAATCAGGGACCATGAAATGTGTTTGCCTGGCGAACCATTCAGTCAGACATGTGTAAACTGTGTCGGGTATAAACAAATTGGATGCACACATTTCCTCATTTCTCAAATGCAAACATTGGCCACCTAGAGGGGGATCTTAGACAGATGCAGAAACATCATCAAGAGGAGATGAGTCAGCTTGCTTCTGCCCTCCTCTGTCCCAATGAGACTGATGCTTGCAAGAACTCATTGCAGCAAAAACAAAAGGTGGGACCTTTTATCGCTGCAAACCCATCATTACGCCAAGAACCAGAGGATATATGTCTTCAGTTAGAGCAGCAGAGCAAAACTCCAGATCTAACACTGACCCAGGAACCAGAACGTAAACAGCCAGTGATAACCATAGCTTTACAGCAGTCAATGCACAGGCTAAGTTGCCCATGTCTTGTGGAATGGTAGAAGCAATTGTCACCATTGATACTGGTACCAGTGTCACTATTATTAAGAGTTCCATTTTTAATAATCTTTCTGAAAAGAAATGCCCCTGTTTGTCAGCACCCATATCGAGATAATATGAGGCCAGTGGAGCTGCTCTAACCTGCATTGGTGAGGTGGTCATGTTTATTGAGATCGAGGGTATGACTTTTCAGCATCTTGTTTTTGTAGGAGATATTCAGCATGGTGTTCTAGTTGGGGCTCTTTTCTTAGAGTCTATCGATGCAGTTACTCATTGCCAACTGGGTGAAATGGAAATAAATGGTTGCTGTATCCCTATAAATCATAGGAGCCCACTATATGGTACTTCTGCACAGTCCCACCATCTAGTGAAGTGATCATGTGGGCAAGCACAAATCATGCTTGCTTTGATGGCCAAACGGCCTTATTAGAGCCATCACATGGATTCATGGAGGAAATGGAATTGGCTATCCCACGAGCTGTGGTGGAGCTATTAGATGCGACTGTTCCCCTTGGCTGGTTCAACTCAAATAATTATCCTGTACATTTGAGAAAGGGGTCAAAAGTGGGCCATCTGTTAGAAGTTAATAACATCCAGACTGTGGCTTGGGAATCAAAAACATCTTTGCCCAAGTCAATTAGTCCACTCCTTGATCATCTACAGGATTTGTTTGAATGAACTTGTGATGGATTAAATGAAGAGCAAGTAGCATCAGTAAAAGATCTATTAATGCAATATGCAACTACCCTTTCCTCTGGTGATTTGGATTCTGGTACCACTACCCAGGTCAAACATCAAATTGACATACAGTGGCATCATCCTATTAGGCAACTAGTTAGCCGGTTGCCCATGCACACAGAAGAAGAAAGTAAGAAGTGGGCAGAAGACATGTTATGAACTGGAGTAATAGAACCCTCAGCATCTCCATGGGCCAGTCCAATTGTTCTAGTCACCAAGAAGGATGGCAGTCTATGCTTCTGTATTGACTATCGTCCTCTTAATGATTTAACATAGATGAGTAAGATCATGAGAAGACTGCATTCATTGGTAGGGATGGTCTGTATCAGTTTAGAAAAAATGCCCTTTGGCCTCTGCAATGCACCTAGTTCTTTTGAGCGACTTATGGAGCAGGTTTTAGTCCACCTCCAGTGGAAAATTTGATGATGTAGTGGTATATGGGGCCTTATTCGAAAAGGCTCTCGAAAATTTTCTAATTGTCCTATGACATCTGAAGGAGGCTAAAGAAATGCAAACTGTTTCGGAAGGAGGTAGAATTTTTAGTTCATGTTAGATCTGCAATGAAAATTAAAAGTATTGCCGATGGGCCAACTCCAAAACCACTGACTGAAACTAGAAGTTATTTGGGCTTGTATCAATACATCCGATGCTTTATTGACCATTTCTCTGAACCGGCCAGCCCTTATTTAAACTCGTAGAAAAAGATCATCCATTTGTGTGGACACCGGATTGTGAGGAAGCTTTTTTGTGGTCTTATGAACAAATTAAGAAATGCGCCTGTTCTGGCATATCCTGACCCATCCTTGCCCTTTATTCTAGATACATATGCTTCTGATTTTGGAATTGGTACTGTAGTTTTTCAAATTCAGGGTGGGGAAGACAAAGTAATATGCTAGGGATCTCGATCCTTGAAAAGAACTAAATGTAATTATGCTACTATAAAGAAAGAGTTACTCACAGCGGTGTACTTCACAGAATACCACAAGCATTTTCTGTATGGACGTCACATTATTCTGTGGACAGATCATGCATCCTTGAAGTGGTTGAAGGACAAAAATGGATCCGAATGGTTAAAACATCCGATTTACTGTGGAACATGTTTCCATGGAAATGCAGATGCCCTGAGTCGAAAAGCCAGACCAGCTGTTGCTCAATTGGGAGGGGATGGCTATGTTGGCATAATTAGCAATAAAGTCCCAGAATTCCCACCATGTAGAAGGCAAAAACTGGAGCAGTAGGGAGATTATTTTAGCTCAACAATCTGATCCCATCCTGTCTATGATCCATGACTGGGTCATGTCTGGACATCGTCCTGTCCGAGAGGCTATTACTCCATTTCCAGCAGATGTAAAATATTACTATCAAAGGTTTGAACTATGATTGTTAAACGGAATACTATACAAACACAATCAAGTGATATGTTCTAAAAGCTTGAGAGTTCAGGTTTTGGACTGATTGCATGATAACTGTGGTCACTTGGCTGTAGAATGTACAAAAGAGCAAATAAAAGCCAGATTTCGTTGGCCAGGTGTTACAGCTGATGCAAAGATTTGGATTGCCAAATGTGAACCATGTTAAAGACAGTCAGAGACACAGAAGACTCACTCCAAAGCTGAGTTATCAGTAGAAAGGGATTTGCACAGTCATAAGTCGCATGTGACCTTTGAACTGGCTGATCCTAAAAATGAAATCAATGTGTTACACTTTGATCGCCTCAAATTATGTGTTGGTTAGGAACCTGATTGTGAAACTCCTCATTCTCCTCTAAATGATGTCTCAGCGTAAGACTGACTTTTCAGGTGATGAAATAGGAGATGATCACTGATGATTCTTTCCCTAGTGTGGCGCCTTCACCTATTCAAACTAATGTACCAGATGGCCCAACCATTGTGGAGCATGCCCATTCAACAGGGACTGAGACAATCCTTAGTCAATACCTCTGAGTTTACCAATTCAGTACCAGGTGGTCTACAGGTAATTAATGATAGGGACCAACAATCTATTGATTTTGTGTTTGGTCCCCAACCGTCTTCAGTGATGACCACTGGCGAATTAATAGGACTCATTTCACCATCCCCTGAATTAGTGGTTGAAGGCTCCTTGCCTGGTCCATTAGTAGTGACAGCTGCAGATTTGATTCCATCAATCACTGAATTACACACTTAAAATATCTCCATCTACCATTGATGCAAATCTGTTGAAGGACTGGTGTCCTGTCACTATAAAAGACTCGGGTGTCGAATCAGATGCTACAGACCTCAGTGATGATGAGCATGACTCAGAAATAGGATATGTTGAGCATGTTCCTGCTCGTGACTCAACACCATATAGTTTGATGTCTCCTGAATTTGGAACATCACAATTAATAGAGCCACGAATTATACCTTTATAAGTGCGACCATGTTCACAACTGCAAATATTCCCATGTCGAGGTTGATACAGAGGTCGAGGTCGAGGATATAGTATAGTATTCTACAGAATAGAATACAGCCGATACCAGCCAGGACATTTCAGAGACCGCCACATTTACAATGATCACCGAGAATGCGGGTGACTACCCCGAAGTATGAGTAACTGGCGCCAGTAAGAGATATTACAAATATGTGACTGAAACTTGAAGTGAACACATAGAATAATGATCTCGATATATGTCAGGTAACCACATTGTGGTTAGATGCTTTCAATTCATTTCTGGTAAATTCATGCATTATCCTTCATCATGGGATGGGGGCATGGGTGGTGCAATACATTATCAGGTAGGTTGGCCAGAATGTGCAGAGCACTGAAATTCGATCATATGGGGAATAAAGATTCGACGTATATCATAACCACCCTCACCCTAAGGTAAGGTCCTGTCTGCCCTAATATAGGGTTGACCTCATCAGGAATACAAAATTGCCCTCATGAGTTGGAAATGCACAGCCCTATACTATTGACACAAAGGGATGGAATTAACAATCGGTTAGATTATGTAAGGATAGCAAACACTAGTTGCAGACCCCGGAGATTGGCACTGAAAAGTCTACATTCAATGGATGAGAGCAAGCACCTGGTTACTTTCCTTTTTATCCTTATCATAATAAGTAGCTTTCAGTCTCTTGAAAGGATGTTCTCATTCTGGAAGTGAATGTATTATTTTCCTCACCAATTTGGTAACTTATTACACACATCTTTTTCATCAGTATGGTAATAGTAGACAATTATTGACAGCCACATTGTGGTGGAGTGGGAACTACGCCCATTCCAATATTTTAGTAATAGCTAGAAACTGGAGATACTGGAAGTGTGGTCGTTTATATCAAAATACCCTCCTTTGTATTATATTTTTCATTTGAGGGCCACAAACAGTGTTTAACGACCACATTACATTTGTCTTTAATCTTGCTAAATACTAATACTAAAATATATTGTGGTAGATAATCAGTGAGCTCATAGGTGAATGTACTAAATGAGATAATTATCATCTTATAATGCAGATTTACTTTATAACATGGTGTGTAGATTTGAGAGGTTGTGCTGTGACAAATGGCAAATAGGATGCTGATGGAAGGTGTAAATAAACTGTGGATAATGTACTTGTGTTTCATTGAAGGTTGTATACATGTTAATACTTGATGTAAATAAATTGTAAAATGGGATACGGCAATATTAATTAATTTTTTTCCATGCAGTCCAGGCTAGGTCAATAACTGGCTTCAGACAAATGATCGATTTGGCCAATCTAACATTTGCCTTAAGAATCTAATCCAGTATTCGTGGACCTGATTTTTACCATTTTGCTGATCTAGTAACCTTTTCAGCGTTTCTCAGTTTACACATGTTGTCAAGGTTGCGGGTTATTTTTGTGCAAACATGTAATCTGATAGCAGCCCACTTGAAGACTTTCAGGACAGTCACACCAGTGGAGCTGTTTTTCCATCGGATGAATTTTATCTTGTTTCTCTTTGTGGAGATGTGTCCACCCCTTTGATCGGCTCCCTTTCTCAGACTGCTTCAGTACATCAGTTGGCTCTAAAGTAATCTTTATGGCCATTCGGATGAAGAACCCTGGTGAGTCTTTGGTTTGTCCAGAGCCTCCTAGTGGTTGGTCATCCCAGTAACCCGCAGTGATCTGTATGAAGTCAGGGATCGTGTTGATGGTTTGATCAGCCAATGTGGTGATAGAAGCACCGAAAACCTATTGCGAAGGCCAATTTTAAGGCCAAATATGCCGGACATAGTTTTCACACAGGATCGTCCTGTACCATGACCGCAAACAATTTTCATGCAGAAGAAGCTGCTTTTGGATCTGCATTCCGAGAACATAGAACCAAAAAATGCTTCTATACAAATAGTGTTATGCCCACTTCATATATACAACCCCCCCCCCTACACCCCCCCCCCCCCCCACCCACCCCTCCCACCCACACCCACAAAAATTGTAAAACATTTCCTGGTTTGACCATTGCCTTTTCCACGCATGCTTCGAAGGTTTTCATTGTAGGTGCTTTCACACTTTCCTTATGCAGACTATTTCATGGTTCAGTCATCCGGAAGCAAAAGTTGTTCCTCCACAGTTGCCATACTGCATTTGCATACTCGAGGAGGGTGGTCTCACAAGTGCCTTGTACAGCCAGTTGAAGCTATCTGGGTCTAGGTAGACAAACGTTCGTTGGATCATCTCCATGATTTGTGTCACCTTGTTGATCCTTTCATTAATATGCTGCTTAAAGGTTAGTCTGCTATTAATGCTAACGCCCATGTACTTCTCCTTAATCACTCTTCCCAGTTTGTGGTCCGCCATCTCACCAAGGTCGCCCGCCTCTCATAGCATATTCTCTCTATATATCTTCATTTTCTCTGGCCACTGTCATAATCTTGCACGTATGTGACCTTATCAACCTAGGCAGCCATTCATCTGACGAGTCCTGCAGCTTGTGTAAGTCTGACTGCAGCGCTCGCTGCTGATCATCTTCCTTTCTAATTTGTCGGCAGATCTTCGTATGATCAGCATACATGTACGCGACAGAGGTGAGAGATTCTGGTAGGTCATTGATAAACAGTACAAACAGTACAGGTCCCAGCACACTACCCTGCAGAATCCCGCGTAAGACCCTCATCCACTCTGAAGCTGTGCCATTTACTATAACCCTTTGTGTGCACTCAGACAGGAATGCTGTGATCCATTCATGAACCTTGCCAGTTATGCCGAGCCACTTAAGTTTTTACGGCTATCTCTTATGAGGTGCTATATCAAAGGACTTCATGAAGTCAAGGTACACAACATCAATATTGTTGCCCATATCTATTTGGTCCATCCGTGTGTCTAGCACCTTTAATAACTGTAGCGATGTTGATCTTCACATTTGAAACCAAACTGCTTACTGTTGAGCAGAGAGTTTGTCTTCACGTAGTTTATGATTGGTCTCTGAATATGGTTTCAAGCAACTTACAAAGTATGCATGTGAGGCTGGCTGGTCTATAATTGCTAGCAAGTTTCTGGTTGCCCTTCTTAAAAAGTGTAGTAATATTTGCCGTTTCCAATCTTCTTCCTTTTGAACCTAATTTGGCTCAACAAGTAATGTCAGCGATTCTTAAGGAAGAATCACTAAAAAAAGTAAGTTTTATTCTTTGCATTGGTAATATGATATGACGGAAAGCCATTGCTGCCTAAGGAGTCAATCAATTTCAAAATATGTAATAGCTTTCCTGTTTGTTTGCTCGAGAATGACTTCCAACCAGATTTCCAGTCACATCAACTTCCAAATATTCAACAGCTTTCCTGTTTGTTTGCCCTGGGATTGAGAGGTGGGGAAATTTATGTCAAAGAGCGAACTCTCTGTAGCACAGCCATCCACCGACTGGTACAACCAGATATCACAGATTTTTACGATTAGCAATCAGCTGAATATTTTAAGATTAATTAGCCAGGAAGATTTTGCTACCTAAGGCAGTAACTATTTCCAGGCAATCTATTTTCAAAATCTGCAACAGATTTCATGTACCTGTATGGCTAATAGAAATACAGGAATTCAGAAATGAAAGGGTCAAATACGGATCATTATGCGTGTACACATATAGCCTCACCACCAGATAATTAGACCTGAGTAACTATGGTAATTCTGCGTTGCATAGCAACTCAGTCTGTAATTGATAGATACCAGTGGATTAGTGATGGTCCAATGCAAAGATGACATTTCAATAACCTATCCCCACTCGCAGATACTTAGGTATGTGATATTTCTTGTAGCCACGTGTAATTTCCTGTTGACTCTCTGGAAAACAGATTGACGAAAAGTCAGTGCTCTCTAGTGCACAAACAATCTATATGTATACATATTTATAAAGTAAAGAAATACACGATATCCTATATGTAATTATTTCGAACATAATATGGTTGCTGGAAATTGTTCCGGTTTGTATTTAAAATCATTTGTTTCAAGCCCTCGATTACTGAAACTGCACATTCCTAAATTGTATTTCCTTCCATAGGATAGATTTTGTTCATTTTCAAAACAGTTCAGTTGTAAAACAGTAGTAAGTTGTTAATACACATTTTTTCAATGTATATATAAATCAGTTATATTTCTACTAACTAGATGATTTGATTAATCCCCTTTGTGTCAACTTAACCTTTTAATGGTCAAACTGACCAAAACAACTCTGCAGTGGTCTTAAGGCATGTTTATTAGCTGGTCAAGAGAATATTATTTTTGAACCGAGCCAGCCATTCCAGTGGTAAATTTTCAAAAATACTATTCTCTTGGCCTGCAAATGGCTACTGGGTAAGCCGAAGCTTGAATTTTCTTTACCACTACCACTTTAAATGTATTCGTACCAAAATGCTTGAAAATAAAATTGTTGAAATTATATACTTTTAGAAACTAATTTGACTGGGCGCTTTAAGGTCCATTACACCCTAGAATGGTTCAGAATAAAATTGTTAAAATTATATACTTTTAGAGGCTTAAATTGTGTACCTCGATGTAATGAAACGAAATAAGTCTTAACATATGATGATTTCATTCCATACAAATAAAGTTCGTAGGTTTACTTCAGAATTTGAATTAGGAACTCGTGCCTCTAATTCAATTTGACAACTTAAAAAATAATATTAATTTATACGTAATGAAGTCATCATATGCTAAGATTTATTTCGTTTCATTACATCTAGGCACACAATTTAAGTCTCTAAAATATATATAATTTTAAAAACCTTATTCTGAACCATTCTGCTGTGAATATACACCTTTAATGGTCAAGCCGGTCAGAAATTTCAGAGGTAAATTTACAAAAAAATCGTCTTATAATATTAAAATATTTTGAAAAGTGTTAACCATTAAAATGTTTAATAGATATAAGTAATATTTTTAGCGCTTTGAGGCGCTGTTGGCGCTGTTGGCACAAGAGGGGTTAACATATATTGGCTAAAGTATCCAGAATAAATGGCTTATAGAATAAGGCAATGTACATTTCTTTGTAAATACATTATACATTTTGGCTAAAACAAGAGTTCCTAACTTCCTATAGCCCTGTCTCAAGGACTTTCATGGCGGCAAATTCAAAATGTGGTGTGAAAATGAACTTGGATGGTTGGGATTGGGGAATCCTCTGACAATGCAACTTATAAGTGGCTCCGAGATTCTGCTAATGCAAAAGTAAAATGCTAGATGCTCTGAAGGCAATTCCTTCACTTCTACTAAATGAAAATAATTTGTGCTGAAATATTAAATTCAAGAGCTTTTCAATGCATTGAAGCAATTTTCAAGTATCTTTTCAAGGGAATTCTCAAATCATGCATGACTTTTCTAGTTTGAAATGACAATGGTACAGGTGAGCGAGATAGGCCCCTTGGTTCTCTTGTTTAAGCTTCGCGGCTTATGCTGCTTGTTAGAAGTCTTACTTCTTTTTCTTTATCAATTCATTAATACGTTGGTCCGTCCATCTTCTATAACTTATTTACTTTGAGCTTTGAGCATATTAACAAAACTTCATTTCCGTATGTTGATTATGGGATTTGGAAGAAACCGATTATTTCGTTAGTCAGTCTGCCCATCCTTTAATATAACAGAATGTACTATGCCACACTCTGCTATTACGTAACTTACTATAACATTAGCCCTACACGTTTCATGCGTGTGCGTGCGTGCGTTCGTGAGTGCGGGTGCGTGTGTGTGTGGGTGCGTGCGTGTGCGCGCGTATGTATACATGTGTGAGCGTGACATTCACCATTCCTATATGTCTGCTTTACCCTGTCACAGTAATAGTCCGGCTCCGTTGAACCACTATTACATTTCTATTGTCGGACTACTGGTTTGTCGGACTACTGGGTTGGTTAAATTCGCTGCTCTGCCGGACTGTTGGGTTGTCGGACTGTTGGGCTGTTGGACTGCTGGTTTGTCGGATTGCTGATGTGTCGAACCACTGGGCTGTCGGACTATTGGGATGTCGGACTACTGACGTTACCCCCCAGGAAATGGAAATAGTTTTTGATCCAGTTATGTTGATTCTTTTGCGATAAGTGTTGGAAGAAGCTGTTGCTGCCGTAGGGGCCAACAGCTTTTGGCATCAGGGATCCCAAAAGGTTTACCAGCAGGGCACATATTTGTCTGTTTTAACGGCGCATATTTACACCAAAATAGGGATTCTTGAAAATAAAATTGTTAAAAATTTAATAATGTTTAGAGGCGTGAATAATTTTTTTTGTGTACCTCAATGTCATTCTTGGTATGAATATGCACCTTTGATGTAGAATGTAGAGCATAATTATGTAGCCGGTCGTTAAAGTTTGATTTGAATATTTTATTATACAGATACTACGTGTGATCTTGCCGGAAGTCGATGTCGGGCATGTGTGTTGGTGACGTAATGATGTCAATGTAACGCTTTTATCTATGTCTCCAGGATAAGTTTCTATTTATCCTTCGTGTGTTACATTAAATGTTAATCGTCAAGCCGACAAGAAACTCCCACTGCAATGGTCTTAAGAATGTCCAGTCGCAGGCCAAGTGAATAGTATTTTTGAAAATTTACCACTGGAATTACAGGCTCGGTAACCGAGCCAGTCATTCCAGTGTTAAATTTTCAAAATTGCGATTCTCTTGGCCTGCAAATAGACGCTGGTTAATAATTTTAAAAAATCGATATTTCTTGTGACAATTTCCCATTTAGCGGCCAGCCTGGCCAGTCAAACACGTTCTCTGTAGTTGTCTTGAAGGCAGAAAGCTATTTTTTGTAAATTTCAGTAGGAAATTTACAAAAAATAGTCTTCCCTTGGTCTGCAAACATTATAATTTTAAAGAAAACTCTTCGCAATTAAACGGTTAATTGATATGAGTTGCATCTCGGGGCGCTTTGATGCTCTGTTTACATAAGAGGGGTTACGTTTGTATAAACTCTTGGCGATGACAGTGCTGCAGAAAATGGTTGAATGGCAAATAGCAACAAGGTTGACCATGTTTTCTATAAACAATTTAGTGGAAATCGTTTAGAACAGTTGATTATTTTGAAGTGATTGTTTCTGCAGTGGGGGTGGATGGTGGGGTGGGGTGGGGTGGGGTGGGGGGGGGGTTGCATAGCCAATGGTTAGGTGGATGACAACCGGTAATTACAATTAGTTTAGATATTTTGCTTGAGAAATATGGGTGACAAAGCCTAAATCTCTGTGCATTAAGGTCATACCAGTTTATATTTTTGTTTTGCAAACCCACCACACACGCACGCACGCACGCACGCACGCACGCACGCACCTGACTTAACTTTTCCATGTCTAGAAAAACGATAATGCTGGAATTTTGAGGCATTATTTGCAACAATCCTTCTATCTAGAGATTTTTCGTAGCCAAATCCTTATCACTCGGAATTCCTCAGAATTTTCTGAGCTTAGCATTGTGCATTATTTTTTCCCCCATCTCTGATCGTGTTTTGGGTGGGAATTTTCATAAAAACAAAACACTTTATCAACCCACTTTATCACCCATCCTATGACGTCATAATCAACTACGCGACGTGTAGAATGACATCATAATAAATGACGTCATGAATAACGTCGATAAGTACGTCACGAACCCATTTTTGCAAACGGACTATGCGTTGTTGTTCGAATTGTATGTGTTTACTATTTAATGAATATCCTGTTAAATATTTTGAAACTAACTTGACTGGGCGCTGTTGCTGCCTATGTTGCTGCCATAGGCAGCAACAGCACCCAGTCATATTAGTTACAAAATATTCAACAGCTTAATTGTATAGTTTTCAGGCAATTTATAGTCAGGGCATTCAGGGAGCAATCAATCACAATACGGCGAAGTGTGGGTGAAGCTTATCTAGGGGTGGGCGGGGAATGGCTAAAACTGGAAAGGTCCATTGTACTAACTAAGCTTCACATTAAATTTGAATACTAACCACTCAGTATGTAAACTTGATACAAGTAGTTGGGATAATTCGCCTTTCCAGAGTATCCATCCATCATCTGACGTCGTATGACGTCATAATCAGCTCAGCGCGTGTATGATGACGTCACAATCACAGGGTTCCATATAGACCGTCATCAAATCTCAGAGTCCGACACGTTGTATGAATTGCATGTCTTTGTAATTCTTTGCTATTTAATAAACATGCTGCCTTAGGCAGCAACAGCTCCCAGTGAAATTAGTTTCAAAATATTCAACAGCTTACCTGTGTATTTTTTTGGGAAATTGATAGTCAGGGTGTTCAGAGATTGATCAATCTCAACACGAGCGAGGTGTGGGTGGAGCTTAGCTGGAAATGGGCGGGGCATAGCTAAAACCGAAAAAGTCCTTTAGGATTATCGACTTTATCCAAACCTGATAAGGTTGTGTTATATGAACCTTATCATGATATAGAGCTAAATGGGGTTTTTCTGACATGTGTTGTTGGACAGAGTATTTAATAGTGGTAAGACAGTGTACACGTATACTAAAACACTCATGTAAAGGTATGGAAAATTAATTATGAAAATTCATGATATTGCGAGATTTTATATGCATTTATTATTCCAGCTGGGGCCGTGTTAACATGAAATCATCATTTCGGAGATTCGGATTTCATGAAACACTTTTGAAGTGGTGAGGTTGGGTGCATATTAACCCCTCTTGTATCAACGGCGCATTAAAGCACTCAAAATACTATTTATTTCAATTACCCATTTAATTGCCAATACTTTTCAAGTAAATTTAGATTTTTGGGACCATATATTCTGGGTGGCAGCCAAAAAGAGTATTTTTAACGAAAATTTAAAAAATAAATAAATTTCTGTTATCCTTCAGATCGACATTCATCAAAAGTGTAATGGTTAAGAAAATTCAAATTTCTGCTTAGCTAGTGTCCAATCTCAGACCAAGAAGAGTATTTTTGAAAATTTACCACTGGAATGACTGGCTCGGTTACAGAGCCAGTCGTTCCAGTGGTAAATTATTTTCAAAAATGTTCTTCTCTTAGCTTGCAAATGGGTATTTCTCAAGATTACTGCAAAGGTTGTTTTTTCTACCAACTTGACCATTAAAGGGTTAAGTTGACACAAGAGGGGCTAAGATAATATAGATGAGTCATTGAGTTTTCAAAAGAAAGTGTAGTATCCATTTTTTAGGATAACAATAACATTGTTGTTTCATGTAACCTGTTCTAAATGTGATACAGTAGTTCGTGCACGTGCATGTATACTAGACATACATTCGCAAACATGTGTGTATAGAAATCATCTTGTACTCAATGAGTGTCTCATATTTGTTTATTTTATTTTTTACCCCCTTTACCAGTGGTTATCAGGATTTAGTCCGGACAGGAGTTAAGCCATGTATGACATAATCCAGTCAGTCTTTAGTCCGGGAAGAAGTTAAGCCAGGCATAATATTATCCAGTCAATATTTAGTCCGGGCAGAAGTTAAGCTAAGCATGGTATAATCCAGTCAGTATTTAGTATGGGTAGAAGTTAATACAAGCATGACATAATCCAGACAGTATTTAGTCCGGACAGGAGTTAAGCCAGGTATGACATAATCCAGTCAGTCTTTAGTCCGGGAAGAAGTTAAGCCAGGCGTAATATTATCCAGTCAATATTTAGTCCGGGCAGAAGTTAAGCTAAGCATGATATAATCCAGTCAGTATTTAGTCTGGGTAGAAGTTAATACACGCATGACATAATCCAGTCAGTATTTAGCCCGGACGCGGAGTTAAGCCAGGTATGACATAATCCAGTCAGTATTTAATCCGGCAGAAGTTAATCCGGGCATGATATAATCCTGTCGGAATTTGGTCCGATTTGGTCAAAGAGTTATAGCCTATAGTACAGACTGCCTGGAATATTTTCTTAGTACAGATGGCGGAATAATTTCAATGTAAAATAATTTTTAGTAGTTTAGGTCATTGTGACCTAATCGTCGATATGATTGAAATGAAACAAATGATAACAATGTACATGTAAATTCTATTGCGCATGGTATTCTTACAAAACAAAAGTGAATGAGAAATGAATTAATTGTTAATAATTTGTTTGTTCTTTGTTTCTGCATCAGTTTACCACACTTAATCATGTATGCAGTTTATAAGTCTGTAACATGCGAACGTAGTCAAAGAACCTGTTAGAAGTGTAACTCAGCAACAGCAAATTAGTTTCAAAATATTCAACAGATAGGCATCAACAGCACCCAGTCAAATTAGTTTCAAAATATTCAAGAGCATGTTTATTAAATAGTAGACATACAATGTTTACGTGTCGGACTATTAAGAGTCAAAGACGGGCGGTATAGAATCATTTATGACGTAATGATTATGACGTCATCATACACGCCACTTAGCTGATTATGACGCCATATGACGTCATAGCTCTGGAAAAGTCCATTAGGATCCGTGTCTCTTTATGGTCTAGCATTATTATAGAAATTTAAAATATAAAAAGTCAAGTTACTCCCTTACATGTATATCGCAATATTTGATCAATCGCTCTTGACCTATTTCCCGGTAGTTTTAATTTCCTCCGTTTATAAAGTTTTTTATCTTTCTTGTCCCGCTCAATAGTCAAGTTCTCAAACCTAAAAGCTATGCAAATTTCAAGGCAGCTGAGCTGGGCAGTGTGGCCGAAGCAGGTCAACCACAATTAACACTTTAATGTTCATTGGTCAGGAAAATCTAAGAATTACCTCAGAATGTCCATTTGCAAAAAAAATTCTACCACTGGAATGATGGCCTCGTTTATCTAGCCAGTCATTGCGGTTATAAACAATTTTTAAATAGCTTCTTGGCTGGCAAATGAGCATTCCTTAAGATCACTGCAAAGACCAAATTGATCATTAAAGGGTTAATATATTCTACGCATTGTTTGCTGATTATTAGCTTAGACCAAGCACGTACTGTGACATCGTACTAACATACGCTCACTCACATAGCTACGCTGTACACTCGATACGGGAGAAGTGTGGGAGGACGAGGATCGTGTAACAGGAAGATGGTACGGAGAATTAGATACGATACCATTACATTCCTCACATTTATAGAGGAATGCAATGATATCTCAGCACATGCTTTTAATATCCTAGTGCATTGTTGTAAATGACACTTTCTGGACACTATTTCATTTTAAATAAACGTTCCCATTTTTTAAGATAATGGCCTTTCTAACCTTATTCAAATCAATTACTTTGATCATATGAATAACACGTTAAAATACAGAAATACGACATTTTGATTGACTTAACCCTTTCATGACTAAGCCGGCCCATGCAATGGTCTATCGAAATGTCCATTTGCAGGCGCAGAAAGGTTCTTTTGTAAATTTACCACTGGAATGACTGGCAAACAAAAAAGCAAGCCAGTCATTACAGGGGTAATTTTTCAAAAATAGTCTTCATTTGGCCAGCAAGTGGACTTTCAATAAGCAAATATTTTGATATTCTTGATCAAATTTACCTATTAAGGGGTTAACAATATACATCACAGATGCTACGTTAATTATGTGAGGGTTCTACTTCAAGCTAAATTGTGTGAAATGTATAATTTTTCAACCCCATTCGTTGCTAGAGCCAATAGAGAGCCATTTGTGTCATTTCAATGACTCACAGAAACATACTACGCGTCTGTATTAGGCGACGTATCTGCTGTAGTTACCTGGGATTTTTTAATTTTAACTATTTTACCACTAATTACCCTTTGCTTTCTATCCATCCATCATAGTCATAATGAACTTCTTTACGTGTAGGATGACCACTCATAATCATTACGTCATGAATGACTCGATTTAGTCCGTCTTAAACGCTTAATGCAGTCAGGTTGTATGAATTGTGTGTCTTTACTATTTAATAAACATGCTTATGTGTATTTTGAAACTAATCTGACTGGGTGCTGTTGCTGCCATAGGCAGCCAAATTAGTTTCTCAAAATATTCAACAGCTTACCGTATAGTTTTCTGGAAATCGATCCCAACACGAGGTGTGGGTGGAGCTTAGCTAGATATGGGCGGGGCATAGCAAAAACTGGAAACGGTCCATTCGCATCCCATCTAATGTCAAATACAAACGGCTAATCATAAATATGTAGATATTATGAATTATGCCCGCAGCAACTTCCAGCAAACATATTGTGTTCGAAATAAATACCTGTAGGATATAGTTTATTTCTTCACTTTATAAATATGTATCCATGTAGAATGTTTGTGCAGTAGAGAGCAATGACCTTTAGTTAAACTGTTTAATCAGAGAGTCAACTGGAGTTTATACGTAGCTACAGGAAATATCACCTATACCGAAATATATGTGTGCGGATATATTATTAGGTTATTGCAATTCCCTCTTTGCATTGAACCAGCATTAATCCCTTATACATATCAGTCAGAGAATGAGTTGCTATGCAACGCAGAATTACCATATTTACAGCTACATAGCTCTAATTGGCTGGTGATAAATGTATACGTGTACATACATAATGATCTGTGTTTACCCTTTCATTTCTGAATCACTGTATTTCTATTAACCATATACGTACGTGAAATCTGTTGTAGATTTTTTTAAATAATTTGATTGGAAATTGTGGCGCCTTAGGTAGAAATATCTTCCAGACAAATTAATCTTAAAATATTCAACTGATTGAAATCGTAAAGAATCTATGATATCTGCTCGTATTAGTCTGTGGATGACTGTGATACCGAGAGTTCACCCTTTCACTCATAAAATTCCCACGTTTTAATCTCGGAGTAAACAAACAGGAAAGTTGTTGAATATTTTGAAAATGATTGATTTGATTGGAAGTCATTGCTACCTTAGGCAGCAATGGATTCCAGTCATATTAATTTCATAATATTCAGTCAATCAGAGTACAAGGGCATGAAACCGGTATCAGGAGACGTGCTAAGTGAACAGACGGTAAGGTGGGGGACGTTCGATGGCTACCAGACAATCACAGGGCCGAATTCCTTGTCATCTCTGCCTGTCGAAACCTAACCACCAATACTACATGCAGTATTGTGAAACCACTTTAGAACCGTGACAGGATTGACGATATCCACACATTCTATTATACACATATGCCAGTGGTTTGAGGGCCCATAAATGTAGTATGAGAGGGTGGTGCCCTTGAGTGAGAGGCACCGTCAAGCGAGACTGGAAGTGAGTAGAGAACATCTCAATTGGACTTCTGCTCAATGGGAAGGTGGCTTGTTGACAGACGTGTCGTGATTCTACTTGGACTTTCACAATGGATGTGTTCGTGTGTTGCAATGTCAAAATGAAAGATTTGTTGATGCCAACGTGGCGGAATATGACTACCATTGTGCTGGTGGCCTTACATACATAGCTCTACTGCATTCAGAATGGCTCTGACTGGGGTGATACATATGGCCGAAGTTCTCGATCTCTTTGTCTGGTCCTCTGCTGGTTCAATAGGGCGAGAGTTCATTCTGATGAATGATAATGCGCGACCACAGAGCAAGGGTGGTTAAATTCTGCATGGTAAACCAGGGTTCCGAGTCAATGGAGTGGCCAACTCAGTTTCCAGGCTTGAATCCCATTGAGCATGATCGGGACCTTCCGCAGACAGCGATTTCAGCTTGGCCAGTCCAACCCGCCAGCCTCTAGGTGTGTGGGTAGACCTTGGCAGAGGAGTGGGCCAACATACCGTGAGTTCGGTTCCGAAGTTTGATTGGCCGCATCAAAAGAAGATATCAGGTTGTAGTCAATGCTAGGGGTGCCTCCCCTCCCGCATAATACTGATCATGAGTAGTTGGGAAACCCGGAATGTGGCACTTGACAGACTCATTCGTGCATGACTGTGATTGCTCCACAGTATGCTACGCGGTCATATCTCGGAGGTGCAGTGGCCGAGTGATTAGTGAGTCGAGCTAGTGACTCTAATGTCGCTGGATAGATTCCCGGCCGGGCTGCTGCGTTGTATCCCTGAGCAAGGTACTTCACTCCGCGTTGTTCCGGTACACCTGTCTGTAAAATAGGTACCTGTGAGGGCAGCGTCGGTAATACGGAATGTCTGCCAAAAAGCCACCGAGATGGGAGGGGCATAGTTATAAACGGCAGCCTGGCTGTATGCTCCCAGAGATTTCTTAAGAATGAAGAAGGCCCAATAACCAGTTGGTAAAGCTATAAAGTCGATTAAGAGCGCAAGTGGAAACAGACTATAAACCATGACCTATACCTATATATCTGACCACCTGTTTTGGAGACGCGCCATCCTCTTGCTATAAAAGCTATGTTGCTCGTCGAACAGGGCTGACTGTATATATTAAAAAAATCTTTACCATGAAGTAATTTCGTAGCGCACAATTTCATACCGAAAATTTGCTAACTCTCCGGTGATTCACGGTTTTCAGTGCCCTGTTGTCTGTAGTATGTTTAGCCCCATAATTTCACCTACATAGACTGGAGCCTTAATATACTAGGTATATTCCGAATCTAACAAATTCTAGATGAAATAATTTTATTAGGCAAAAATTGGCTTAAATGTTGGGTTGTTCGTGCTTTTCGGTGCCCTATTGTCTGTATGTAATATGGTCGGCTCCAGAACTTCGCTCACATAGACGTAGAGGGATTTGAATACGATAGTTATATTGGGAATTAAAAAAAATTCGACCGTGAAGTAATTTCGTAGTATACGATTCCATCGCGTAAATTCGTTTCAATTTTGGCAGATCTGCGGGTTTTCAATGCCCTACTATTACTTGTCTGCAATAGGTTTGGCCATATAATTCCACCGATATGGTTAGATAGCGATATGAACACGCTAATGAATCTTGAGTTTTCTACCACGTAGTAAATTCGTAATATTCAGTTTAGTAGCCACAGACAGTTGTCAAATGCCAACAAATTACTATATTCGGTATCAGAATGTCTGTTCTCGATTTGTAATAATTTGTTTTATATATGGATGTATATAACTCAATATGAGCTAGTGCTTTTGCACAATTCTACCATCAAGTAATCTCATCGTAGGTAGTTGGTTGTTGGTTCATTTTCACCACATTCAGATAAGTGTCGGTATGTCCTGGCATACCACTCATAATGGGTTCGGCCCCAGAATGTCACCCATATGTTTAGATAGGTATAGGCATACGCTTACGGAGTAATGCGATTTAAAACTATCTACCATGAAATAATTTCGGCTCAAATTTAGGCCGATTCATGGTTTTCGTTGCACCCAGTCAAATTAGTTTCAAAATAGTGACCAGCTTACCTGTATAGTTACCTTGAAATTGGAAGTCTGGGAATTCATTATTCAGCGTATATATAGACATCGATTCCAACATGCAAAAAAAGGGGTGGAGCTTAGCTAGAAATAGGCGTGGCATACCTAGAAATGGATCCCTCTATTGAAATTGGCATGAGCAAATTGAGCATTACAGGCCTAATACCACTTGTTAATGCGTGGTCCACACAATATGGACCACTTGTACTTCCATCTTAAATGCTTAATAATCTGACACGTTGAACGAATTGTATGTTTTTGTTATTTAATAAAAATGCTGTTGAATATTTTTTAAGTAATTTGACTGGCCGTTGTTGCTGCCATAGGCCACAACAGGACCCAGTCAATTTAGTGTCAACATATTCCACGGCTTGCCTGTATAGTTTTCTTGAAATTTATCGTCTAGTAGTTCAGAAATCCATCGATCCCAACTCGAGAGTGGTATGGGTGGCGTTTAGCTAGAGATGGGCAGGGCATAGCTAAACTGGAAAGGTTCATTGTATTAATAAACCACCACAGTTTTCAGTGCCCTATTGTCTGTAGTATTTTCAGCCCCATAATTTACCCCACATAGACTTGAGCTTTAATATGCTAGTTATATTCCGAATCTAACAAATTCTAGATGAAGTAACTTTAATACGCAAAATGTAGCTTAAATGATGGTGTATTCGTGGTTTTCGGTGCCCTACTTTCCGTAATATGGTCGGTTCCAGAACTTCGCTCACATAGACGTAGAGGAGTTTGAATATGCTAGTTACATTGGGAATTTAAAAGAATTCTAACGTGAAGTATTTTCGTAGTATGCGATTTCATGCATAAATGTGTTCCAATGTTGGCAGATCTGTGGTTTTCAATACCCTACCGTCTGCAATATGTGTGGCTACATAATTGCACCCATATGGTTAGATAGTGATATGAATACACTAATGAGTCTTGAGATTTCTACCATGTAGTAATTTCGTAATATTCAATTTAGTAGCCACGGACAGTTGTCAAATGCCAACAATTTACTATATTCAGTATTAGAATCTCAGTTCTCGGTTTGTAATCTTCTTTTTTTTTTACAAATAGCTGTATATAACTGAATATGTACTACTGCTTTTGCACGATTCTACCATCAAGTAATTTGGTAATATGTAGTTACATATTCGCCATATGGCCCCATTGTAATATGGTTGGTTCACATTCACCACATTCAGATAGGTGTCGATATGTCCTGACATATCGCTCATAATGGGTTCCGCACAGAATATCACCCATATGTTTAGATAGGTATAGGCATAAGCTTACGACGTAGTGAGATTTAAAAATTTCATAACGTAAATAAGCTCAAACTTAGGATAATTCATGGTTTTCATTGCAATACGTTCACACCCCCAGAATTTCACCCACAAATACTTATAGGAAATATGTTAGTTGTATTGCGAATTTTAAAAAATTCTACAGGAACGTAATTTCATCGTACACAATTCCATACCGAAAATTGGCGCGAATTCTGTCAGATCAACGATTTTCTGTACCACACTGTTTGCAATGGGTTCGACCCCAGAAGTTCACCCATATGGTTAGATACGTATATGAATATGCTAATAAAGTATCAAAGGTTTTAAAAATGTTTACTATACAGTAATTTCGTCATATGCAATATAGTAGTGGCACACCATTGTCAAATTCCAATAATGTACTATATTCGGTACCAGAATATCTCTACATGCCTTGTAGCCAGTTTTCGAACATAAGGCCATGTAGAACTCACTATGTTCTCGTGCTGTGGGAAATATTGTAATAATTCTACCACCAAATATTTTTTATAGTAATGTGAAAATATGTGATGTAATATATATTCCATACAGGCTAATACCCTGACATTTGTACATATGGTCAGCAAGATCGTCATCATTACAACGGTTGAGGCTGATTTTGGCCTTTTTGTCGAGCAAAAATATTTGATTTAATAGTTTGTTACTGTTTCCAGTAAAAATATCGTTTAATAGGTGACATAGATACGATAGCTAAATGAAACAGATCACGATGTCGTGGCTCTTTCCCACTGGGTCTTCAGTCAGAATGTTTTTTACTATATCATTTTCGTTGGAGAAAATTAGGTTCACGGTATTGGTTCTATCCTGCCCACTTAACTTTGTTGAAAAGGTTATCTGTCGGTACAGATCCGGGTCGTGTACTGCATCAAAAATATACTTGCTTTGTGCATTTCACTAGCATTGCAGTGTATACTCACAAATATATTTCCGGGTAATAAGCTCTTCACGTCTGTTTAAGAAGGTATGAAGATTTAGGTTTAAAATATTCTTTACAGTTTTTCTTTAATATGTTTAAATGGGTGTCAGGGTTTGTACTGCTTCTTGCACTGATTTTCTACTGACTGGGTTGCCAGTTCTGTTGATTTCTTTATCTTTACAAGTTGCTGATACCTAATGACTCACATTTGATCTGTTACTCTCTGTTGATGCAGTAGTGCAGTTTTCTCATCACTGGCTGTTCTTAATTTTGTCTGTTCCTCTCTCTGTTAAGGAGTTTGGCCTGGAGAAAAAGGATGGATGGAAAAATTGTTGGACTTACCAAAAATATAAGCTGCTTTTCCTAGCCCATAGCTAAACTGCCCATATCTTTTTGCAAGAAATATTCCTTCTTTTGTGTTTATTGTCCGCGTATATTTTTGTCATAAATGGCTTGTATGCCTTTATATAACTTCATTTTTTCATGAAACAGTTGAGTTTATTCTCAGAATTATAATAACCTCCGGGCACGCTATTTACCATTGATGCCTTGCATCAATATGTGTACTTGTGTTATATATCTATCACTCGCTACGCCTGGCATTGCCTTTCTGTGTTAAGAGTTGCAAAGGAAAGGTAGTTATTACGGCCGTATGGTTTCTGATTTGTATCTTTTTTCAATATTTTCTGTTATTGTACGATATTTTAGGCAATTTAATAGTAGTATATGTTGACATACGTACAGACAGATACTCGCTTGTCGTTTACCTGTATGGATCTTTCTGGTTTTAGTTATGCCCCGCCCATCCCTAGCTAAGCTTCGCCCGTGTTGGGATCGATCGATCCCTGAACTCCATGACTATCAATTTCCAGAAAACTATACAGGTAAGCTGTTGAATATTTTCAAACTAATTCGACTGGGCGCTGTTGCTGTCTGCGGCAGCAACAGTGCCCAGTCTAATTAGTTTCAGTGTTCAACTACGGTGTTATTAAATAGCAAAGACATACAATTCGTACACAACGTGTCGGACTATTACGCGCTTAAGACAGACTAAATCTAGTCATCCATGACGTCATTATTATGATGTCATCCTACACGTCACGTAGTAGATTATGACTAGTCATTCTGAACGGTACAGGACTCGATGACATATTTCGAGGCTTAAGCTAATTGTATTTTCAATAAAGCTTTTGTGATATTTGAAAGAGGTCTATTGATAGACTAGAGATCGCGTCCCCATGGCTGCCAGCCCAGAGCATTCTCCCGGTGGAGCTACGACGTCGCTAAGGATGAACCCTCTGCCGGAGGGAGAATGACCTGTAGAGGATACGTGCTTGTGCGTCTAGGGTATTGATCGATCGACTGACTCGGAACCCTTTGAGTAGAAACGCAAACTAGAGTGAGCGGGGTCGTGATCACACGCGCAGTAAAGCAACCCATTTCATTCTGTAATCCCAGTATTAACATGGTCTTAGAGGAACTGAATATTTGTAGTCTGTTGATTATATTAACGAATTTGTCCAAAAGTTGTTGGCAACTACCGCTCTCAGTCAAATTGTTATCAAATAATCAACAATAGTCAGCGTACAGCTAAAAGGCATAAATTCAATAAGTGTTATGAGGACACGTAGCTATGAAACGCAAGCTATTAATTTAGTGTGATACAAAACTTTTTAAATGTTTTTTAGGATTGGGATTACTAGAGCGTATATCTGACAATAAAATCACATATATGCTATCTCAGTAAAATGAGGGTAACAGACGTGGAACACTACATTCGTAAACACGATGGCTGATATTTAACTGTTACCGGTTTATCGATACTATTGACTTTGTAGCCCAGGTAAGTACGACCTTATGATTGTAGGCTAAAGAAAAAAAAAATGATTGTAGGCCGATTACGAATATAGGGCGATATTATGCATGGTCTGAGCTACTTATTTCTAACTCGTGCTTGATTTTTAACGTAAAGGTTTTTAGATTTTCAGTCTGTCATAATATCATATCTGATATGTCATAAGATATTCTGAGAACTGGCTAGTTATATTATCGGAAATAAACAATATTACCTGCATGACGTCATCGCTAAATGATACGCTGATTCACTGATATAATTTATCAGAGGTCCTCAAGCACAGCACAGCACATAAATAAGGTAATACGCTTCCAAAACGAAAAAACCCAGAACATCCCAGATAACACGGCTTACTGGGCCGATGCCGGCCCGATACCGTGCCGATACTTTCAATATCGGACCAGCATCGGCCCAGTAAGCTGCGTTATCAGGGATGTTAGTTAGTAGGGCGCCTACAATTTTAAACACGATGCAACAAATGTTCTGTTTGAATATTTTGGTCTTAATTTGTAAGGCAGTAATGGCTTCCAGTTAAATTAAGTCCAGAATTTTCAACCGTACGTTTTCTGCTCTGGAAACACGTTAGGTTGTTTCTGGGCTGTACTGTATGACCTTCTGCTCATGTGCATTCTAGTCTCTATTCATCATAGACAGGCGTCTGAATACAACAAGTCTTCAGCTCGAAGTTAGAGGTGTAAATCTTTATATCTAGGCTTATGAGCTTAGGTGCGTGCGTGCGTGCGTGCGTGCGTGCGTGAGTGAGTGAGTGAGTGAGTGAGTGAGTGCGTGCGTGCGTGCGTGCGTGCGTGCGTGCGTGCGTGCGTGCGTGAGTGAGTGAGTGCGTGCGTGCGTGCCATCCATAGCATACTGCTCCTGTGGCTGCTGCTGCTGTTTATACTGCTGCTACTAATACTACCACTACTACTACTACTACTACTACTACTACTACTACTACTACTACTACTACTACTACTACTACTACTACTACTACCACTACTACTACTACTACTACTACTACTACTACTTTTTTTTTTTTTTTTTTTTGAAAAACCGACGCTGACGCAGTCGGACACACTTCACGGAGGAACTCCTTTAAAAAGGCTTGCAAACCCCCAGAAAAAAACCTGGTGAACTAGTAATCTTGATTAATATTACACCAAAACAATGATAAATAATGAGCATTAATACAATCTATAAATACATATGGCTTAAAAAGTATAGATACAAAACAATATGCTGATAAAGCTCCGATAGCAAAACAAAACTTAACAAAGGCATTACTATTCAACCCAGGTGTAGTAGTAGACCCGTGTGGCGAGTGCAACTATCCAACAAATGAAAAGTGCCTCGTCAATCTATGACAAATAAGTCAATCATTAACGCCAGTGGGCTGATTCTCTAAAGATCAGCGGGCGTAGTAGCATTTGGGTAGTATAATACATATAGTCGGCAGAAAAATTCCAGAAAAATTGATGGCCCTCTTGTTTACATTTTCAATTTACTTTATTATAAGGTTTTGTAAATTACCATTCAATCCATGTGTGGTAGTAGACCCGTATGGCGAGTGCAACTATTCAACAAATGAAAAGTGACTCGTCAATCAATGACAAATAAGTCAATCATTGACGCCAGTGGGCTGAGTCTTAAAGATCAGCGGGCGTAGTAGCATTCGGGTAGCATAACATATATAGTCAGCAGGAAAATTACAGAAAAATAGATGGAAATAGATGTCGCTCTTGTTTCCATTTTTTGATTTACTTTGTTGTAAGGTTTTGTAAATTACCCGGGAACAAATAACCCTATAAAACTCTGTGCAAATTCCTAAAATTACCTGGGACAATTTTATAATTCAATGGCAAATTACTTTATCGATTGATTATTAAATTACCCCAGTCTGTTTATTTCTTAACATGAATTATTAAACATAACAATATCAAAGTGCAGACTAAAATGAATTACATGACACAGATTAATTAAAAGACACAGATAAATCAGCTGTAGTAATTAAATGATTTAAGCTAGTGCAGGCTCATTTATTTTTACAGCTCCCAACTCTATTGAAACTATGTTTGTTTTGCACCATATGTCCTTGAATACCTTTTCTTTACCATGCTGCTTTAATCTAAAATATTCGCAAGGAATATGATTCAGCAGCAATGAACGAAATATTGCCTTTATTGCTCTATTGTGATTGCCCATAGATGGATTTTTCGTCTGTGCACACCGATGTTTCCAAATGGCCCAAACACCTATGGTTAGTATTGTTATTAAAATAGTCCTTTCAGACTTTATGATATTTACACCGCCTGATCCAAATTCTCTAAATAAGACTACATTCGTGTCTAGAACAATGGGCTTCGCTCCAAATTTTGCCAAGATTTGGCTGATATAGTCCCAAAATTGTGACGATATTGGACATTCCGCAAATAAATGCTCGATTGTTTCCTCGTCTGTTTGACATAAGTAACACCTATCAGAAGTCGTAATATTGCACTTGTATGTCAAGTGTCCCACCCATAGCCGTCGATGTAGTAATCGCCACAAAAAATCACGCGCCATATTTGGTATGTATGGAGAATGTAAGATTTTCCATACATTTTTCCAACTGGATGGTTTATAGCTTGACTCATCCCATCTCCTAATTGCTATGGGAGGTGTTACTTGTTTTCGTCTCATAATATGGTACCATTCCTTGGATCTCATCTTGTATTTTAACATCTCATCATCAAGAACTAATGCGGGTTGTGGAGTCAAACTATTATTATTTACATTTGGCAGACGAAACCATTCAATTGGTACAGCATGTTTTATTTTATTTAGCAACCGCTGGACATCTATATGCCTCATATGTGTTTTTCTAGCTACGTCTTGCATTGAAATCCATCTACGTGTTTGAGGGTGTATCATATCCGATAAATGTTGAATGCCATATTTTGCAAAGGACGGTAGATAAAGTACTGCATTGTTATAACATATATTACTATTGCCCCACAATTGCTGTTCTAGTACTTCCTTCCAGCACGTAGGTGGAGGCATGTATCTGTCAAATATTTCTAACCCCTTAACTTGATCTTTAAACACATCTGGTATCATTTGGCTATTCGGAGGTGGCTTCTTTGAGGTAAACACATGCTCCGCCAGAAATGGTTCTACAATTCTCTCCATGAGAGCTCGTGAAACACATGCCCACGTCTCATCTGATGTAATAAGATCATCCAAAAATTTTAACCTTAAAGAAACACATTTCACTTTAATATCAATTAAATCAAGTCCTCCTTCTAACTTAGCATTATTGAGAACACGATGGGAAACTAAATGATTCTTTTCTTCCCATATGAATGACAATATCAACTCATTAACCTCCTTTTCTACATGTTTTGGCATGTGTACAACCGATGCTGTATACCATAGCCCAGATAATGCCAAGTTGTTGACAACAAACACTCTACCAAAGATTGAAAGACGACGACGCTTCCAATTTGCTAATATTCTCTTAAGCTTAGATACTCGTTCATTCCAATTTTGTATTGTATTCGGTTTCCTGCCAAAATAGATGCCTAAAATCTTAATGGTATCATTAGACCAATTGATTTCAAGTGGCTGGTCATTCCGCTCTTTCCATGGCCCCAGAAATAATCCTTTGGATTTTCCTTTATTGATTTTCAAACCAGATGCATTTTGGAACTTTTCTAGTACGTGGTTTAAAATTGCAAAATCATTGTTTGAACTGGTAAACACAGTTGTGTCATCAGCATATTGTGACAGCTTAAGTGGTCTTTCTATGCCACGAATACATATGCATTGAAAGTTATTATTTTGCCTCAATGCTATGCCAAGTGATTCCATCACAATAACAAATAATAATGGCGATAGGGAACACCCCTGTCTAACCCCACGTTCTAAGACAATTTCTCTGGATAATTGATTGTTCACTAAATAGCTACTCTTGATATCCGTATATAAAATCTTTACCCATTTAATAAAGTTTGAGCCTAACCCAAACGATTGCAAAGAATTAAAAAGAAAATCCCATTCCACACGGTCAAATGCCTTTTCATTGTCCAAGGCAATCACAGCTGAAGGGATGCTATCCTTCTCAACCAATTGTATAAGGTCTCTTATTACCATGGTATTGGTTAGAATTGTCCTCCTGGGTACAGCACATGTCTGCTCTGTTCCAATGATTTCTCCTAAAACACTACCTAGTTTCAATGTTAGTGCTCTGGATATTATTTTGTAGTCTACACATAGTAGAGAAATTGGTCTGTAGTTCTGAATTAGACGTCTGTCATTTCCTTTATATATTAGCCTTACGTATGCCCTAGCCATAGTTGGTGGTAAATGGCCTTTCTCAAAAATTTCAGTGCCTAATTCTTCCATTATTGGACCTACAAGGTGCCAAAACGTTTGGTAAAATTCAACTGGAAGGCCATCACACCCCGGTGATTTTTCTAGTTTCATACCTTTAAGGGATTTAGTTAAATCTTCTAGTGTTAAGGGTTGATCACAAAATTCACTGCCTGTGTCTGACACCTTTTTGTCTATATTTGCTAACAAATCCAATTTTGCATCTTCATCAATTCCCTCTGACTTGTACAATGACTCATAGTAATTGCATACAATAGTACTCATTTCATTGTTGGTAAAGACGGTTGAACCATCCGGCATGTTTAATGAGCACATCACCTTATCTATTGCCCGTGCTTTTTCTAATGCGCAAAAATATCGGGTTGGCTTTTCCCCTTCTGCGTGCATCTGGGCTCTTGCTCTAATTTTTGCACCCTCAAACTCATATTGTTCTATATCTCTTATTTTACTTTTAATTTTAACCAGTAATTCATAATAATTCTCTTCACCATTATTTACTTTAGCATTAATTTTCATCAGTGATCGATGAAATGTTTTCTTGCGTTTGCGTATTTCCTGTGCTTTTCTAATAGCATACTTTCGGGAAACATACTTTAAATCCAGTTTAACATCCTCCCACCATTGCAATGTGCTCTTATATGATGCTTTCCTATTAATCCAATGTTGCCAACAACTCTCTATATTATTCTTATAAAATTCTTCTCCCAACAATGTTGTGTTTAATTTCCAAAACCCGACCCCTTTTGTTACCCAGTCAGCATTGGCAAAGGTTACACAAACCATGTTATGATCAGAGAATGCAACTGGCTTAATATTAACATCTCTCCAGTACCCTGTTAACAAACTATTCACATAAATTCTGTCGATCCTTGAACCAACTTTACCATCTACCGAAAACCATGTAAGATCTTTACCATGAGGTTTTGATATTCTATAGGTGTCCACTAAATTTTCATTATCACATATTTCTTTTAAGAGTCTATGTGATGTATCAGTATAAGTTGAAGTTGCATTCCTGTCATTTTCTTTGTCTAAGACACAATTAAAGTCACCACCCATTACTAAGTTTTCAGTGATGTTATCTAGTGCTGTTTTAGACATCTCCTTAAAAAAATTACGACGTAGTTGATGAGATGTAGGTGCATATATACACAGCAACGTGATACGTGTTTGTTGTATATCTAGCGTGACTCTCACCCAGCGACCATTTGCACCTGATACTGAAGAGATTATATTTACATAGGCTGAACAACGAGGGAGTATAACAATTGCTACGCCTGCACTATTATCTTGAGATAACGAATAAAATATTCTGGATCCAGAAATCTTTTCTAAATTATCGTATAATTCTGACTTCTGAATTTTTGTTTCCTGTATCAAAGCAATGTCAATCTGCTCATTTTTCAGAGTCTCTAGTAAGTGACGTTGCTTTATGTCACTATTTAAGCCTCTACAATTGAGTGTGCAAATTAGCATAAAAGGTAATAAAATGCTGTGTAAAACCGCCATTATTAAGCTAACTAGATTTTGTTTTTTTCGACCCTCTCTTAGACCATTTACCTATTTTACTCACAAACGCTGCATTACTTAGCTCAACTTTTTCCAAATGCTTATATTTTAATATATCTGAATCATGACGCAGATGCCTATATTTAACTCCATTTGCCGTCACATATGGAACTAACACCTCTCCTGCCTCTGACCTGTACATGACCATTTCATCAGGTGATTTAGAACTCTGTGTTTGAATGGATATATCAGATTCAGCGACTGACATATTATCGTCTTCTATATCACTTTCCTCTATTTCTGATTCAGAACTCTCTCCATCTTTCTGTCGCTTTGTTCCACTCAATCGATCCGAGACACCAATTACTTTCTCTATATTATTTAAATCGTCTAGATTGAGTGTACTCAGTGGAAAATCAAAGTTAGTTTCAGTATCTTGCGACCTGAATTTTACTTGTCCTAAATTAAAACTCTCTTCCAGAGGGTATTGATCATCATCTTCAACTTGTGTGGAATTAGCCTCTCTGTCATCAAACTTGGATTGACTTGTTACTGGAGCAAGACTTAGCCCCTCATCTAGAACCTCTATTTCATCGCCTGCAACTACAGCGATTGGATTCTTAGTTTTTTCCCCATGCTTCTCATTAACATGGACTTCAGCTACAATCTCAGCAACTACTGGTTCGATGACATTTTCCTTAGCAGCGTGCTTCCCATTAGTATGAATTTCCGCTACAATCTCAGCAGCTACCGGTTCTATGACATTCTCTTTAGAGACAACTTGCTCTGCACTTTTATCAGCACCCTTTTTGACATATTTGTTCTGCGGGCATCGCCACTTAAAATGATCAGATGATCCACAAACTAGACATTTGTTTTTGTTAGGGCAATCTGTTGCAAGATGTTCTGTGCTTAAGCAGATTCTACACTCTTTGATTTGCCCCCTGTACCATAATGGCAAGATAAATCGACCATCTATGGTGACCTTGCTTGGGAGAGGTTGTTCTACCTTTTCAAACCAAATTCTTCTGATGCCATTTTCTAAGGTTCGATCAAATGGATAGGTCTCGTGTTCTACTTTGTCCACTTTGCCATACTTGATCAATTCAGTGATAACCCGTTCATCTGGGATCTCTAATGGAATCTTCATCTTGACTAATAGACGATCAGAATCTATTTCCTCCACATTACACACCTCACCCTTCACGACAAGGACCTCGTCAAGCAACTTTTCCTTCACACTTTCATTAACTACGGTGACATTCCATACAGATTTGGAAACATTAACGAGACCTTGAAGGACCCGTGGCCCTGCCCCAACTACATCCTTTAACCCATGATACACCTCAATTGCCGAAATACCCCAAGCCTTTGTCGTGATTTTAAGACTCAGGGTACGCTTATATGAGGTTGCCATGGTGTTTTATAAAAAGAGGAACCCCATACTACTACAATATATAATACAAATATATAACACCAAGACGTCGGGGAAAGAGCTAAACACTAAATAAATAGTGTCCCCTTTTGAAACCCTGACGTCTACCAACAAATATACGAATAGAGAGTACAGTCGTATATTTGTTAGTTTGAACCACTTTCTAAGTGGTTCACTAACACCTAGCCGATTAAAGTATGCTAACAAATATATGATTAAATAGTCAAGTCATATATTTGTTAGTCTGTTCGAGTTGACCGGGGACAGCCAACTGACTATAAGGAGTAATATAGTTAAAGAACTAGGCGTGTGCTTACAAATGACAAAGGAATTAAATCCACTCACTCAAGCGATCTTGCCAAATACAATGCGCTAGCCTACGATCTATAGAAATAGCAGACCGGCGCGGGGAGAAATGTATTGCATTGACCACAGTAAGAGGAGCCCTATTAAATGGCGAAAACCGCCAGCTAAGAGGAATGCCTTTAGAAAATAGAGACACAAAATGCGCTCCAACCAAGACAAGAATTTACAAATTAAATATAAAGTTTGAAAGGAAATACTAATACGAATTATATGTATAAAATTTATCTACAAAATCGCGCTAGAAACTAGCAAATTCGGGCAGCAATTGCAGAGCTAAATAAACGCGTGCGTTCACTTCGACTACTACTACTACTACTACTACTACTACTACTACTACTACTACTACTACTACTACTACTACTACTACTACTACTACTACTACTACTACTACTACTACTACTACTACTACTACTACTACTACTACTACTACTACTACTACTACTACTACTACTACTACTATTACCATTACTACTATTACCATTACTACTATTACCACTACTACTACTACTACTACTACTACTACTACTACTACTACTACTACTACTACTACTACTACTACTACTACTACTACCACTACTACTACTACTACTACTACTGCTACTACTGCTACTACTACTACTACGACTACTACGACAATACGACTACTACGACTACTACTACTACTACTACTACTACTACTACTACTACTACTACTACTACTACTACTACTACTACGGCGGGCGCTGCTCTCTCTCTCTCTCTCTCTCTCTCTCTCTCTCTCTCTCTCTCGTCGTAAAGGCATGTACATCAGTTGATAACACTTGCATTACATTAATTTATCAAGTATAATCGACAATTTCTAATACAGAATGGCGGAAAAAGAATCTAGCAGGACAATTACATCTGACGATTTCAGCATTCCAAGTGAATGGAAAGACGTTAAGTTTCCATTTGAAAACATTATACTGGAAGGAGGCGCAGCCAAAGGAATCAGCTACATAGGTACCGCTCAGGTAAGATCTTCTTCAGAACAATGGCGTGAATGATTTACCTTCACAGATGCCTGCTATATAGGTACCGCTCGGGTAAGATGTTCTTGAGAACAATGACGTGAATGATTCACCTTGACAGATGCCTACTTTAATTTGAACCTTCTAGAATACGAGAACACCCCCCCCCCCCCCCCATCGCTCAGAACCTATGTGTTTGATGGACCATTCAGGACTATACCTAGGCTGGTTTTATTCCAGTCCATTACTTTCCCAGGTTTACGCTGGTACCCATTAATGCTCCTGGTAGGAGAGAGATGCTGAAGTAGATCGCCCATGTATCCAACGATAAGGAGATAGTCACGCGCTGAGTCACGAACCATGTTCACTGACTAAAAGCATCAGTGATTAAACTACGTCATTGTATATAATATCATTCTTTGTGAAGTTGTTATATAGGGTTTATTGTCATGGGTTGCTCATTTGGCACTCATTCGTGGTCGCATTAAATGGTACATAGAATGGATGATTCCAGTTTATCCATCAATCATATAACGTCATAATCAACTACGTAACGTGTAGGATGGCGTCATAATCAATAATGTAATGAATGACGTAGCTAATTTCACCATTAACGCATAATTGATGACGGACTAAGCATTGTTGTATGAAATGTATGTCTTTACTATTTAATAAGCATAGGCAGCAACGGCAACCAGTCAAATTAGTTTCAAAATATTCAACAGCTTACCCGTATAGTCTTCTGGAAATTGATGGTCAGGGAGTTCAGGGATCGATCGATCCTAAATCATCCGGAACTTAGCTAAAGATCGGCAGGGAATAACGAAAACTGGAATTCTCCACTTGAGACACGATAATGGCAATCAAAACTAAATCTGATAATGCCACTTCAAAACTTGGTTTTATTTAATTTAGTTTTGTTTTCGTCACTGGGTCCCAGTTCGATAACACGTGTCTGCCCACTATAATGTTCTAAGCCGAACAGCTTGGGTCTGCGTTGCTTTGTTGCTTAGCTTGGTTGGCATCTATCTTGGGTCGGAATATACTAAAGCCACCAGAAGGATGTGGAACTTCAAGTAGATCGTAGGTGTATGTCTAAGACAAGTGGGCCTAGATACATGCCCAGTGTTCACAGATTATATCTAATATCTATCTCAATGAAGTAATTAACATGGGTAAATATTATTATATGGACACTCCCATTGTAAAAAAAACCACTACCATTATTCAATCAATATGCAATTGACCTTTCTAGTTTTATCTATGCCCCGCACATCTCTAGCTAAGCTCTGCCCACACCTCGCTCGTGTTGGAATCGATCGATTCCTGAACTCCATGACTACAGGTTTCTAGAAAACTATAGCCCAACAGCGCCCAGTCAAATTAATTTCAAAATATTCAACAGCATCTTTATTTAATAGTAAGAACATATAATTCGTAAACACTTAGTCCGTCAGCTATTATACGTTCGGGACGTACTTATCAACTTCATTCATGACGTTATTGATTACGACGCCATCCTCCGCGTCATGTAGTTGATTATGATGTCATATGATGGATGGATAAACTGGAAAGATCCATTAATGAAGTCGAGTTGTCACTCAAGCAATCTGACGTTATATTTTTTAAGACGTCACTTGTTAAGTGACATGACACTAAAAATGACGTTGTTCCATCACGAATGTATCAACGGTTGGTCAAAAACATGTGTGAACTGCAGGCCCTATTATGTCTTTGCCATTTATCGAACATTCTGTTGAATATTTTGAAACAAATTTGACTGAGTTGTTACCATAGGCAACAGCCGCAGCACTAGCCCCAAACAAATTATTTTCAAAATATCAAACCGCTTACCTGTATAAAGTTACCTTGTAAATTGGGAGTCGAGGAATTTAAGTTTCAAAGTGTCTGGTGGTTAGCTATAAATGGGCGGGGCATAGCTATAAATGGGCGGGTCGTAGCTAAAATGGGCGGGGCATGGATAGAAATGGATCCATCGTCTCTGCTCTGGTAGGTAACGAATTCGTTGCGCAAGTATTTTGTTGGGTGTATGTGGCCTATATGATAGACCTGATTAGCCCTATGATAGACTAACATGGCTTTTATGAGTAATAACATAATAGGTATATTAAGATCTCCTGGCTCGTATTTTGCAAATCGGTTCCGATTCAGTAGTGTAACAAACAACGGGAGCTAATTACTATCATAACTGCATCGAGAAAATGCTTTCATTGATTATGTAGCCTAGGGTCAATAGAGGAATCCAGCGTGTCAGTCAAGTATCACAATCACCGTCACAATCAACTACGCCGCGGTAGGCTGACGTCACAATCTATTACCTCATGAATGGCATATCTAAGTCCGTCATAAATGCTCTGATAAGATTAGTATTGAATTTGTATCACCTATCCTAGATAGGCATCTGGTGAGGGGATAATAAGGCCATGAATCTTTGTATGTATGGTATCAGCCCAAATTATTATATCATGTTTATCAATAACAATGTAGGAATCCGGTTTTAGCCATGCCCCGCCTTTCCGTGTTGGAATCAATCGATCCATGCGCTCTTTGAATCTCAATTTCCAGAAAAATATGCAGGTAAGTTGTTGAATATGTTGAAAATAATTTTGACTGAGTGCTGCTGCTGCCTATGGTTTCAAAATATTCAACAGTTGTAAGAATTGTATGTCTTTACTATTCAATAAATATTCTGTTGAATATTTGAAAGTTATTTGACTGGGCACTGTTATGCAGCAACAGCACTCAGTCAAATTGGTTTCAAAATATTCAACAACTTATAGGTTCCTGGAAATTGAGGCTCAAAGAGTTCATGGTTCGATCAATCCCAAATACCGTCAAAGCGTGAGCTAGGCTAGGAATGGGCGGGGCATTGCTAAAACTGGATTCATCAGTTGAGTCGCCAGACGGCAAAAGCATCTACGTTATTATTTATATTATGTTTTAAATAATCAATTTCTACAAAATTTTCATAATTAAGTACAATACATTGAATAAAAGCAAAAGCAATGCCTGAGTTCTCAGGTCCCTCACAGAAATCCCAGCGTTTTCATCTCCAGATAATAGGAAAACTCTTTAATATCCGCTACTTATATGGTTTATTTATGAGTGGATTCGAGTCAAGGATGTGTCAAAATATTCAACATAATAAGTTTCATAGTGTAATGAATTTGTAAAACCTATCCTAGATATACATCATGGTCAGGTGATCTTCTTCTTCTTTTCGATGGCTGGTATCACACTTGGAGAGCCGTTCTCAAGATGAAATCTGTGGTTTTCTGCAGTTCTTCCACAGGCCCATACAGCTTTTCAAGAAAAGAGGTTGACAAAGGCCAGATCTCTTCTCTCAGCAGCTGATACGTACTGCAACATTGAAGTATGTGCTCTGTGGTCTGTTCTGCTTCTCCACAAGGACACGCGGGCGATGTCGTAAGGTGGAACCGCCTGTACATGTGTTGGTTTAGTCTGTTATGTCCAGTTCTGAGACGAAAAATGGTCACTTGCCCTGGCCTCGAGAGATGATGGTAGGCATCTTCTGATTGAGGTGTTCCATAGAGTGACTTGATGATAGTCTTCATCTCTGTTTGTGTAACCATGTTTTCTGTCTGATTCTCTTCTGCACCCACCTTTGCCATCCTGTCTGCTTCCTCATTTCCTTGGACTCCACAATGTGAAGGGATCCACTGCAATGTTATCCGAAAGCATTTGATGGTTTGTAGTGCTTTTTCAAGTTGTGGCAGCTTACCTTTGGTGATAGCCTCAAGGACGGAGCGGGCATCAGATAAAAAGACAATCTGTGCAATAGGGTCTGCTGTTCTGCTGATGGTATTAGCTGCATGGACCAGTGCTTCGACGTCAGCTCTATAGTTTGTGCAGTGTTTGCCTGTCGGTATTGCAGCTGACTCATGTTGTCCGTTTGGATACTGTATGTGCAGTCCGGCACCTCAGCTCCTAATTGCATCTTTGGCTGATCCATCTGTGTAGATCCTTATCCATGTCTCATGAGGGTACATTTCTTCCAGCATGGCTAGGGTCGGGGCCTTCTTGCTCACATCACTGTGTTCATCTTTGGTTGTGAGATGAGGTACTGTGGTGCGAATAGCTATGCTCTCTAGTTTGTTTTCCCAGGGTGGAGGATCAAGGGTGTCGTTTGGGTCTTCTATTTGTGCTGGCAACATTTCTTGGTGTTTCCTTTGAAGTGCTTTTGTCTCTTTCACAAAACTTGATCTTTTAAGTCTTCCTGATGACAGCTGTGCTTGCCTGATCTTCATCGGGTGGTTGTTGAACGATTTGAACTTTGCAGCTTGGATCAGTGCTTTGCATTCCCTTCCTTTACTAAGTGGGGGGATGCCTGCTGTCTGCTCCATTTTTTCTATTGGTGTTGATCTCATTCCACCAGTGATGATGCGCAGTGCCTGGTTTTGTACTCTGTCGAGGTTCTGTTGATGAGATTTAGCTGCTGTCATCCATGAGCTGGATCCATACTCAAGGTGTGGTCGTACGGCACCTAGATAGATGATCTTTAGGATCCTTTCATTGGCACCCCACTTTGTTCCTGCCAGCTTTCTTCTGGTCTTTGCCACTGCGTTCTGGATGTGCTCCTTCCATGTTAATCTTCTGTCATAGGTGACTCCCAGGTATGTCTGCTGGTCCTCGTACTCGAGTGGAGTACCGCCCAGTGTCAGATTGCCAACCTTGGTTTTGGTGGACAGTGAGAATAGCATGGCTGATGATTTTTCTTTGTTGATGGTAACACACCAGCGATTGGCCCAAGCTGTAATTCTGTCCAAGGCGAGCTGCATTCTGTACGTGGCAGTCGTTGTGTACTCCTCGGTGCACCAGAGTACGAGGTCATCTGCATAGAGGGCTGCTTGGATCCCATTGGGCAACTCTGCTACAATGTCATTAATGAAGAGTATGAACAGAGTTAGTGATAATACTCCGCCTTGTGGTACCCCTTGTCTCAACAATACATTCTGTCCAGATTGTCCATCCACCAGCACCCTAGCTCTGCGATTGTGTAGGTATGACTTGGTCCATTGGAACATGTTGCTACCGATGCATGTGCGCCGGAGCTTCACGAGGAGGCCATCCTTCCACACCTTGTCAAATGCCTTCTGCAGATCGATAAAGGCAGCTAGCATCACCTTCTTGGCTTGAAAAGTGTCCTCTATGACCTGTGCAAGATGTGTTGTTTGATCTTCTGTGCTCCTGTATCTTCTGAAGCCGGCCTGCTCTGAAACTATAATGTTCTCCGACTCCAGGTACCACTGCAACCGCTGGTTGACGATGCGCTCCATGGTCTTGCATATGCAGCTTGTAAGACTGATAGGACGGTAGCTCAGCACTTTCGTCTTGTTCTTCCCTTTTTTCAGAATAGTCATTCTGGCTTCCTTCCAGCACTGAGGAACCTCTCCATTGGTCCAGCTGAGATTAAAGATGTCTAGCAACTTGCGGAGAGAGGCATTACCAAGGTGTTGGATCATTTCATTCGCAATGCCCTCTGGCCCGGATGATTTCCTCTTCTTCAATTGGCGGATAGACTTCTTCAGTTCTGCTAAACTAATGTCAGCTTTCATTGCATCGTGAGTGTTGGTGTCTGTTCTTTCCTTTTGCTCTTTTCTAACCTCTTTTTGACGCATTCGTGGTATAGAAATGTTGCTTTCTTTTGCATATGCCTTCGCAAAGGCATCTGCAGCCATCTTTCCTGACAGTGTTTGTCTATATTCTTCAAGAGTAATCTTCTCTCCTCCAACACCCTCATCATTCAGTGCTTTAGTCAGTCTCCACAGCTTTGTGGTGTCTCTATCTCTAAATTAATCCCTGCCGTCTTTTCCCTCCAGCTTCTTCTTTTGGCCTCCAGCTTGGTCTTTAGATACCTGGCTTTAGTTTGTTGTAGTGTGAAGTGGTTTTCATGACAGGGATTACCCTCCGTATCTTCTCTGGCCTTGTCTAGTTTATCATGTGCTGCTTGCAGTTCTGTTTTCCAGTAGGGGCGGTAGTTTTTCCTGAACCCTCGAGGAATCACTTCGTTGGCAGCCTTGAGGATACTTGAATTAAATTCCTTGACCGCATTGTTGATGTTTCTCCCTTCTACTGCTATATTTTGGGTAAGCTCATTGGAACGAATGCCGAACAGACTCCAATTTGCCTTTTTGTAGTTCCACCTTGGATGTTGAGGTGAAATTGTCGAAATACTTCCAGAAAGAAGTACCCTCAGGAGACATGGATAAGAATCTACACAGATGGATCAGCCAAAGATGCAATTAGGAGCGGAGGTGCCGGACTGCACATACAGTATCCAAACGGACAACATGAGTCAGCTGCAATACCGACGGGCAAACACTGCACAAACTACAGAGCTGAAGTCGAAGCACTGGTTCATGCAGCTAATACCATCAGCAGAAAAGCAGACCCTATTTCACAGATTGTCTTTTTATCTGATGCCCGCTCCGTCCTTGAGGCTATCACCAAAGGTAAGCTTCCACAACTTGAAGAAGCACTACAAACCATCAAATGCTTTCGGATAGCATTGCAGTGGATTCCCTCACACTGTGGAGTCCAAGGAAATGAGGAAGCAGAAAAGATGGCAAAGGTGGGTGCAGAAGAGAATCAGACAGAAAACATGGTTATCCATACAGAGATGGGGACTATCATCAAATCACTCTATAGAACACCTCAATCAGAAGATGCCTACCATCATCTCCCGAGGCCAGAGCAAGTGACGATTTTTCGTCTCAGAACTGGACATAACAGACTAAACCAACACATGTACAAGCGGTTCCACCTTACGACATCGCCCGCTTGTCCTTGTGGAGAAGCAGAACAGACCACAGAGCACATACTTCAATGTTGCAGTACGTATCAGCTGCTGAGAGAAGAGATCTGGCCGTTGTCAACCTCTTTTCTTGAAAAGCTGTATGGGCCTGTGGAAGAACTGCAGAAAACCACAGATTTCATCTTGAGAACGGCTCTCCAAGTGTGATACCAGCCATCGAAAAGAAGAAGAAGATCACCTGACCATGATGTCTATCTAGGATAGGTTTTACAAATTCATTACACTATGAAACTTATTATGTTGAATATTTTGACACAACCTTGACTAGAATCCACTCATAAATAAACCATATAAGTAGCGGATATTAAAGAGTTTTCCTATTATCTGGAGATGAAAACGCTGGGATTTCTGTGAGGGACCTGAGAACTCAGGCATTGCTTTTGCTTTTATTCAATGTATTGTACTTAATTATGAAAATTTTGTAGAAGTTGATTATTTAAAACATAAGATAAATGGAAGAACTGCAGAAAACTACAGATTTCATCTTGAGAACGGCTCTCCAAGTGTGATACCAGCGATCGAAAAGAAGATGTATGCATGACATTCGCCACATTATTATATTATGTTTATCAATAGAAATGGAGGATAACATTTTTACAGTCAATCGTATGGCGTCATAAACAACAACGCGATGTGCGTGGTGACGTCATAATCAATTAGGCCATGGATGACGTATCTATGTTCGTCGCGAACCCGTAACTCTTGATCGACTAAGCGTTGTTGTACGAATTGTGCGTCTTTATTATTTAATAAACATGCTGTTGAATATTTTGAAACTGATTTCACTGGGCTCTGTTGCTGTCATTGGCAGCAAAAACACAGTCAAATTAGTTTCAAAATATTCAACAGCTTACCTACATAGTTTTCTGGAAATTTGTAGTCAGTAAGTTCAAGGATTGGTCGATCTCAACACGGGCGAAGCGTGGGTGGGGCTTAGCTAGAGCTAAAACTGGATGCCTACATTACTTACACTGTTTAAACTGTATGTTAAGGTATTGCAAGAATGTGGGATATTGTCCAAATTACGTCGATTTGGTGGAACCAGTGTTGGCGCGGTATATGCCACAATGATGGCACTTGGATACGAACCAGAGGAGATGATAGAAAGAGTGGATCCGAAAGCCATGGCACACCTTGAAGGTAAAAGGCAACAACGTGTTATCCATTAATGATTATAATTAACCGTTTCAAAACTACCAGCCAGAAGCTACACTGAGGTGAATTCCGTTTCTAGATATGCTCCGCCCATTTCTAGATAAGCCGCGTCCACCTTGTACGCGAATCTGAATCGATATTTATCACATGAATCATGAATTCCCAGTCGATCTGTTCATCTGTCCATTCATCTCTCCCACGAGAACACCCGCTAGCCCATGCGCCCGCCCGCCTGCCCGCCAACCGGCCTACCGTTCCATCCACGCCCCAGTCTGCCCGCCCGCTCTGGCAGAAACTATTGATCATGTTTGGCTCAAACTTTTACACAGATAAATTACATATGTATGAATATCTCCAAATTTGGCTAAAAACGTTTTACCGTATTAATTAATTTTCTCTTAAGAACTCTAGTCTTGAAATCTAAAAAAAAAATGGAAAAGCCGACGTTTACCAAAAATGTGACAAAATTAGAGTACAATCTTGGATTGCTCTGGTTTGTGATTCTGTCTTTGGTTTAATGTGGCAAGTACAATTAATTAATAAATCTGCTGAATCATACCGAATTAGGACAGTTTCATACAGAAAATAAACGAATCAGACATATTTTACTCTAAATTCGTTTTAAGCAAACAACTGTAGGTCTATAGGCCTACGGCGTTTTTTGGCTACAGGAGTCGGTGGGTGGGGGTTGTTAAAGGATTCAGCTCTATAAGTTTTACTTTTGTGAAATGCACACCTAATCTCTGCAGTAACTATGGCTGTAATTTGACTGCTGGCACGTCTAACCTCTGCAGTAACTATGGCTGTAATTTGACTACTGGCACGTCTGATCTCTTCGGTAGCTGTGGCTGTAATTTGACTACTGGCACGTCTGATCTCTTCGGTAGCTATGGCTATAATTTGACTACTGGCACGTCTGATCTCTTCGGTAGCTATGGCTGTTATTTGATTAAAGGCACGCCTGATTTTTGCGGTAGCTAGGGCTGTAATTTAACTACTGGCACACCTGATCTTTGTGGTAGCTATGGCTGTAATTTGACTACTGGCACACCTGATCTTTGTGGTAGCTATGGTTGTAATTTAACTACTGGCACACCTGATCTTTGTGGTAGCTGTGGCTGTAATTTAACTACTGGCACACCTGCTCTCTGTGGTAGCTATGGCTGTAATCTGACTACAGGCACGCCTGATCTATGCGGTAGCTATGGCTGTAATTTGACTACAGGCACGTTTGATCGTTGAGGTAGTTATGTCTGTCATTAGACTACTGGCACGCCTGATCTCTGCGGCAGCTATGGCTGTAATTTGACTACAGGCACACCTTATCTCCGTGGTAGCTATGGCTTTAATTGGACTACTCGCACGCCTGATCTTTGAGGTAGCTATGGCTGTGGTTTGACTACAGGCGCGCATGATCTCTACGGTAGCTATGTCTGTAATTTGACTACAGACACGCCTGAACTCTGCGGTAGTTATGGCTGTAACTTGACTACGGGCACATCTGATCTTTACCGTAGTTATGGCTGTAATTTGACTACTGGCACGCCTGGTATCTGCGGTAGCTATGTCTGTGATTTGACTACAGGCATGCCTGATCTATGGGGTAGCTATAGCTGTAATTTGACTACAGGCACACCTGATCTTTACCGTAGCTATGGCTGTAATTTGACTACAGGCACGCCTGATTCTTGCAGTACATATGGCTGTAATTTGACTACAGGCATACCCCAGTATTCTCGGCGCTTGCTATGTGGCCTTCCGAATTTATTGTACAACATAATTTGTTCATGTACTGGGTTTGGACATTTGTCACACTATGTTCGGTGTCATAAACTCGCTGCGGGATGCTGAATCTATTGTGGGCTCCGATGTGTCACTCATGTATCTGGCGTCATAATAAAGAACGTTATTCGTTATAGTTGACGTCGCAATCACACTTATAGGTCATTGGTGAATTGGCAATTTGATAAACATTCTGCGGAATATTTTGAAAGTTATTTGACGAGGGGGATGTTGCTGTCACAGTGTTCGAAGTGTTAATATCGAGACAAACGTGCGTACAAAGTTGGAGGAGTGTAGCTAGAAAGAGATATGTCCATTATGAATATTGCCTGTGCCACACGCTAGCTGCCAGGGTCTCATAAACGTGATTTTCCACGATCAGATAGATTGTACAATCTGTTGTCCAACGTCTACTGAATCCCAACGGGGTCATACACTTAATTGTATAATCAATTGGATCATGGAAACCTAGCTTTAATCTAGTCTGAATATTCTCAATTTCAGACGCTCGCTGGGGCTTCCTGAGTCTAATGCCCAACATGCTCCGGTCCTATGGATGGCACCCCGGAAAGTATGCAACGATTAACATGCGAGAAATACTCGAGAGGAAAACCGGAGATCCAGACTTAACATTTTGGAAAGTAAGCAATATTTTGATACCGATCACTACTTTGGCAGATAGATAGCATATGGTTTTATACCGTGCATGGAAATGCTAAGATTTTTTTTTGCGCGTAAAAATTGACAGCGCAATAAGCATTTGAAGCACGCCTTCCAAGACTTCCGATTTCTAGGTAACTGTGCAGGTAAACTGCTGCAGATTTTGCAACTGTAGGCTTTGTGTCTTTGTCGAGTTTTCATTTTACTAAATATTATGTTGAATATCTTGCCACTAATTATATTAGGAACTGTTGCATCAACAACCCCCAGTCAAATTGGTTGCAAAATATTCAACAGTTTGCCTGCATAATTGCCTTGAAATTGGGATTCTGGGAGGTCAGGTTTTAAAGTGTTAAAATCGATCCAAATACGTGTACAAAGTGGGCTGAACTTAGCTAGAAATGGGTGTGGAGGGGCGTGGCTAGAAATGGGCGTGGAAGGGCGTGGCTAGAAATTGGTGCGGAGGGACGTGGCTAGAAATTGGCGCCGTGGCTAGAAATGGGAGCTGTGGGACGTAGCTAGAAATGGGTGCGGAGGGACGTGGCTAGAAATGGGCGCAGAGTGACGTGGCTAGAAATGGGTGCGGAGGGACGTGGCTAGAAATGGGTACGGAGGGCGTTGCTAGAAATGGGCGTGGATGGGTGTGGCTAGAAATGGGTGCGGAGGGGCGTGGCTAGAAATGGGTGCGGAGGGGCGTGGCTAGAAATTTGTGCGGAGGGGCGTGGCTAGAAATGTGCACGGAGGGGCGTGGCTAGAAATGGATCACTATGTCGCGGTATACAGAGGTAAATTGACAAACCACTTGCATGGCACCTCGGAAAGTACAAAGTACGCAACGATTACCATGCGAGAAATACTCGCGAAGAAAACCGGAGATCCAGACATAACATTTTGGAAAATGCACAATATTTTGATCCCGATCGCTACTTTGGCAGATAGACAATATAGGATTTATGTGTTTGTATACCGTGCATGGAAATGCTAAGATTTTATTTGAGCGCAAGGATTGACAGCGCAATAAACATTTGAAGCCCGCCTTCCAAGACTTCCGATTTCTAGGTAACTATGCAGGTAAACTGCTGCAGCTTCTGCAACTGTAGGCTTTGTGTCTTTGTCGAGTTTTCATTTTATTAAACATTATGTTTAATATCTTGACACTAATTTCATCAGGAGCTCACGCAACAACAAACCCCAGTCAAATTGGTTGCAAAATATTCAACAGTTTACCTGCATAATTACTTTGAAATTGGGATTCTGGGGGTCAGGTTTTAAAAGTCGGCAGAAATTAACTAGAAATGGGCGGGGGGGGGGGGAGACCCGTGGCTAGAAATCGGCGGTGCTTAGCTAGAAATGGGCGTGGAGGAGCGTGGCTAGAAATGGATCATTATATCAGAGTATACAGAGGTATATTGACACACCACTTGTCCTTGGGGTCAAAGTACGGGCCGTTTTAGAACAAAATACTATTTTTTAATAAAATCACTAGGTTTTACTCATCAAAATGTGTTAGCTTACGTTAGATTTTATCTTGAATTACTTATACATGATATTATAATGGTTTTGTTTCAGCTATACAAGGACTACGGAAAGGAACTATGCATCGTTTCTACAAATGTGACGAAAAGGAGACTTGATTATCACCATCCAAAAACCAGTCCAGATATGTCAATAGCTCTGGCTATCCGTATGTCACTTTCCATACCTGGTAAGATTTAGCTGACCCTTGTTAGTGCAGTTATACCTGGCATAGTTGGACAAGATAATGATATATAGGGCCTACTTTTAGTTATGCTCCGCCTATTTCTAGCTAAGTTCCGCCCACTTTTTTATGTGTCCTGTAGTCAATTTATATACTTTGGAATCATAAAATCCGTTAATCCCAATTTCAATGTAACTATAGGGCCTACGGGTAAGCGGTTGAATATTTTGCAACTAAGGAGACTGGGTGGGCAGTAACAGCCCCAAGTGAAATTATTCAACATATTCAACAGAATGTTTGTTAAATAGTAAATCCATCAAAGACATACAATTCGTAGACGTGACGAACTTTTCAATGTCATCACGGACCTAGATAGAGACCTATGTCATAATGATTGTGACGTCAGCGCACTAGTGACGTAATTTATTATGATGCCCGATACTTGAGCGACAGATAGGATCCCTCCATAGACAATGTCGCGATATAGGCCATATTGTGCATAAAATCACGATATATCGATATATCATATTCCCGATATTGGAAGTCTGTGGTTGTGAGGATAGCGATAGACACATTAGTAATAGTGTCAATGAAAATCACTATGAAGGTGTTGACTATTTGAAGATTACTTTGACTGGAAGTTGTTGCTGCCTAAGGTAGCAACAAACAACTTCCAGCCAAACTTCTCCTTCTGCAATGCTTCCGTAAATTAGTTACTATCCCAAAAAATCAGTGTTCTCCACGCATCTCTGTCGTGGGCAGCTTCCACTGCTTCTTGGCATGCCGTGTTAAGTCGATCTTTGAGTTGTTTCTCCATCATTATCCAGCCAAAGAAATTTGTCGCTGTAAGTTATACACGATGTCTGGGCATGGTAACATCGTGATTGTTGATCAGATCACAATATATCGAAACATCGGGAAATCGTGCACTTCTAAATTATGACATGATAGATACACACGCTTAAAGTGTATGTTATAAGTATTGTATTAATACAACCTAACAATGTAACGTTATCACCCTCGGCCAGTATATAGGGAAAGATGGTAGTACAGTCAGATCTGTCCGTATACGTGTGTGTGTGTGTGTGTGTGTGTGTGCGTGTGTGCGTGCGTGCGTGCGTGCGTGCGTGCGTGCGTGCGTGCGTGCGTGCGTGCGTGCGTGCGTGTGCCCGGAGCGGTATCTCACAAACTACGGATTTTCATTTAGGTGACATTTTAACACAACACTGGATCTTACAGACATTTGCCGTGACCCGGATAAAATCCCCGGATCAGGATCGGACAAAATCCTGGATCCATGGATACCTCGGAACCGGCCTGATCCGATTTCGCTCAAATTATTAACACACGAAAGGGCATGACCGCACGCTGCTATTGTTCCACTATTTTTGCCATAAAGAAATGCCTGTCTGCCTGCCTGCCTGGCTGCCTGCCTTGCCTGCCTGTATGTCCGTCGGTCCGTCCGTCCGTCCGTCCGTTTGTCTGTCTGACGAATATCTCCGGAATCTTATGAGGTAGAATCCCCAAATTTGGTCCATGCTTTCTTATTATGAGTGGCTACGAAAATGTTTATTTCGAGGTCAAAGGTTCAAATAGCAATGTCACGGGATCCTTTAGTGCATACCGGAATGCACATTTTCCTCGGCAATTCCGCTATGTAAGAAGGTAGATTGACCAAATCTGTAACATACATTCAGATTGTGGTTGTCTAGAAAGAAAATTTAGTTTCAGGTGACAAGTTCTAATGTCGAGGTCACGGGATCACTTGGCGCATTATCAAAACCGAGTGAAAATACGTGTGTGGGCATCTCCATCGACTACATTCTGTCCAACTTAGTTGTTGTATTTTAGTTTTATTACAGCCTGTAGAACAGAAGATAGAAGGGCAGGTGACCGAGTATCACATGGATGGAGCTGTTCTCTGTAACTACCCGATCTTCTGTTTTGATGGTAAGAATGTAAAGCAATCATTTTAGACTTGGACACGCTATAAAGGATCTATTTCTAGCTATGCCACGTCAATTTCTAGCTATAACACATCCATTTCTAGCTAAGCCACGCCCATTTTAGCTAATGTCCTCCCATGTTGTATGCTCCTTCGAAAGGCCTTATGAACTTTAAACCATAAATTGCCTCTCCATTATATGTAATTTTAATCCTGTAGGTACTCAGTCTACCAAATAAGTCCAAATTCTTTGGAATTTAAAGGCTGATATGTTGAATCTACCACGCTTACTTTGTAGTACTACTGACATTGCTGCACGCTGCGTCATGAGGAACATAGCTTCCCAGTCCTTCTGGAGACTATGGATTCGAAGATCAAAGACTACGTTTATACAACCCAACCTACGGATCATTGATGCTGTAAAACTATAATAGCTGGGCAGCTCCAAAGGCAGTTCTACACAAACTTAATGTCGGTATACACCTATGCATCATCACTGACCAGATGGACAGACAGCATAATTTCCAACGATGCACTATACACGATGTGTAATACGTCGCCGCTGGCCGTAAAAGTCGCCCCGCAAAGATGGTCCATGCTTGGCCATGTGCTAAGGAAGCCAGAAGACACATCAGCACATAGCCTTTGAATTTCCCTTACTGGGAGCCAGCAAATACAAAGCCAGGAGAGGACGTCATTGCATAAATCTGCTAAGCGTGCTACGAGGTGACCTCAAGAAAGTAGGACTCGGTACACTCAAGTCAAGAAGCTAAAGATTCTGGCCAAGGACAAGACACAGTGGGCAAAAGCCCACGAAGAAGAAATGATTGCAGCTGTATGATGTTTCTACTACTACAACCGCAGAATACAATATTACTAACTCGACGTAGTTTGACAAGGTTTCCACATCAACCGTTTATGGCTAAACTCAGGGGCTACAGAATCACTGGCAATGTATACAGGTTGAAAAATTCGGTATGTATCTCTTTCGATTCTATTCTAACAACTAACTAGCACTCGCGATTCTCTGGGATCGGGTCTTGGGAGTTCGGGAAAGGTGGTCTTCATTTCCCTGATGATTTATCTTCGTTACGAACAACTAAACACGTCTTGCAAATTTAATTTAAATAATAATATACTTTATTAATTGCAACAATCAAAAAGCCGTATTGCAGGCTATAGCAATATTGATAAAACTTTGTAATAATTTCGACTAAACTAAATCTAATTTCTAACAGCGATTCTAACTTTAAACTTCAAAATGAATAACAATTGCTGATGTTAAACTGTTATCAAGAGAGTATAACTGCTCTGGAACAGCGCAATCGGAAGATTACAGATTTTGACATCATGCTCGTCCTTATACACAATAAAAGTGGATTCGAGCATGACGTCGTCGTGATGATGTATTTAGAGGGATTCCCTGGTGATTTCCAAAATCTAACTACTTTGATTGGTCAACACTCCCTTGCCCATGCTCAAAAGACAGTCGGACTCAACCGGTCAAGACTAGTATGCAAGTGATGCATCTTGACAAGACTCGTCAAGCATCCATTCCTTGCATACTCACGTCCCAATTACTCATTGTTCTGTTGTGACAAGGGCGTTAACCATTCAAGTATCAACCTATTGGGATTACCTTATCGTTAGTGCATTCCATTTGGACACAATAACTAATGGTTATGAGATGTCATGACGTATGCCTAGGTGCTCTTTGACCTGTCATGTACATTCTGGGTTATTACCAGAAATACGCTACACACCACGTACATCTCGAGACTTCCACGCGGTGCTGAATCATAGAACTGGATCTGTACACACTATTTCGGCTATCTGACTTGTTTCTTCGAATCCCGTAAGTATCCGTCTTAATTAACCATCGTGTAAGACCTCGTTGCATTAGATGTCCAGAAATCATCCCAAGATGCTTCCCGGTCATACTCCGACAGCGTCTTACCATCACGGTATCTATAACTTGAACTAAAGTGACAGAACCAGTTTCTACCTATCAAAAGGGTTAAAGATTCAGTTCGTTTCCTATAAATGATTATGACCGATTATGAGTTTATGTGGGTTGAATATTCACCTAATTTGTCCGTGTAAATCCTAATTTATGGAAATGACAAAACTAGACTGATTGTAGCAGCCAATCTTAGTCAAACGTAAATCAAACATGGCTAAACTAATTTATCCATCACCAGGGATCGTAATCATCAATTTAGAAATCCTCTACATAATAACATACAATATGTAATTTATACTTTCAGTAAGCAACAGGGCTACTATAAATATCAGTGGCGTGATCGGATATCCCGATGCGGACATAAATAAACACCACATAAAAGTTACATAAAAGTTCTACACCACTCATCATGTCATACCGACCTATTAATAATATACCACTATGCTTACTGGCAATAGCGACCCAATAAATGGGTCCTATTACCGATGACGTGTATATAAATATCCACTATCTATAGCGACCGTAAAAGTTGGTCCCATAGCCAGTGACATATTGGGATGACGATGTTATGAATATTCACGACTGAGGACGTGACGTAAAACATATCTGACGTACACAGTGTCAATAGGCCATCTGCAAATATTTACCCGGGTCCCAACAGGTAGCCGGTGGGGTTCGCGGGTAGCTAATCCATAAATCCCATATTTACAAGGTGGATAATGTTCATCCTTTATATCGAACCAAATAGTACGCGTGAACAGCTCAGCATCATCATGCGCCAGCGTATTAAGCAGGATTCCACAGGGCAGCATTCTTGGACCTGTGCTCTTCGTTTTATGTATTTGAATGATCTGCCTGGACTGCTCATATCAGAGACCTATATGTATGCAGACGACACAGTGTTATCATGTCAAATCAATAGTGAAGACAACAAAGAAATATTACAATCTGATATGCACAAACTGCAAGACTGGTCCGATAAGTGGCTATTGTGCTTCTACGAAGATAAGTGCAAGTTCATGACAGTGAGAATGAAGTGACAGGAAGAAGATACAGTTATCACATAAGAGGAGATCGAAGGGAAGACGCACAATACACGTTGTCTAAGGTCCGCAAGGTAAAGGATCTAAAAGTGACCATAGGTCGAAGGTTGTTTGACGAAGACCACATAAGCGAAAAAGTTAACAAGACAACTCAGATAATGGGACTGATCCGAAGAGCATTTACATGCAAGGCCTCCGATAGCTTCAGATAGCTGTACAAGGCACTTGTCCGACACCCATCTCGAATATGTAAATGGAGTGTGGTATCCATGTGGGAAGATGTATGTATGTATGTATGTATGTACGTACGTACGTACGTACGTACGTACGTGCGTGCGTGCGTGCGTGCGTGCGTGCGTGTGTGTGGGTAATCCCTTTGTCAATATTTTCCTCTGTAGGCTGGTACTTGTCAATGGATAGCAAGAATTCGCTTCTCAGGAAAGCCACGTGTACAGATAAACCATTTGATGGTTTCAACGAGAAGACCATTGGTGCACTTGTGGTATGTAACACTATGCCATCCGCTACCCACCCATATAGCAGATACCATAGGCCTTTCCTGAGAAATCTTCATATTACAATTAATTTAGTATGGCAAACTCTATTTGTTGTACGTGGAATTTCTGACCTTGGGAATAGTCGGACATTTTATTGCCGTTTTCTCAGTAGATGTGCTCATTTGACTTGTTGATTGCACGATCTTAATTTCTATTGATTGGCATTCTTATCTCGATGTTGGCCTGCGTGCTTGCTGATGCATGTAGCAATGCCTGCTGTTTAACTGAGCAAATGGTTTGCCTTCAGGGCCCTGAGCGCGATAATTGTGCTTGTGATGGCATCCATGATGAGATAATGACTAACCATTAATCACTTAAAGGGATACTAATGTCATCTCAAATGTTGTATTGTACTGATAGATCATGGTTTATAGATTCCATATCATTCATATCGTGACGCAAACCCTTATCTGTATAACAATTATCTGCTTTGTAATATCACGTAAATGTTGAACACTCAGTGAGCGCCACCATTTTGTCTCCTCAAGCGATAGTTTGTGATGTCATGTAAGTGCCAATGCATTACATTCTTTATTATGTAATAATCATCTTATTGAATATTTTGAAACTAATTCGACAGGAAGTTTTGCTGCCTATTAGTTTTAAAATATTCAACAGCTTACCTGTATTGATGCTCTTTTATCACATTGCCAAACTATAGACGGCGCCTCTATGACTGGGAGTATATACCGAGTCAAACATGATGCGTTTTTTCTGATTGGTTGAAAAGTAAATCATGACAGTCATCATAGGTTGTAGAAACATATCAACTTTTAGGTACTAAAGCCGGAATATCTTTCATTGGCGGCATGCTAAAAAGCTAAAATATCAAGGATAGATTTTGGATGGCAAAGTCTTTAACCTGAATGGTTAGTATAACATACGGTGAGTTTTCCTTTAACTGCCATTGCGCCACTCAGCTTTTGTTAATGAACACATACTGTATTGGTATCTTTGCTCCGAAACAAGCATCGTTATTGGGCTCCACCTTATGTCTAGGCTCATGACGAGTCACTTAGTACTACCACCTACTTAGTAATACCACCTACCAGAATAACATGATTTGTGACGTAGATGATAATTATTTCTCTCCTTAATGCGTTTTCAAATTATTCAACAGCTTCTTGTATTAGATGTTATATTCAGGATATTTTGGCCAATGCTTACTCTAAATTCTAATGAGTTCTAAGGATTGCTGGTTTTAGATCAGTTTTCTGTTTTCTCGATGCCAATTTGTATGGATTTGTAAAAGTTCTCTACACGCAAGCTATGTGTTCAATTACTATATTATTTCCTCAATCCTTGAATCAATCAATTCTGTTAGTGGGGGCAGATGTTGTAAATATTGGTAGCATATGGAATAATAATTAAGCATACTTTCCTCATCCTCTCTCTCTCTCTCTCTCTCTCTCTCTCTCTCTCTCTCTCTCTCTCTCTCTCTCTCTCTCTCTCTCTCTCTCTCTCTCAGCATGTAAATCATATGGGAGAGTTATCGCAACATATATCTAGGCAACGCAATAGAGACAGAGCGGCCAGCCCAGTGGTCAGCTGTTTCTAAATAAAAGCAGCTGGCCAGAGGAGGTCCGAGGGAGATGACAGTTGGCAGGCTTTACGGCCACATGGGAATCAACAGCACAATGTCTAGACTTTGTTAAAAATTGAGTTTGTTATTTATTTATTTATTTATTTATTTATTATTTATTCTGTAATACTCTCGCATCCCGAAGCTAGTCGCCGACTATCCTTTGGTATCCGAATGGCATAGCAGCCGTAAACACGGTTGCAAGTTAACAAGTTTACAAGTATAGGAAGTAAGTGTTGACGGGAGAATGACTACATGACATAAAACTATACGGCAATACCGTTAGAAGTGAGATTAACTAGAGTGCATAATAATCTATTACATCACTCTATCTTTAAAAGCTATAAACTAAGAGTTGTAATTATTATGTAATTAGTTATGTTATTAGCTACGAGTCATAATTGTCAACATGCCTAGAGTTGATCTCTGTACCACTACTGTTTCTAAATGTTTATGAATCGGCAAATGTTATCAATATTAAAGAACCATCAAATATCAAATGTTCGAGTCAATGAATGTTATGTGACGTAGTCCCGAAACCTAACTGGACGTGATTATGACAGAACTAGTCCTTCTCGTGCTTTGATATTATTTGAGCGTGGAGTTACTCCCGAGCTTTCGACTACACCTTGTTTCCAATCTTTACATTCTCCTTGGTATCGGATAACGTCACCTAGTTGGCTGTAACTGAGGCTGCGGTTTGCATTGTCTATCATAGTACTGTTTCTATAACTTTGTCTGCCTATGACTGTTTCTGTTGAATATCTGTAACTAACTGAGGTTGTAGTAATGTTTCTGATGCTGGCAATAATCTTCTACTTCTTCCAGATATTAAGCGTTATGCTGGTGATCCTAATTCATACTGCGGTGTATTTTAATATACTAACAGTTCCAGGTATGGATCTGGGCCATCGCAATTTCCTTAAATGAGTAACCATTCCGTGATTTGCGCTGATTTGTCCGCCATGTCATTGGCTTGAGTATGACATGGGCTCCTGGTAGTGTGTTTGAATCGATACGTGTGCTCATATCGAAAAATATGGAACGGGCTAGTAGGCTTGTTTATATGATAAAGTGTTTTTTGCGCGCACGCACGCACGCACGCACGCACGCACGCACGCACGCACGCACGCACGCACGCACGCACGCACGCACGCACGCACGCACGCACGCACGCACGCACGCACGCACGCACGCACGCACGCACGCACGCACGACTCTTACAGAGTGTCATACTGAGATCTGATGAAAGCACTTTCATGATCATTGCTGGCCTTAGCGATGGCGGAACAATGATTTTCTGTCTTTTAAAAATGATCCCTTCGTATACTGAATATTCATCTCTGTGATTCCAGTAAGGAAGTATATGGGTTGCTAGCATGTCACATGATTCAGGCCATCCTTGATGTATCGGTGCTCTCAGCATCTGGGGTATTAAATCAGCTGTATTTTCCTGCTCGATTTCATGTAATCTTGCGTTGGATGCTTAAACATCTAGGCTAAATTTCTATGTCCAAGTTATCAGCGTATTCATCTGTCTGAAGAACACTACAGATAGTATCTCCTATTGTAAATTCTTTACCTGGCTTGAGTATTCTGCTAAAGTCATATTGCTATAGTTTAAGTAACATTGCTTGAAGACGTGTTGATCATGCTTGTAGTAAAGGTTTCTTGAATATCGATACCAATGGTTTATGATCTGTTTGGTCAATGAATGTATTTCCATATAAATACTAATGAAATCGCTCACAACTGAAGAGAATGGCTAACAACTCTTTTTCTATCTGCACATACCATTCCTGTATTTTTGTCATGGCATGCGATGCATAGTCAACTGGCTGTTCTAGGTGTAATATCGTTGCTCCGAGGCCCTTTAAAATTGCGTCTAGTAAAAGTGTAGCTTCCTTGTTTAGCTCAGAATATTTCTAAGCTGGCACTGGCGTAATGCTAATACTGATTGCTCACAACTGAAGAGAATAGCTAGCTAACAATTCTTTTTCTATCTGCACATACCGTTCCTGCATTTTTATCATGGATTGAGATGCTTATGCTACTGGCTGTCCTAGGTGTAATATTGTTGCTTCGAGGCCCTTTGAAATTGCGTCTAGTGAAAGTGTAGTTTTTTGTTTAGGTCAAAATATTGTAAAACTGGTACTGGCGTAATAGATGCTAAAGCTTTAAGGTTTTTGAAGCTGGTTTATTGTAGTTCATTCTAGTGCCACACGTTTTCGTTTTCTAAGAGCTCTTGTAATAGAGCTGTGATATCAGAAAAGGTCTGTGTGAACTTTGATTGGCACGTTAACATATCTAGAAATCGTTATAATGCTTGTTTCTCGCATGACACTTGCATATTCATCACAGTGGTTACTTTTTCTGGGTCTGGTTTAAGACCTGAACCTGAAAGTGTATGTCCTACATACCGTATCTCTTTTAAAGCTATTTGTGCCTTTTGTTTTATTTAGTCTCAAGTTTTTCCCACGTGTTTCTGTCAACAGTGGCTCGCCCCAAATGAGATCATCTGCAATTACTTCTCTACTTTCCAGATCACTGAATTCGTGTTGCATGATGTTCTGAAATATTTCCAGAGCCAACTTAATTCCAAACGGGATCCAGCGGCAAGTGTACCTTCCAAATGGTGAAACGAAAGTGCATAGCCAACCGGATACTTCATCAAGCGGTATTTGCCAAAAACCACCTTGGGCATCGAGCAGACTGTCGGAAGCGACTCCTTCATTTGTTCTCATTGGGTGGCGCTCACACTGTATAGCGTTCTTAAGATTATTGGGATTCATTCAAATGCTAATTTTATCTGATTTAGCGACTAACATAATGCTTACCCACGGAATATGTTCATGGACGCATTCTGGTAGTTCGGAATGTTCAATCCTCTGAAGTTCTTGTTTCAAGCACGATTTCAACGCAGTCAGTGTCTTACGGTGGGCGATATCACTGGAATAATGTTCCGATCGATTTCAATGTGATATTGTAGTGGTAATTTTCATAATCTGGACAAAATCACCATTTGTGTTAACATTACAGTACACAGTTTCTTAACCAAATTAAGCTGCATACTCAAATCAAGTTCAATGACAGAAGCTGATCTCGTGTCCATGACAATGAATTCAACTGTATAGTAACGATCATGATATTCCACAGCAAGAGTACATAACCAAGTTTGTCGCGAATATTATTCTAAACCTGTGTTATTTGTAATGCTGAATATTCAGCACATTTGTTTGGGCACCTTAATTGTCATTAAGATGTACATCAATTGCCCAATTTTTCCATCGTGTCTTCAGCATCCTTTTCTAGTGCCAATGTATAATCCACCAATGACTGTATGTACTGCGGTATAGAATTGAAAAAAGGTTTTCCAGACGCGACTTTGAAATGATTTTGTCTGTGACAATGGTGGCAAGTTTGTCCATATGCGTGACTTTACCAACTTCATGTGTACTGAGGCAATTCACCTTTCCAGAGTATCCATCCATCATCCGACCTCGTATGACGTCATAATCAGCTCAGCGCGGGTATGATGACGTCACAATCCTTATGTCACAAAGGGTTCCATATAGACCGTCACCAAATTTCAAACAGTCTGACACTTTGTAAGAATTGTATTTCTTTGTAATTCTTAGCTATTTAATAAACATGCAGCAACAGCACCCAGTCAAATTAGTTTCAAAATATTCAACAGCTTACCTGTGTATTTTTGGGGGAAAATTGATAGTCAGAGTGTTCAGGGATTGATCGGTCCCAACACGAGCGAGGTGTGGATGGAGCTTAGCTAGAGATGGGTGAGGCATGGCTAAAACCGGAAAGGTCCATTTTGACATGTCACATGTTGTTTTGGTGCTTGACTTACTCATTCGTATGTGTGCTGTCTGCTGAATTTGTTGAATTTGTGGGCGTTTTGTAGGTTGACTGAAGATTACTATTATGTTTATAATGAACCACATCTGTTTCAGTGTTTATAGTACTTCATGTCTTTAATTGCACTTTGCTTAGTTCTGAGGCATGACAAATGCCAATAGTTTTTTGTAGCTTCAAGTCCACATACTTTCTGGATATGCATCGGACTGTCCTGTAAATCAGCGAATTTCCAGTGTTTTGCTTTACTTTTCAAAATCCGTAATTTAGGCATCTATATCCACAAATTGTTTGCTTCATCGTGAAAATATATGTCGATCATATGTCACATTTTTTCATGGCTAGCAATGTTGTCTGAATTTATCCATCAATTCAATATATGAAAATTTGTCTTTTCCTCATCATTAGCGAAGGAAACCGAATTGTAGATTACGATACAATCGCCTAAACACTGTAATAGTACTTCACATTTTACCGTGTCTGTGGTTTTTCATGTATGGTAATCGCTACCAAATAGTTACTAAATACCTGTTCAAAAAGTAACCACTTTTCGTTCATGTTGCCATCTAATTTCAGCGGATTTGTTTTTTTAATACACTTTCCATTTCGGTAATTCGTTCTCAGTTAAACAATTTTCTTTAAAAATTCCAATCCGCAACACCATGCAATGTCCTTTGGTAGCCTACTGGTATAGCAAGTGTAAACACCGCTGTAAGTTAACACGTATAGTGAACAGGAAGTAAGTGTCGCCGGTAGAAGGTGGAATGATTATACATGACATATGACCATACGGCAATACTGTTAGATATAGATTAACTAGAGTGTGTAATCGGTTGGAATGATGGTGATGTTGACGACGATGACCACGACGATGATGATGGGGGCGACGAGGACAATGAGGACATTGACGGCATCGGCGTAGGGGTCGTGTTGGTGTTGTTGTCCTCGACGAGTGTGGCCGCGCTGGTATTATTGTCATATTCATAGTTAAAATTGGAACCCAAATTTGCATGCCTAATAATATGAAACATATTCTTCAGTATAATATGAATGGGCGAATCCGGTTTTTAGCCATGTCCCGCCCATCTTTGGCTAAGATCCACCCACTCTTCGCCCATATTGGGATTGTTCAGTCTCTGATCTCCATGACCATACATTTCCAGAAAACTATTATGGGCAAGCTGTTGAATATTTTGAAATATTTATCTTCGATGTTCAAATATATCCAATACCCTTATCTTTTTCATCTCATCTGATATTGTTGATATGTGACAACATGGTCCATGATAGCACAGGTTACAGGGCCGGTACTGGACCAATACCAGGCCAATACGGCCCGGTAATGGTCAAGTACTGGCCCAGTAACCAGCGTTGTTAATAAATTATACAATTTGTTTAAATGTATTATATATTTTTTTTTGAAAACAAAAGCACTAAATGGTGCCATATGAGGCCCTTCTCTATGAAGCAAATTCTATTCTAACATAAAACTAATTTCTATATATATACACCTGTGCAAAAGTTAAGCACCAGCAAAAACAATAGAACGTAGAAACATGATGGTACAACTAGGCTGCCATACTTTTTGTCCCCGCGTTAGCTGACATAATTCCAAGTACGAAATGCACATGCATGCATGACTTCACGCCGCTTGATGTCCGTGCGTGGCGGGAAACAGCACACGTGTTCAGTTATGTAAAAGTCCAGTTTGAGGTGTAGAACATTACATACAGATTTAGGCGACAAGATTAGGAATTTTGTGTTCATGATCGTAGTTTATTTGTACAGAGAGAATTATCTCTTGATTGTGAACCGCTATGGCAAGACGAAGGTTAAGTGATCGTGTGAAATGGCAAATCATAGGCATGCATACCACTGGTATGTCATGCAGAGAGATTGGCAGACAGCTGAACATTAACCATACTGTAATCAGTCGTTTGATTGCAAAACATGGGCAAACTAACGAGGTGAAGGACAGGCCTAGATCTGGAAGACCGAAGAAGACTACTGCCCGTGATGATCGAGCCCTAGTACGCCTTGTTAGGAGATCTCCATTCACCAACAGCAGAGTGCTCAGCCGGCAATGGGAAACGCGCAATAGAGTGTCAATGTCTACCGTCAAAAGGAGACTGTATGCTGCTGGCATGACAGCTAGGAGACCTGTCAGACGTCCTCTCCTCACTGCACACCACAAAGAGGAGCGTCTGAGGTGGTGCAACGAAAGAAGACACTGGAACATGAGATCCTGGAGACGGGTACACTGGTCCGATGAAAGTCGGTTCCTGCTTCATGCCACAGATGGTCGAACTCGTGTATGGAGGTCCAGACGCACGGCGTACGACCAACGTAACATCATGGAAGAAGTTCCATTTGGTGGAGGTTCCGTTATGATATGGGGGTGCATCTCATTTGATTGTAAGCTGGATCTGTTGACTGTACCTGGAACACTAAATGGACAAAGATATCAAGATTCCATACTGGATAGAGTTGTGGTCCCTCATTTTGTAAATCATGCACCTGGAACCCACCCTATATTCATGGATGACAACGCCCGACCACATCGTGCTAGAGCTGTGCATGAATACCTCCGCCAGAATTCCATCGAAACCCTACCATGGCCAGCAAGGAGCCCTGACATGAACCCTATTGAGCATATCTGGGACATTCTGGGAACATGGTGAGGAGGGATCCTCCTGTGCAGAACCTACATGAATTAACAGACGCACTCCATCTTGAATGGCAACGAATACCACAATGGCGTATCAGTCGGTTGGTGACCAGCATGAGACGTCGTGTCCAGGCCGTCATCCAGGCACAAGGTGGATATACCCGGTATTAATAATGACAGTCTCAAACTCGTGCACAGATGTTAAACTTCGTTTTCAGACACCATTAATGACAATCTAGCCACGTGTGTCAACTGTAGGGCAATAGTTGTCAGTTGTGTCTACGTAACCATATTCAGGCCTCGTTTTCAAGTTCAAACAACAACATACAGTGTTTCCCCACCATCATAATCAGCATTCCTCTAGTTGCATTATTACCTCTTGCAGATGGATGGGTACATAAATGTTTATGCTATTGCTTTCTTCATAGCACATGAATATACCCTCGCATGTGCCTAAAAATAGGGTGGTGCTTAACTTTTGCACAGGTGTATATTATGATTACATAACATTTCTTACAGTACTCATCTGAGGAATATGAAGTGATGCAGGATGAATTTACCCGCAGATTACATGGGCATACAACAGAACTACCAAACACTAACTTAGCACTGTAAGTCACGGCAAACATGAGCATTGCAGACACATTAAAATCACAACGATTTGACTACAAACATTAAATCTTAACTATTCCAACATTTACATCATACTGGCTCTATCTCACCGCAAACATAGAGTGTAGCGTAGGAATATCTCAAAACTAATTTGGATGAAAATAGTTGCTCTTTAACTTCCAGTTGTGGTATTTTTTAAATCTTCGGTAAAAAATTTCTTCTAGCATAAAATATCTGTTCTAATCTCTTTGTAGTTTTGAAATGGTTAAATTCGTCTAAGTACCCAAATACATAATGTATTAGACTGGGTCAGAATAGGGAGATTCTTTTTAGCTATACCCCGCCCATATCTACTTAAACTCCGCCCACTTGTTAGGCGTGTTGCAATCGATTTGAAACTTCGAAACCTGAATTCTCAAAATAGAATCCAAATTTCAAGGTGGGCCTACGTGTATACAGGTAAGCGCGACAAATCGTACACTTTCGTGACAGACCTTTCGACTTACGTCATTTTCATTGTGTTGTCAGCTAAGATCCTAAGGCATGTATGTGTTCATATCGCAATGATATTAGCCATTTCAACCTGCAACATAACTAAGGGCCCATCTCAATTCTTGTTCTTGTCATTTATATTCAATCTGAGAATAGCCAAGCAGATAAGCCTTTGGCAATTTTGAAACTATTTTGATTGGAATGATACGGCCATAATGCTTTCTTTAGGCAGCTGCAGCTTCCAGTCTAATCAGTTTTAAAACAGTCAACATATTATTTCTCACATGGTAAAGGATTCATCGGATCCGGTTTACAAGGATAACATGATTTGACTCTGGTGGTGTTACTTTGATGCTGATGAATTCACAAATTATGCTTTGCTTTAGGAGCAATAGAAAAAGAATTGACGAGTATTTATCAATGACGAGAAATCGTGTTGATATCCAGAGGGCGTTAGTGAGTTTCCTGTCCGCCATTGACAACTGCCCACAGAATGAGAAAGGCGAGATGAGTGTAACAGTTCTTAAAGATGAACTGATTAAGGTATTATAGTAATAATAATGATAATGATAATTATGTTAGAGACAAGGATGCTGCTGTTGTTGTTGTTGTTGTTGTTGTTGTTGTTGTTGTTGGCGGCGGCGGTTAGGGGTGGCGTGTGGTGGTGGTGGTGGTGGTCCTTACAGCCAATGAGCCACCACAGCTACTACAGATCTCAATTTCAAAATAATATGTAAAACCAAACATTCTATCTGATACACCGATTGCTCACTGAAACTCATGCATATGCACTTTCCATATCACTTCAGTGTGCACTCTGGTACTCTCTACCTACCTAGGTCATATGCATACGGTCCAAATGTTTGGCCCAATTTTGATCACATTGCTAAGACTGCATCACTTGCCAAAGCAAATAGTGACGGCAGTGAGCTGGATATATGATCCTTTGACCAAACCTAATTCTAGTCCATCATAATGCGAATGGGTGTGGCAAATTTGATGATTTTACATTCTTTCATTCCACAGTTATGGTCAAACAGCACTTTTCGTTATGCACTTAATGCCTAATGACCTAGATAGTTAGCCCCTTGACCAGAAAGTAAAACTATGTCTTGCCCAGCAAAATATGACTGGATGTGTAAAATTGTTGTATTTCTATCCGTTTACATTCCCCATTTATGGCCAAAATGTGCATTCCGATATGCACATAGTGACTCTGTGACCTAGATATTTGATCATTTGATTGGAAACTCAGTGTATTTCTAACCATCCACAATATGAATGAATGTACCAAATTTAATGACTCTACATTCTTGTTTTACCGATTTATGGGCAAAAGGTGTATTTCGGTAAGAACCTAGTGGCACAGTGACCTAGATATTCGAACTTTGGATCTGAAACTTCAACTCTGTCTCTAGCCAGGTCCAATGTGATAGTATGTGACAGATTTATCGATTTCACCTTGTTGTATCCGGAGAAATGCTTGCGGACAAACAGATAGACAAACAGACATGCATACATACGGATAGACAGACAGCACTAACCGCAATACTCACAGACCGTCCTTTTGAGTAATTAAATACCAGCTCAGGAGCATGTTATACCACTAAATAAAACACTAAAACACTAGACAGTTTAAAACATGTTTCTTAATTTCTAGAGTGGAATGTTGGAAACAGAAGATGGGTCTGTGGTATTTAAAGATAAAACAAACATCAATGATGTGATGTCATTGCTTAATCCTGATGCGGAGGATGAGGTAAGAGCAACTTGTAGCTTCATTTTGAAAAGTTCAATGAAAGCTGTTTCGTAATAACTATTTGCATATTCTGCATGCTATTAGATACACCTTATCATCTACAGTAAGAGACTGCATGTTTTCATACCTTCGTTTAGAGAAGTCCAGTACACACTAAACCCAACCAATACATTCTAGATATAGGACAAGTTTTCAGGTTGATAGCGTAAATACACATTTAATTGACCTGTCCAGCTTTAGCTATGCCCCACCCATCTCTAGCTGAGCTCCACCCACACCTCGTTCGTTTTGTGATCGATCGATCTCTGAGCTCCCTGACCATCAATTTCCAGAAAACTATACGGGGAAGCTGTTGTATATTTTGAAACTAATTTGACTGGGTGCTGTTGCTGTCTATGGCAGCAACAGCGTCCGGTCAAACTAGTTCCAAAATATTCAACAACAATATTTATTAAATAGGAGACATAAAATTCATACAACGTGTCTGACTATTAAGAGTTAAAGACGGGCCTAATAGAATCATATGACGTCATCATACCGCTTATCTGAGTATGACGTCATATGACGTGAATTGCCTATTAATGACGTTTTGATTGGACCCATGTTGCTTTAGATGTGTTGTTAACATAACTAGTTTGATCCATTAAGGTTTGTTGAATAAGCAAATAGACGCTATATGTAATTCCCTAATAAGCAGTGAAAAGATTATCTCTAATCTACAGAGGTGAAGTCAGGATACGAGAATTTAAAACTTGCTTCATGTTTATAGGCGCATAGTGTTGAATTCATTACTAAAACGGACCTGGGATATCCAGAGATAGTACCCCGACAATAAAATCCCGAGAACCCCTTCCAGTCCACTCCCAGAAATGATTTCGACACCATTATATCACTTTCGATCACGATCTGCTTTTATCTACTTCTTAAATTTTTGTTTTAGATATTACTAGAGGACATAACACATGCTCTACAGAAGCTAGGCGTTTCTACAGATGTGCTTTTCCCTGGACCATTACCTCGTGAGATTCCCTCTTTTGGAGAGTTTTTATCTGCTGTGCTGGACACCATTGACGTTCACAGCAAACGAAATAGCCTTAAGGTACGCCTATCATATTAATAGACGTTACTATGGCCAGGCAATATGTTTGTCGCTTGAGGATATAACGTATTCGGTCTACTCTTTGAGAGAGCCCAGATACAACAGATTCTAGATGTAGGATATATTCTGCTGAATTTTAATTTTTATTTTTATGTTACCGTTGCTTTTAGTTCAAGATGCAAAAGTGGCCACTCTTAAAACAAACGTTACTGATTTTTCTCAGCTCTTGTACATAAATGTTCATTCATTATTATTATTATTATTATTATTATTATTATTATTATTATTATTATTATTATTATTATTATTATTATTATTATTATTATCTCACTATAATATACTTCCCCCACCATCTGATATTCCGAGAGCTGGATTACGTCATGGATGTACTTTTTGTTTTATATTGGTTAGTAATGGTGCAAAGATGAAAAAGTGTGGTCACATGATCTCGATCATGCGTAGAAATTCGCAATAAAATAACTGACATTTTCACTGATAATGCCCTTCATAATCTGTATAATGGATTACAATCCGTCGCGTAACTTGTTGTTTTGACTTTAATAACATGTTACATCACAATTCTTTTGTCAATATCATCAACACTCTATTAGAAGCCGAAAATGTCAAACAGAATGTAAATATGTCCATATGTTTGGCCAAAAGTGAGCTAGTTAATGCTTTACAATCACCGTACTTGCAGTCATGTTTCTGACTCTGTATGTCTGACTTTAAAACACATTTGATGCAATTCTAAAGCATGGAAAAGTCCTAAGTTATTATATCATCAACTAGTATGTATGATTACTGTATTCTGCGGCTGTAGTACTAGAACTATCCTATAGCTGCAATCAGTCCTTCTTCGCTTTTGCCCGCTGTGTCTTGTCGTCGGCCAACATCCTTAGCTTCCTCAGGTCCATTCTTGACTTGAGCGTACCTAATCCTGCTTTCTTGAGGTCACCTCGTAGCACGCTTAGCATATTTATGCAATGCCGTGCTCTCCTGGCTCTGTATTTGCTGGCTCCGTGTAGGGCGAATTCCAAGGCTCTCTGTGCTGGTGTGTCTTCTGGCATCCTTAGCATCAACTAGTATCACAAGTGAAATATGACCATCTTCATCTACACGTTACCAATATTAGTTTGGATCTAGAAAGACACGGTCTGAAAATGGAACATGGCGCCAACAGTTACATTAGAGATATTCACGTTTTATGTGGAAATGAATACTACTTACTCGAGGTCTAGTTGAAATGTTTTCTTATGATATATATTTATGATTGTGTATCAACTTGTCAAACCGTTCTATTGTCTTATCACGAGAAATGATGTCAATCAGAAATTTCTTGGTAGAAAAAAATCATTTCAGCCGTAATTGGAGATGTGGTAAATGTAAGAACTCGCTCACATACAGAATTCACCTTTCCAGAGTACCGACCCATCATATGACGTCATAATGAACTGCGTGATGTGTACAATGACAACAGAATGAATGACATCATGAATGACGTCGATAAGTGCGTCACGAACACATATTTGAAGACGGTCTATGCTTTGTTGTACAAATTGTTTGCTTTTACTATTTAATAAATATTCAACAGCTTCCCTGTATAGTTTTCAGGAAATTGATAGCTAGGGCATTTGGGGAATCGATCAATCCCAACACGGCGAGGTGTGGGTGGAGCTTAGCTAGTGATGGGCGGGGCATAGCTATTAATGGAAAGGTCCATTGACAACTTTAAGTGCTGACCTTGCTCGTTGTATCACGGCCATTCAATGCATGCACAGCTGGTAATCCATTACGTGCGCTTGAGTTCATTGTACCAACTAACTCATGAACTGGAATAGCCGTAGTTGCGCATCCCTGTCCACATAAAATTCAATGTTTATTCTTATCGAAATGTGTTCAGCGATTGAGGTCGTGCGCGAGACAGACAAACATGTCAGTATCTGCTGAAGCAATACGGATCCTTCGACACTTGGCAACAGTAACAGCATGCTTGATATGGTACATTAACGTCAGCAGCCTCTTCATGTTCACATTTCAGGAGATGCACATATTTATCATCTTCGCGACAAATTTCCATGCATGCTTTCAGATCCTGCATGCTTCGGTGGATATGCCATGCAGTCGCTGATAAGCGTTCTGGGTTCGTCAACTCAGGCTTTGTTAAGTAAGAAGGACGTACTTAACAGTTCATGATGGTGTAAATTGGATATGCTCTACTTTCGCAACCTTGTTTAGTTGATGTTTCGAATAGCTGAACTTGTTTCTTAATAATATCAATCTTCATGTTTTGTGCAAAGGTTTTTGCAGCTTTTTGTGTTTTTAGAATTGGATAACACATGTTCGCAATTTTCTTCCCTCAAGCCTTTCTGATTTAAACTCACAGTAACTGTGCTCACCTTTCACTATACAGTTTATCAAAAAAGATGGCAATTCCGTAACATCTAGCTTACCAGTAACAATGTTTGTCACTTCGTTAGTGGAGAAAATTTTGAATGGATTGATTCTCTGAGCTATATAACTAACAATCTGTTTTCTAGATTCCTCATTGGTTTCAGATCTCGTTTGTGCAAATTCGTGTTGTAATCAACACTAGTCATCTTCCTTCGGTCAAACAACATAATATTTGCAATGGACCTTCCCGGTTTTAGCTAGGCCCCGCCCATCTCTAGCTAAGCTCCACCCACATCTCGCTCGTGTTGGGATCGATCGATCTCTGAACACCATGACTAGCAATTTCCAAAAACCTACACAGGTAAGCTGTTGAATATTTTGAAACTAATTTGACTAATTAGTTTCAAAATATTCAACAGCACGTTTATTAAATAGCAAAGAATTACAAAGACTATTTGAGATTTAGTGACGGTCTATATGGAGCCCTTTGTGACGTAATGATGGTAACGTCATCATACACGCGGTGAGCTGATTATGACGTCATACGAGGTCAGATAATGGATGGATACTCTGGAAAGGTGAATTCATGCAATTACTTTATGACCGTAGCATTTTCATGCTTTATGATGTTCCATTTGCACACCGCGTCTTTAATGGGAGAGATACCAATGACTCCTCATTCCCTTTAGATGCATTGTTATACTATCTGAGTGACTGACCACACACCACCACTCACTGTACACAACTCTGAAGAACACTTTATCGGGACTGAACAGGGAAAAGCCGGGGCGATACGAAAATGGTTCAAGGAACAGTTCACTGACAACGATGATGAGCCCTTGCACCCGTTCTCAGTAGACCCCAGGCCATTACTAACACCAATTAAAACAGCAGAAGTTGAGAAGGGACTTAAGGCCCTGAACAATGGACGTGCATCTGGACCTGAAGGCATGAGCAATGGACTATTCAAATAGACAAGTGACATTATCTCAAAACTGATCACGCACCTAATCAATTCAGCTTTTATGCACCACCTTCCCATCGACGTTGTAGGCCAAGGCACCCTTATCGCAAAACCCAACCCCATGAAGCCGCCTGGGCCCCAGACAATTTGCAGCCCATTGTGCTCCTCAACAGCATACGGAAAATCCTATTCAATGTTACTCTATGCCGCATCCGAGACAAGATCGATTACTTCATCAGATCATGTCAAAGTGGCTTCAAATGTGACGCAGCTGCGCAGACATTGTATGAGCTCAATGCATGCTTGTCTCGGTAGTCGGAAATGGGCATTGGCATATCACGAGCCTTCGACACAATTAAACGCTCAAAGATCCTAGATTACTACGCCAAGCCAGTTTCAATGAAGATGAGCTACGACTAGTGAGACTACTGCTTGCAGACACCAAGCTGAGAGTCCGAGTCGATTTAGTGAAGTCTGTAATGTTTGAGACATCAATCAGCTTCCCACAGGGAGATGGTCTATCTCCGGTGCTTTTCACTTGCTACCTTGCTGCTGCATTGAACTCTGTGCGCGAAAGTTCCACAAGACCACCGCCCCCCCCCCCCCCCCAGTGTCAATACTGGGCATGCCGCTAGAGATGGAATATGCCAACTATGTGGACTTCATAGACGAGGAAAAGAAACACATTGACGAACTTCTCCCAACAGCTGCAAGCAAACTTAAAATTGAGAATCTCTTTATGAATGAATCCAAAACAGAGTTCACCCACATATACCTATCGACAAAGCATGACACTATGGAAAATGACGACCCACTTCGTGGCGGCAAACCATGGAGGAAAAGTACAATCCTGGGCTCACTGCTTTTCAGTACTGCTGGCATTTCTGCACGCTGCGTCATGAGGAACATAGCTTTCCAGTCCTTCTGGAAGCTATGGATTCGTAGATCAAAGATGCCTTTGATAAAGATGTTACGTTTGTACAATGCAACCTGCATATCCTTGATGCTGTATAACTGTAACAGCTGGGCAGCTCCAAAGGCAGCTCTAGACAAACTCGATGCCTGCCACAGCAAACACCTACGCATCATCGCTGGACACCGATGGCCAGACAGCATAATTTCCAACGATGCACTATGAAAGATGTGTAATACGTCGCCGCTGTCTGTAAAAGTCGCCCAGCAAAGATGGTCCATGTTTGGCCATATGCTAAGGATGCCAGAAGAGAGCCTTGAAATTCGCCCTTCTCGGAGCCAGCAAATACAAAGCCAGGCGAGAAGTCATTGCATAAATCTGCTAAGCGTGTTACGAGGTGACCTCAAGAAAGCAGGACTCGGTACACTCAAGTCAGGAATGGACTTGAGGAAGCTAAGGATTTCGACTGAGGACAAGACACAGTGGGCAAAAGCGAAGAAGGACTGATTACAACTGTAGGATGTTTCTACTACTATAGCCGCAGAATACAGTAATCATCATTATACTAGCTCCAGACCCTGATTCATAGGCACAGCACTCCGCATCACACTGTGTGCTTGATAACAAACCCTCCCTTTGTAAACTAATCATAGATTGTAGGGTCTCCTCTAATTTGATGCAATCCTCATAGTAGAGCAGTACCCAGCACTGCAATTTGTCCTATCGAATGTGAAGAATAGAGGTAAGGCTCTTCGCGCAGCAAACACATGCAATTGCCAGTGTCCTTCTCTGTGGGATCGTGTCAGATTTGATTGAAGTTGGGGAAATGGTCATCCAGAGATATATTCCAATGTTTAATCACTCATGAGCTCTTGACATTTGTTACATTCTTGCTGAAACTGTTGTTGTTGTTGTTGTTGTTGTTGTTGTTGTTGTTGTTGTTGTTGATTATTGCATAGAAACAGTTTTTGAAGGTATGCTATTTGATGTAAGATGGCTTTAAATAAAAAACAATTTTCTTCAAGAAACAGAGATTTTTCCATTGTGCACTAAATTGAAAACAGGCTGTGCAGACGGCTTAAAGCTGAAGCACTGGACAAGACAACACTCGCATACTTAATTAAAGACTCTAGGCGCTGGCCCACGTCACGTATGCACTGTTATGTACCATCAGTTTGACTTTGGATATTGGATAGTAATGGTCTAAGATGAAAATATGTGCATGCAGAGTCAAACACATTACGTGTTGTGAGTTCTGTAAGTGCGGTGCTTGTGAAGGGTGCACAAATTATCTTGAATAACTCGCTGTTGGCCAAACAGCGACGTATTCACACTTCGTTTGACTTGTTACGCTTCTGAAAGGCTGTTTGTGATAGGGACACAAGCGTTGTGATGTAACATATCATTAAATTTCAAACATACCAAGTTACACGACAGATTGTTATCTATAAATACACATCATAAATGACATTTTTAGTGAAAATGATCGCCATTTTGAATTCAAGATAGATGATTTTTCCGGTATGACCCAGATCACGTGATAAAACTTTTCTTCATATTTAGACCATTACTAACCAATATCCAAAGTCGAACTGAGGGTACATAAAAGTTCACACGTGACGTGAGCCAGCTCCCGGAGTATTAAGTTTGCCTATGACAGAACCGTGGATTATATAGTATATGAAAGCCTTCTATAACGAACGCTTTATGGACCATTCAGATAAGATAACAAAAACAGCATGACAATTTATCACGTGACTCAATTCCATTTAATTCAATGCAACCACATTTATCCACCAACTCTAGTTAATGCCAAGGTTGATTTGGGTACATACTCGAATGCGGAACCTGGCATTTGTCGCTTCTCTACCCAGATAACGCAGCTTACTGAGACGAAGCTGGCCCGATACCATGCCGATACTATCAATATCTGCCCAGCATCGGCCCAGTAAGCTGCGTTACCTGGGGTAGTAACTTGAGTGGCTACACTAGTTCCCGCTTAAACTTGACATTGAAGTGTTGTTCTGTATCTATAGATGCACGTATTACCATTGTTTGTAGGAGCGAGATGTGGACCGGACTATTGGAATAGATACAGTGTATATCAATGGGCAGGAGAAGGAATATGCTGAGGGTGACATCAACTTCATGATCCAGGTAAGGACTATATTCACACCTGTTCGCGGGAGTACCTACCTTAAGGAACAATAAATGACGGTTATTTAAGGATGACGGGGTGGGTGGATTGTGTAAGAGGTTTGGAAGCCACGCGTTTTCAATCAAAATAGTTTCAAAATTTCGTAAAGTCAATTACGTCGACATCAATAAAATCAGATCTGTTTATTATCACAAATTACGCGCAGCTTAGAAATAACGTTAAATGTTTCAAAAACAAAATAAAACGTGCTGTTGAATAATTCGGACTTGATTGGAAGCCATTGCTCCCTAAAGTAACGATGGCTTCCAATCAAATTAAGTGCAAAATATCCAGCAGAACATTTCTTTCATCGTGTTAAAAATTGTACTAACTCAAGATGCTTCTGTTTTTGTTTTGGAAACGTGTTAACTTATTTATGTTCCATTTATGATTTATTTCAGCAAGGACGGATTGCTACTGTGGCTTTCTTGCAGTCCTACTTGAAAATGTGAAGTGAATTCTCACGCATATGGAATAGAAAATAATTCTCGATTGAAAACCTATTCCAGTATAGATATCTAAATGCTACTTATAAATGACAATGAACGTTTCCAGTTTATCCATCCATCATATGACGTCATACCACTACGCGACGGGTAGGATGGCGTCATAATTAGCGACGTCATGAATGACGTAGATCAGTTCCTCGCGAACGCTTAATTCGTGACTGACTAAGGGTTGTTGTGTGAATTGTATGCATTTACTATTTAATAAACACCATATTGAATATTTTGAAACTAATTTGACTGGGCACTGTGGGTGCCATAGGCAGCAAACAGCACCCAGTCAAATTAGTTTCAAAATATTCAACAGCTTACCTGTTTAGTTTTCTGGAAATTGTTAGGCATGCAGTTCAGGGATCGAACTATACCAACACGACGAAGTGTGGGTAGAGCTTACCTAGAGATGGGCGGGGCATAGCAAAAACTGGATACCTCCATTTCATTATGATGTAGTAAATAATGCATGGTATATTTTGAAACTAAATCTACCAAAAGATGTTGTTGTCAAAGGTTCCAACAGCAGCCAAGTAAAATAAATTACCCAATATCATGCAAGCCGTGTTGTGTTAAATTGACCTTTCCAGTTTTGGCTATGCCCCGCCCATCTCTAGCTAAGCTCCACCCACAGCTCGCTCGTGTTGGGATCGATCGATCTCTGAACTCCCTGACTACCAATTTCCAGAAAAATATATAGGTAAGCTGTTTAATATTTTGAAACTAATTTGATTGGGTGCTGTTGAATGTTTATTAAATAGGAAAGACATACAACTCGTACAACAAAGCTTAGTCCGTCTTTAATTATGGCGTTCCTGACGTACTTATCTACGCCATCCTACATGTCACGTAGTTGATTATGACGTCATATGATGAATGGATAAACTGGAAAGGTCCATTGATATATCGTGCTTTCAGAAATGAAAGGATTCGAGCAACTTACATATATGTAACTACATCATGTATTCACTGTTTATTGCTTAATGTGGCTTCATGGTAGAGTTTATCAAATAGAACGTATCTGTCTTATTTAGCTGTATAATGAATGTGTTTGTCTGTTTCTTAGCTCTGGGTAGCAGCTCAAGAAATCTTCACGTAACTTAGTGTGTCAGTTAGGCAGTTACAAAAGCTTATTCAGGGCTGTATCTAAAAAACTACTGACCCGGTTTGGCTCAAATTTTAACACAACGAAGGAACTTGCGGTGCAAGAGGATTTCCAGACTTTGGTCGTGACCCGGATCTGATAAAATTCTCTATATGTGGATATCTGGGAAACTGTGTCCGATTTAGCTCAGATTTTAACACAGAAAAGCGTGTGACCATACACTAGGATTCCACAACTTTAGATGTATTCCGGGGGGGGGGGGTATCCGGAAAATCCCCCCACCCCCCAACCCCAAAAGAAAATATGGGACCTACTACTACTTAGATTATATCGACCTTGTTTAGTTTTATTAGTTAGATCAGTATTTTGGCTGGGGTACAGGCTGTTACCAGGGAAATACATTTTATATTTGCCGACCATAGCGAGGGAAATATATTTGTTTGCACGTGTGGTAACAGCCTGTACTCCCGGCAAAACACTGGTGTAACGAATTTATTACCCCTCCTACGTCAGCGAGAGAGTAAGAAAGAGAGAGGGGGAGAGAGTGAGTGAGTGAGAGTGAGAGAGAGAATTTTATCGAATCTTATCTGCCAATTTTCAACACTTTATGACGTCAGTTTCAGAATGCATCAACACTTATGACGTCATGAGCTTCCTCATTGGCTATTGTTACATCATAATTAATGCGCGCATTAAGACTAAAACACGATGTAGTATTGCCCTCGCGTGAGGGAAATACCAGATCATACATCACTGATCTTAACCAATCAAATAACAGCATATGGTCATGTGACATTGCTGAGGGGTAATAATTTATGATACCACATGATTAGTGTGCCCTTGTCATAGAACAATGTAATTACAGTACTTGGCATTGAACTGATACATGGTGCGCATGCAGGCACGCGTGCACACGTACGCATGTGAATGCTCACGAGCATAGGCACCCACATGCACGCACGCGCTTCCTTTTTTGTCATCATTATCAAATTTCGCTTGTTATATGTTATATATTATATATATTTTTACATTTTTTGTATACTTTCGATATATTGTCTGTATCTGGGAATATACCCATATGTAGGATTTGTCAATAAAGACTGATTGATTGTGATTGTTCAGTATTAAATAACATTTTATCTAGTAATGATAATGATAAAATCATAACTGCTAGACCGATTGACTACAGATTGTATCCAGTACAAATAAAATTCTCATCAGTTGGAGTGCATTATTAGGCCCACCGATTGTATCCAGTAATTATAGGCTGCAGAGCCGGATTACGGCAAGGGGTAACATGTCTAGGGTCTTGAGACCCCGAAACATAAGCCACCGCCCCCCACCCGAATAAAAAAATCATTTTATCCCATTTTACCCATTTGAACCAGAGATCCCAGTATCTCACTTTTACAGTCATTATATATGTCAGTTCTTCAATATTTTGAAACCAATTTGACTGGATGCTGTTACTGCCAGTCAAAATCTCATTGAGAGATATTCTATGTAAGTGTGAATGAAGGATCCCAGTTTATCCATCTATTATATGACGTCATAATAAACTGCGTGATGTGTAGAATGACGTCATAATCAATTACGCCATGTATGACTTAATTGAGTTCTTCACGAACGCTTAACGGACTAAGCTTTGTTGTATGAATGGTATGTCTTTACTATTTGATAAATATGCTGCTGAATATTTTGAAAATAGTTTGACTGGGCACTGTTGGTGCCAAGGTAAATTAGTTTCAAAATATTCAACAGCTTATCTGTATAGTCTTCTGGAAATTGATAGTCATGGAGCACAGGGATCGATCAAAGTGTGGGCGTAGCTTAGCTAGAAATGGGCGGGGCATAGCTAAAACTGTATTCCTCCATTTTGACACAAACCCATTTCTGAAGCCACCAGCATATCTTATCAAATATGGGTCCAGTACCTGAACAACATGTCGGTTGGTATTGAGATTGTTTTAGCTATGCCCCGTCATTTCTGGTTAAGCTCCGCCCACTTGTGCACCTGTTGAAATCGATTTACTTATTATGTTACTAGAAACTAATTTGATGGGGGCCGTTGCTGCCTAGCAACAGCTCTCAGTCGAATTAATTTCAAACTATTCAAGAGAATAATACAATAAAAGGATTTTATAATATAAAAAGGCGTGGGGAGAGGGAGGGAAATAGAGGGAGGGAGGGGAGGGAGGGAGAAAGAGAGCGGAGGGGAGAGAAGAGGCGGAGGGGAGAGAAGAGGCGTGGGGAGAGGGAGGTAGAGCGCTGCAGTTGTCTTTCTATCATTTATATGATATAGTTTTACAATGTCTGTATCTTGTTTGGCACTAATAAATGAATACATTTTAATAACGATATAATGTGTTGTTAGACAATTCGTTTAATAATAGATAAATTTGGCCAAACATACACGACAGTGTATATAGTGGTAGTATATGTACGATATAGCCCACTTCTAATTGGTTGAAAGTAGTCACGTGATCTGATGATGGCACCTCATTTGCATAATGAACATCGCCATTTTTTTAATAGAGTGTTCTGATTTGTTGAGGAAACCCTTTGTAATTGACAGGTGGAGCAATGGTGATGCTATTTGACATATTGTGATCATAACAATATGGCAGATGTGGCTTTTCCCTCTGTGCATTATGATGTGTTTGATAGTCATGAGGCGTAGTCATGTAATGGACCTTTCAGGTTTATCCATCCATCATATGACGTCATAATAAACTGCGTGATGTGTAGAATGACGTCATAATCAATTACGCCATGTATGACTTAATTGAGTTCTTCACGAACGCTTAACGGACTAAGCTTTGTTGTATGAATGGTATGTCTTTACTATTTGATAAATATGCTGCTGAATATTTTGAAAATAGTTTGACTGGGCACTGTTGGTGCCAAGGTAAATTAGTTTCAAAATATTCAACAGCTTATCTGTATAGTCTTCTGGAAATTGATAGTCATGGAGCACAGGGATCGATCAAAGTGTGGGCGTAGCTTAGCTAGAAATGGGCGGGGCATAGCTAAAACTGTATTCCTCCATTTTGACACAAACCCATTTCTGAAGCCACCAGCATATCTTATCAAATATGGGTCCAGTACCTGAACAACATGTCGGTTGGTATTGAGATTGTTTTAGCTATGCCCCGTCATTTCTGGTTAAGCTCCGCCCACTTGTGCACCTGTTGAAATCGATTTACTTATTATGTTACTAGAAACTAATTTGATGGGGGCCGTTGCTGCCTAGCAACAGCTCTCAGTCGAATTAATTTCAAACTATTCAAGAGAATAATACAATAAAAGGATTTTATAATATAAAAAGGCGTGGGGAGAGGGAGGGAAATAGAGGGAGGGAGGGGAGGGAGGGAGAAAGAGAGCGGAGGGGAGAGAAGAGGCGGAGGGGAGAGAAGAGGCGTGGGGAGAGGGAGGTAGAGCGCTGCAGTTGTCTTTCTATCATTTATATGATATAGTTTTACAATGTCTGTATCTTGTTTGGCACTAATAAATGAATACATTTTAATAACGATATAATGTGTTGTTAGACAATTCGTTTAATAATAGATAAATTTGGCCAAACATACACGACAGTGTATATAGTGGTAGTATATGTACGATATAGCCCACTTCTAATTGGTTGAAAGTAGTCACGTGATCTGATGATGGCACCTCATTTGCATAATGAACATCGCCATTTTTTTAATAGAGTGTTCTGATTTGTTGAGGAAACCCTTTGTAATTGACAGGTGGAGCAATGGTGATGCTATTTGACATATTGTGATCATAACAATATGGCAGATGTGGCTTTTCCCTCTGTGCATTATGATGTGTTTGATAGTCATGAGGCGTAGTCATGTAATGGACCTTTCAGGTTTATCCATCCATCATATGACGTCACAATCAACTACGTGACGTCTATGATGACGTCATAATCAATTACAACATGGATTACTCGATTTAGTCTGTCTTAAAAGATTAAAGGACAGGTTGTACGAATTGTATGTCTTTTCTATTTAATAAACATTCTTAAGCAGCAACACCACCCAGTCAAATTCGTTTCAAAATATTCACCAGGTTACCGGTATAGTTTTCAGGAAATTAATAGTTCGGGGATCGATCGACCCCAACACGGACGAAGTGTGGCTGGAGCTTAGCTAAGAATAGGCGGGGCATAGCTACAACTGGAAAGGTCCATTGTTCAGATTGTTCCACACGCACATTTTTGGACCAGAAGAAGACACGGACTTTGCCTTTCTATTTTTCTAGGGAGCCGTAAATATAACAACATAATACAAATTTCATGATTTGTGAACAGATTAAATTTTTGTCGATTGATATTTTGAACCAAGAATATACCCTGGGCCTCTGGGGTAGATTTACCATATGGAGTCGGGTTCCCTCTATAGAGAATTTGTCATCATTGTCTAGGCAGGCACCCTTGCGAGTGCAGTGACGTCCAATAAAGACCTCTGCAGCATCTGCAATTCCCGTTACACACTTTAGTGCAGCCGCCGTGTAAGGATGCAAGCACAGGCCTTATTCGTGTCGGCGAGAGTGATCAACAAAGGGAGCCATTCCTTGTTGTCCGCATCCTGTTCCCATCCCCGTTAATCAAAGGCTGGGATTTCTTGGTGACAAGCAGTTGACTGCTTCCAGATGAAACTGGCATGGAGAAATGACCTCTTGACATGCTCGAAGAGAGCGACCTGGGTCGGTGAAATATTATCGAGTGGACAACTGCCATTGTAGAAGAAATGCCTAACATTGTTGACAGTCTCAGAAGGACATGTCTGGCTGTACATGGGCACAAGCTGAGGATTTTTTTTGTAAAGAAAGCGAAGACAAGAACAACAGTGCGCACGAACGCTTTCTCATGACCATGAGTTGAGGCATTAACTAGGCGCATGATGCTACGTGTATCGGCCTCTGTAGGGCTGCAGTGTTTAGGCTTGTGCTATTATTACTTTGAGTGGTCACGGTCGATTGTTTAATAATAATCGTGATTACTCGATTAATTAGCCTGGTTGCAAATTACCCAGTCATAGCTCCAAAAAGTAATTTAATGACGAAAGATGCGATGGCAGTTGAGAAAAGTCAGTTTTCAGGCCAAGAGAAGACTAATTTTGAAAATGTATCACTGTTATACCTGCCTCGATTCTCGAGCCAGCCATTCCAGTGATGCATTTTCAAAAATAGTATTCTCATGTCCTGCAAATTAACTTACATTCACTGAGGAAAATGTTAATTTTTGTGACCAATCACATTAAAGAATAACTTTAAAATGTAGGATTTAAGTTATTTTATGCATTAGAAATTATTCACGATTATTCGATTATATAATTTTTAATCATATGAATTCAGGATTGGAAAAATAATCGTGATTTTTTTTAAATTTAATCACGTAATCGCACAAGTCTAGCGGCGGTGACACATCACATGGGTTGTTGGAAAGCAGTGTCTCAGAGACGGTGCTGCTCATTATTCCATCCATTTATTGATAAAGGGGGAATAACTCCTTCTTTTCTTTCTACAATTTCAAGCGCAATTGCTAATCCTTTTTGGGCGTGAGAGTGCTGCCATCGTCATCAAAATGACAAAGTACCAGGACTCGCATCTATCAGTAAGCTAGCTGGTGAATAAATACCTCAATTAGTTTTTATATCTCACTGTAATGTTATATACAGATGCTACTGCGATCCTGGCCCACTCACAAGAATCTGTACAGCAATACTTAAATTGCTTTCACAATGAACCTTTCCATTTTTTTGCTATGCCCCGCCCATCACTAGCTAAGCTCCACCCACACCTCCCCGTGTTGGGATTGATCGAACCCCAAATGCCTTAGCTATCAATTTCCTGAAAACTATACAGGAAAGCTGTTGAATATTTTGTAACTTATTTGACTGGGTGCTGTTGCTGCCTATGGCAGCAATAGCGCCCAGTCAAATTAGTTTCAAAATATTCAACAGAATATTTATTAAATAGTAAAAGCAAACAATTTGTACAACAACGCATAGACCGTCTTCAAATATGCGTTCGTGACGTACTTATCGACGTCATTCATGACGTCATTCATTATGATGTCATTGTACATATCGCGCAGTTCATTATGACGTCATATGCTGGGTGGGTACTCTGGGAAGGAGAATTACTGAATTCACTGGAAACCTGAAGGAAATATCTCAAAAACAAAAATAATCATTTTTTCCAAGCGAAAACACAAAAAAACACAACCTGAGTTTAAAGTTGGGGGGGGGGGATCAGCCTGTTGAAATAGTGGATGAATACCTCTTCGTGGGAGCAGTCTTCCGATATAATGGGAATTAAATACCGTGTATAAAAATAAATCCGAAACAGGGGACCAAAATCTTTTGATAAATCCTTTATTTGAGTGGTGGGTGATCACGATGCAAATCAGTTTCACTAAATATTGACCGATTTAGAAAACTTAAGTGTGTAGTCGGATGAGTATAACTGGCGCCCAATTTAAAAGAAAACAATTTTCGAAATCCAACATGGTGACCATATGGTCCAAAATACTTCCCTTCCCCAATTAACGGGGCAGGGTGAAAATTGGACAATTTATCTAAATATTGACCGATCTAGACAATTTAAGTGTGTAGTTACATGTATTTAGGCATGCCCAGTTTGAAGAAACAATTATCGAACTCCTAAATGGCTACCATATGGCTAAGAACGATGAAAATCAGATGGTTTGTCTAAAATATTGACGGATGTGGAAAATGTAAGTGTGTAGTCACATGTATTTAGGCATACCCAGTGTGACCACGTTGCTAGCTTTGGTAGCGAGTCTTTGGTCACCAAGTTAACCACTGATCAATATTGCAACTGCCATCATTGCACCTACTGATATGGATAAGCATGTCACGACCACAGAAGAACGTGGGGAACAAGTCATGGATGAGGTCTTCATAAGGATCACGAGGATTCTCACAGTTGTCATATCCTATGGAATCCAGTAACTGACAGTAGTTCCTGATACATCGTAATATATAACCAGAATTCACTCGGGCGCTTACGTCTTGACAATGCACTTAGTGAGGCCCGCATCCCATGACCTAGATAGCTGATCCCTTGGCATCAAACTCAAAGATATCATGAGCTGTCACAATATAAAGGCGTGTGCTAAATCTACCTGCTTCTACCATCTTGCATGTCTGAGTTATGGCCAAAGCTGTGTATTCTAGTATGCACATGGTGACCCCGTGACCTAGATATGTAATTCTTTGTCCTGAGACTCATAGACGTTCTAGCCATCTATAAGATGAAGGGCTATTTGGTGATTCTACATAATTGCTTTCCCATTTTATGGCAAAAAATTTGTATTTCGGGATGCACTTAGTGACTCACTGACCTAGATTTTTTTACCCTTTGACTCCAAACTAACAATTTATCTAGCCACTCATAATGTCAATTTATGTGCCTAATTTGGTGATACTACCTACTTATGTTCCCGACGTATGGCTCAAAGTGTATATTTTGGGATACACTTAGTGACCTGGTACCATTGATTTTTTGATTTTTGACCCCAAACTAAAAATATTTCTAGCCACTCATATTATAAAACTATTTGCGTAATTTGGTGATTCTACGTCAAAGGATTCCCGAGATATGCCACGGACAAAAGGACAGACACTCACAGACAGACAGACAGCCAAACAGACAGACAGACAGACAGACAGACAGACAGGCAGGCAGGCAGGCAGGCAGGCAGGCAGGCAGGCAGGCAGGCAGGCAGGCAGGCAGGCAGGCAGACAGACAGACAGACAGACAGACAGACAGACAGAAAGACAGACAGACAGACAGACAGACAGACAGACAGACAGACAGACAGACAGACAGACAGACAGGCAGGCAGGCAGGCAGGCAGACTGGCAGGCTGGCAGGCTGGCCATTGGCAGTGGACCAACCGGCTGCCAGACCGACAGACTGACCCATTCGATGTGTTACCACTGCTAGACTTGTACGATTAGGCGATTAAATCGAAAATCACGATTATTTTTCCAATCCTGAATTTATATTAAATAAAAGTTATATAATCAAATAATCTTGAATAATTTCTAATGCGTAAAACATTTTGAATCTTACATTTTATAGTTACTCTTTAATGCGATCGGTCACAAAATTGACATTTTCCTCTCTGAATGTAGGTCCATTTGCCGGACAAGTGAAGACTGTTTTTGACTGGAACTACTGGCTCGAGAATCGAGGCAGGCATTCCAGTGAAACATTTTCAAAATCAGTCTTCTCGTGGCCTGCAAATGGACTTTTCTTAAACACCATTACATCTTTCGTCATTAATATGCTTTTTGGTGTTATGCCTGGGTAATATGTACCCAAGTTGAGTAATCGAGTAATCGCGATTATTATTAAACAATCGATCGTGATCACTCAAAGCAATAATCGCACAAGCCTAACGACTGTATGTATGATTACTTTATTCTGCGGCTGTAGTAGTAGAAACATCCTACAGCTGCAATCAGTTCCTCTTCGCTTTTTCCCACTGTGTCTTTTCCTCAGCCGAAATCCTTAGCTTCCTCAGGTCCATTCTTGACTTGAGTGTACCGAGTCCTCCTTTCTTGAGGTCACCTCGTAGCATGCTTAGCAGATTTATGCAATGACGTCCTCTCCTGGCTTTGTATTTGCTGGCTCTCAGTAGGGAGAATTCCAAGGCTGTCTGTGCTGGTGTGTCTTCTGACATCCTTAGCACATGGCCAAACATGACCGATTTTTACACGCCTTTTACAGACGGTGGCGATATATTACATAGTACATCATTGGCAATTATGCTGTCTGGCTATCGGTGCCCAGTGATGGTGCGTAGGCATCATGTTTATCTAGACTTGCCTTTGGGGCTGTCCAGCTGTTACAGTTATACAACATCAAGGATGCGCAGGTACCGTTGTATAAACGTAGTCTTTTTGTCAAAGTCATATTTGATCTACAAATCTATAGCTTCCAGAAGGACTGGAAAGCTATGTTCCCAATGACGTAGCGTACAGCAATGTCAGCAGTACTGCAAAGCAGTGAGCCCAAGATATTACTTTTCCTCCATGGTTCGCCGCCACGAAGTGGATCGTCATTTTCTTTAGTTTCATACTTTGTAGATAGGTATATGTGGGTGAACTTGGATTCATTCATATAGAAATTCTCAATTTTTAGTTTGCTTGCAGCTATTGGGAGAAGTTCTTCAAGGGGTTTCCTTTCCTTGTCTATGAATTACACATCGTCGGCATATTCCATCTCTATTGGCATACCCAGTATGCACACTTGGGGGGGGGGGGGTTGGTCTTGTGGAATTTTCCCGCACGGATTTCAATGCAGCAGCAAGGTAACAGGTCAACAATACAGCGAATAGACCATCACCCTGTGGGGAGCAGATTGAGGTCTCAAACTCTACAGACTTCACTGACTTGACTCGTACTCTCAGCTTGGTGTTTGCAAACAGTAGTCTCACTAGTCATAGCTCATCTTCATTGCAACTGGCCTGGTGTAGTACATCTAGAATCTTTGAACTTCTAATTGTGTCGAATGCTCGTAACATGTCAATGCCCATTTTGTGGAAATCCCAGTGTTTGGACATGACTACTGATACAAGCATGTGTTGAGCCTATACAATTTCTGCATGCTGCGTCCAGTTTGAAGCCACTTTGATATGATCTGCTGAAGTCATCGATCTGGATTGGATAGGATTTTCCGTATGCTTTTTTAAACATATTTTATCGTAACATCTGTACACTGGGATTGGGCACAAGTTCTAGCAACTTATTTTTGCTCGCCCCCTACAGAATTGTTAGACAGCAGCATATAATTAAACTTATATACACAATTTATATTTGTATTTACATAAATCGGAGCGAGAGAGAGAGAGAGAAAGAGAGAGAGAGAGAGAGAGAGAGAGAGAGAGAGAGAGAGAGAGAGAGCGAGCTCAAATTTACCACACCAGTCAATAATGTTATCATACTCATCACAAGCAACCGATGTATAGCCAAACCTGCATACAGCGATCACCAACCCCTGCGGGCGTAAGACGGCGACCCGCAAGAAACCGCCACATTCTGTCCGCAAAGGATAATTTCCACTTGAGATAAAATACATTAGGTAAGTCTTTGTTTTAGTGATCACATCTTGGTGGCCCATGTGGTGGTCGCTATCGGCAGGTGTGACCGCGTAAGCACATCAACATTACCACCATACATACACAAATACAGGATATTAACATTTGACCGGCTTATAGATAGACAGACTATACAAAGAACTTTCAAGAATGCTAAAACCTATTTGTTTTTTCTGATAAAGTTATGTATTTTTCCTAGTAAATCTTCATTAATTTCCGTAGAAAATGTATTACTTCCATACAAGAAAATGTTCAGGGACATATCTGGGGTAATTTCATAAATGGAATCACATAAATCGCGTCTTTCATTTGGACATTCAAAAAACTAATGATAAGAGGTTTCTGGGCTTTGACAGTAAGAGCAGTTGGGGTGTTCAAGTAGGCGATGTCTGCAGAGATCATTGTTTAGTTGGCTGCAATTATTTCTTTAGTTTCCATGTAAGGATATTTTCGCGTCTTTTACCAAACGAATAGTATGTGGCGAATTGATCTTGCACGTTTTGATAAGTTTTCGTAAGATTTGTTTTGAAAACAGAAACTGAGGTAGCTGATTTTAGTGTTATATCTAGGTTATTCCACAACTGGATATCACTGGGTATGAAAGAGTTTTTTTTAAGTATTTCGAGATGGTTGTTCGGTGGAATAAAATCTGAATTTCTAAGGTCTGTGACATCAACTACTCTTCTAGGAATGATATCTGTTATATAATCGGGGCAATCTCCTTGTACGATTTAATAGAATAATATAAGTTTCTTTTACTTAAGGCGCTCGTGTAAGGGAATTATGCCGGTCTCTTTATAAAGGATGTCTAAAACTCTATACATTGGCAAGCCAGTTATTATTTTTATGGCTTAATTTTGAAGCACTTCATGTCTTTAAGAATCCCGCTGAGAGCAATTATCCCAAACCTCACTAATATATTCGAGCACAGGGCGGAAATATGCAGTGTAGATTTGGAGAAAAGTGTCCCTGCGTAAAGTATACTTCATTTACCTCATGGTAGCTAAGATCTTTGCCGCTTTCTTTGATATTTGCTCTATATGAGCCGTCCATTTTTAACTCGTTTGAAACGGCTCCGTGCGCTGGTGAGTAGCACAATGGGCCGCAGATTGGCTGGGGGCCAGGTGGCTTCTCGTGCTTGGGGAGCACGATAACGGTGCCTTGGCCCACAGCATCGATGGAAAGGTGGTGCATAAAAGCTGAATTGATTAGGTACGTGATCGGTTTTGAAATAATGCTACTTGCATGTTTGAATAGTTCATTGCTCATGCCATCACGTCCAGATGCGCGTCCATTTTCCAGGGCTTTAAGTGCCTTCGCAACTTCTGCTGTTTTAATTGGCATTAGTAATGGTCTGACGTCTCCTGAGAACGGGTACAAGGACTCATCATCGTGGTCAGTCAACTGTTTCTTGAACCATTCTCGGATTGCCTCGGCTTTGCCCTGGTCAGTCCCGATAAAGTGTCCATCAGAGTTGTGTACAGTGAGTAGTGGTGTGTAGTTAGTAACTCTCAGGGCTCGGGCTGCCCGAAACATTTTGTGACAGTTATCCGTGGCAGTGATTTCATCTGCTAGGGAGTCTGCTTGTTGAATAGCAAGATCTTTTAAGCATTCGCTAATGTGGCGCAGAATGTTATTGCGTTCCTGGCGTAGTTTGGTGTGGTCTTCACTTTGACCACTTTGATAGATGCGCAGCCATGACGCTTTCTGCTCTGCTGATAGTTTTACTACTACAAAGTCGTCAGTGTACCTAGTTCGGTTGTTTTTATAGAACAGAACTCCTATGGTGCTGATAGCTGATGATTCCATAGAATTCAGGATATTGGTTAGGGCTTCGTTTGGATCGGAGCTGACGTCGATATTAGCTATCTGCTCCCCGAGGGCCTTTTTAAATGACATTTGAGTGTCAATATCGATGATGAGCTTGGTTGTTGGGTAGGTTCTAGGTGACTCGACTCTCTTGCCTGTTATGGCAATTATACATTAGGTAGAGCGGATTCATCTGAAGGCGTGTAATGACTGGCTTATGGTCAGAATTGAGGTCTACGCCTCAATAGAAACGAGCATCACGAAATAGGTCTTTGCATCTGTTTTGCATAGTATGAAGTCTGTTTGGTTGAATACTGCTGTTGTAGCCTTCAAGCATTTTAGGGCTTTGAAATCAGCAATGTGTCCTGTCCATAGGTGTTTGAAAGCCGTATTTGTGGAAAATAGGCCATCGGAATTAAGGAATGCTACCAGTGCATCTCCATTGTTGTTGCATGTGCCATCTCCATACGATTCCATGCATAAGGCAAGTCCTGAACTTTTGTCCGCATTGGCAAATTTACCCAGATTGGAGTTGAAATCTCCACACACAAACAGTTGCCATCTGGCTGGGATTGTAATGGCGGAGCTCAGTTCCGCATAGAAGGAATCTAATATTGCTGAATTCTCTTTGGCTTTTTCTGTAGTTGGACCATATGCGTTGATTCTGCGGCATATGGTGGTGGTGTGTTTTCGCGTTGGCATAGCCAGGTCGATAAATGCAATGCGATCACTGACGTATTCAAAGCCAATGAGATGATCCAAGAGCATTGGTCCGATTACGAAGTCTAAACCACTGTATATGGCATGTCTTTGCTCGATGAGTATTACCTTATGGCATGTCTGAAGTTACTGCTCTGAGTGGGTAGCTACTTTAGTCTCTTAAATGCTTGTAATATCTATGTTATAGTGTTCACAGTCTGCACCTGTGGTTAGCCTATTTGATGTTTCAGTCAGACCACGTATATTCCACGTAACTATGGCAAGTTCCTGGCAAGATCCCGTCGCCTGAGGATGTCGAGCACAGTTTCTAGTTTGAAGAAGGTTAGACATAATCAGGGTTGGTTCTGTATGCAGATGTCAGCCCGCAATCCTTGATAACCATTACAGCCCTACTATCATGCAGAGGCAGATTCACATATCATCGTGCGCCTAGATCATGACTCATCTCGCGGCAATGAGAAAGCATTAGTGCCTGTAGGGGCATCGTTGTTCTTGCTTTGACCTTCTTAAACAAACCCAGCTTAATCTTTCAAAGCTTTAGAGTTGCTTTGGTAGTGGCAAAAACTATCGATATATCCCAGTGCATAGTATCCACTCCCAGCTCTGTCTATCAAAGTAATTGGCTCTACCCCTATTCACCCCGTAACAGGTTGCATTACGATCTATCCGTTTCTTGGTTGTGGAAAGAAAACGGCGTGGACTACATGGAACAATTCACCACACATGACAGAAACAATGGTCAAGCCATTTGTTGTGTCAATGCACAGTCAGACATGTGGTTCCGCACATGTCAACGATGTTAGTTGAAGCTAGGTGCACCTGGAAGCAGTCAACTGTTTGTCACCAAACAATATTAGCCTTTAACAAATGGGTATGGGAATAGAATGAGGACAGGCAGGAATTGCTCCGTTTCTGGAACACTCTCGCCGACACGAGTAAGGCCTGTGCTCTCATCCTAGACTGAGATTTGCCAATTCTGAAGAGAAGGGTTTTATTACACGCCACTGAGCAAGTGTGAGGGTGGCTGCCTAATCAATGATGACATAAACTATCTATAGAAGGAACCTGACTCCAGATGGTAAATCTACCCCATAGTATGTTCTTAGCTCGAAATATCCATCGACGAAACTTTATCTGTTCACAAATCATGATCTATGTATTATGTTATTACATTTACGCGAGAACTTAACTTGGCTCCGGAGAAAAATCGAAAGGCCAAAGCCGTGTCTTCTCGGTGGACATAATAATAAACTGCTATGATGATATTATCTGTCCTGATTAAAATATGTAATCAATCGTTCTAGCAGTTATGATTTTATCATTACTAGATAAAATATGTTATGTAATACTGAACAATCACAATCAATCAGTCTTTATTGACAAATCCTACATATGGGCATATTCCCAGATACAGACAATACATCGAAAGTATACAAAAATGTAAAAAATATAAATAGTATATATATATATATAAAATAAAACAAGTGAAATTTGGTAATGATGACAAAAATTAAATGCGTGCGTGTGTGTCGGTGCGTATTTTCATGAGCATTCGCACGCGTATGTGTGGAAGCGTGCCTGTGTGCTGTGCGCACACTATGCATCAACGGACCTTTCGAGTTTTAGCCATGCCCCGCCCATCTCTATCTAAGTTCCATCCACACCTCGTCCATTTTGGAATCGATCGATCTCTGAACTCTCTGACTATCAATTTCCAGAAAACTATACAATTAAGATGTTAAGGCAGCAACAGCGCCCAGTCAAATTAGTTTCAAACTATTCAACAGAATGTTAATTAAATGGTAAAAACATACGATTCGTGCAACGTGTCAGATTACTCAGCGTTCAAGACGGACTATATCGAGGCATTTATGACGTCATGAATATGAACGTCACGTAGTTGATTATGACATCATATGGCGTCATATGACGCATGAGTAAACCTGGAAAGGTCCATTCAATGACTGACATATCATTTGCAATGCCAAATACTGTAATTACATTGTCCTATGACAAGGAGACACTGATCATGTGGTATCATACAATAGCAAACGGGGACCATATAATATTGGCAGCTGCGGGTTCCAGATTTTTTCGGATTTCCGAATTTTTTTCTGGATCACATTCAAAGATGTGGAATCCTAGTGTATGGTCACACACTTTTCTGTGTTAAAATCTGATCCAAATCGGGCCCATGGTTTCTGACATATCCACATATCCAGAATTTTTCCGATTCTTTTATCCAGATCACGACCAAACTGTGGACATCCTCGCAAGTTCCTTCGTTGTGTTAAGATTTGAGCCACATCGGATCAGTAGTTTTTAGCTACATCCCTGAATAAGCTTTTGTAACGGCCTAACTGATAGGTTACATGGCGATTTATTGAGCTGCTAGACGCAGCTAAGAAACAGGCAAACCCATTCATTACACAACTAAATAAGGCAGATACATTCTATTTGATAAGCACTACCATAAAGCCACATTAAGCAACAAACAGTGGGTGCATGATATATTTAAATATATGTAAATTGGTAGAATCCTTTCATTTCAGAAGGAACGATATCTCAATGGACATTTCCAGTTTATCCATTCACCATATGACGTCATAATCAACTACGTGATGTGTAGGATGACGTCATAATCAATGACATCATGAATGGCGTAGATAAGTACGTCGTGAACACCATAATTGAAGACGGACTAAGCGTTGTTGTATGAATTGTATGTCCTCACTATTTAATAAACATTCTGATGAATATTTTGAAACTAATTTGACTGGGCGCCGTTGCTGCCATTCAAAATATTAAACAGCTTACCTATATAATTTTCTGGAAATTGGTAGTCAGGGAGTTCAGGGATCGATCGATCCCAACACGAACGAGCTGTGGGTGGAGCTTAGCTAGAGATGGGCGGGGCATAGCTAAAACCTGGAAAGGTCCATTTAACACAAGGCATGCATGATATTGGGTAATTTATTTTACTTGGCTGCAGTTGGAACCTATGGCAACAACATCTTTTGGTCGATTTAGTTTCAGAATACACCATGCACTATTTACTACATCATAATGAAACGGAGGTATCCAGTTTTAGCTATGCCCCGCCCATCTCTATCTAAGCTTCGCCCACACATCTCAGTGTCCTGAAAATAAATTTCCAGAAGACTAAACAGGTAACCTGTTGAATATTTTGAAACTAATTTGACAGGATGAAGTTTGTTGCCTATGTCAGTAACAACTCCCAGTCAAATTAGTTTCAAAATATTCAACAGCATGCTTATTAAATAGTAAAGACATACAATTCGTGAAACAACGCTTAGTCCGTCGCGAATTGAGCGTTCGTAACGAACTTATCTACGCCATTCATGACTTCACTGATTATGCCATCATCCTACACGTCACGAAGTTAATTATGACGTCATATGATGGATGGATAAACGGGAAAGGTCCATTGTCATTTACGTGTAACATTTAGAGATATAAGAAAAACGACGGGAACAGGTTTTCAAACGAGAATTATTTTCTATTCTATATGGTGAGTCTTCTTCAAGTAGGACTGCAAGAAAGCAACTGTACCAATCCGTCCTTGCTGAAATAAATAATAAATGGTACAGATCATAAATAAGTTAACATGTTTCCAAAACAGGAACGGACACATCTGAGTTAGTACAATTTTGAACACTGTGTAAGAAATGTTCTGCAGGGTATTTTGTACTTAATTTGATTGGAAGCCAGCGCTGCTTTATTGAGCAATGGCTTCCAATCAAGTCCGAAATATTCAACAGTACGTTTTATTTTTTGTTCTGGAAACATTTAAAGTTGTTTCTAAGCTGTCCTGTAATATTTGTCATAATAAACAGATCTGATTTTACTGATATCGACGTAATTTACTTTATGAAATTTTGAAACTATTTTAATTGGAAACTTATTGCTTCCAAAACTCTTACACAATCCACCCACTCCGCCATCCTTAAATAACTGTCATTTATTGCTGCTCAAGGTAGGTAATCCCGCGAACAGGTGTGAATATAATTCTTACCTGGATCATGAAGTTGATGTCACCTTCAGCGTATTCCTTCTCCTGTCCATCGATATACACTGTATCTATTCCAATAGTCCGGTCCACATCTCGCTCCTACAAACAATGGTAATACGTGCATCTATAGATACAGAACAGTGCATCAATGCTGAGATGTAGCTGGAACTAGAGCAGCCACTCAAGTAACTACCCAGGTAACGTAGCTTACTGGGCCGATGATGGGCCGGCACGATATCGGACCAGTAAGCCGCGTATCTGGGAAGAGAAGCGTCAAATGCCAGGGTTCGCATTCAAGTATATACCCGAATCAACCTTGGCATTAACTAAACTTGGTGGATTAAGGTGGTTGCATAGAATTAAATGGAATTGAGACACGTGATAAATTGCCATGTTGTTTTGTGATCTTATATCAATGGTCCATAAAGCGTTCGCTATAGACAGGTTTTCATATATTATATAATCCATGTTTCTGGCTTAGGCAAACTTAATACTCCGGGGGCTGGCTCACGACGTTTGCACTTTTATGTACACTTGATTTGACTGCACATTGGTTAGTAATGGTCTAAAGATGAAAAAGGTTGGTCACATGATCTGCGTCATGTGGAAAAATCCGCCATCTTGAATTCAAAATGGCGACCATTTTCACTTTTAAAATGCCATTTATAATGTGTATAATGGTTTATAATCCGTCGTGTAACTTATTATGTTTTTATTTTAACGACATGTTACATCACAATGCTTGTGTCCCTATCGTAAACAACCTTTCAGAAGCATAAAGAGTCAAACAGAATGCAAATAGGTTTCCGGGTGTGACCAGGAGCGAGTTATTTAACAATATTTGTGCACCATTCACAAGCGCAGAACTAACAACAATCAGAACACGTAATGTGTTTGACTCTGCACGCACTTATGTTTGCCTTTTCATTTTAGACCATTACTAACCAGTTTTCAAAGTCAAACTGAGGGTACATAACAGTGGCATCCGTGACCTGAGCCATCTCCTGGAGTATATGTCTTTAATTCATGAATCCATCTCCTCACTCAATCATATGATGTCATAATCAACTACGTGAAGTATACTGCCGTCAAAATTAAGTTAAAATTAATTTAACACTTAATAGTCCGACACGTACGAATTGTATGTTTTTGTATTTAAGAAACATGCTGTTGAATATTTTAAAACTAATTTGCCTGGGCGTTGTTGCTGCCATAGGCAGCAACACCACCCAGTCAAATTAGTTTCAAAATATTTAACAGCTTACCCGTATAGTTTTCTGAAAATTGATAGTCAGGGAGTTCAGAGATCGATCGATCCCAACACGGACGAGGTGTGGGTGGACCTTAGCTAGACGTAGGCGGGGCATAGCTAAAACTGGAGAGGTCCATTAAGCACGCAAGTGTTGTCTTGTCGTGTGCTTCATCTTTAAGCACTCTGTACAGACTGTTTTTAATTTAGTGCGCAATGGAAAAAGAGGACATCAGTGCATGTTAGTATCGCGTAAACTATTCATGGCGTTTGCGTTTAAACAGCTCATCCAAATACATAGAGAATCCGGAACGAGGTCACTTTTCATATCAATATTATGGACCGAGTTGAAAATTATCAATTTGATAATTTTCAACGAGGTTCATAATAGTGATATGAAAAGTGACCGAGTTTGAGATTTTATTTATCATATAAACTGTAATTTTGAAATATTTGCCAATAGTTGCTGATGTGACTTATCTGATTTCTCATTGTTGATTTTCGTGAAATCTATACCGCCGCTGTGACGCACCACTACTTGATAACAGATACTAAATGCGCAGCAAAATATAGTGACAAACACAAAATCTGGCGATGTCAGCCGTAACTACACTTTTCTTCTAAGACTATCGCAGAGCCACGGCCATCAATCGTTACTTCGCTGCCGACTGATAAACTGTCAAACGATGACATTTTGTGATGACGTTTCACGAATGACAAATCGTAGTAAACAAATCGTAGTAAAACAGTACCGCGTAGTAATCCCTACGCGTCACGCTCACACCAATCGATGTTTTAATTGGTCGATTTAAATGGGCTGCGCACCCAACAGCCAATGAAAATACTCCGTTGAATATGGCACGTGTGCTCATATCGAAAAATATGGAAGTGGCTAGAAGGCTTGTCTATATGATAATTAATCGTATGTGACTATGTAGGCGTTATGATGACGTTGAAAGTATTGCCAGGTCACTAACCGAGTGCACTATTGATAGATCTGAAATTCACCGTTATCTATTTAGTGTTCAATTCTCATCCAAGGAACCATGGATATGAATAATTTTGGACATGAGGAAAATACACAGCTAGGAATAGAGGAGAGTCACTATACCATTCTCATGTTGTTTCAAATTCATGATGGAGAAAGAGATGATCAGGTTAATCAAATAAGCCCCAAACCAGTGACTAGTGCTAATGCAAAAACATATATTACACGATGTCTTAGATTATCTGACACTGAAGGGAGTTGACAAGGTTGTTTGACGGAGAGAAATTTCTACGAATTTTGTGGTCAGCTAAAACAGATTTCGCAACTTAGTTCACAACAGGATTCGTCACCAAAGAACATATTCCGGAGTATTTGTTAGGCGAGAAACCATGTATCCTGTCATTCCCTGTCATCAATAGTTTTCTAGGTAACAGCGTTCACTCCACTCATAACTTATCCGGCTACTGACTTTGCACATACCCGGGACACATACACGAGAAATTTCCATGATGTCCTTTCTAAAAAAACCCAAACAAACATGAAAATGATTCATTATGGTGCAACGAATGTCTATTGCGAATAGGCAAGGAGTTACATCTTCTAAAATCCAAGGAAATTGGTAATACATTTATTGGATTAGGTGGATTGCACATGGATAAAATTGCTGTTGGTTGCCGTTGAAATTTTCTAGAGGAGAGTGGAGTAATTGGTGCCTTTCCTGGGAACGAAATCTTTGGGCCGGTGGTAGAGAACAGTGCTATGACGCGCTATGGGACTAATAGCAGACGCACTTAATCACATTCAACTATCTCTGTTTCTTGAGGAAAACTATTTTTTTGATTTAAAGACATCTTATATCAAATAGCATATCTTCAGAAACTGTTTCTAGGCAATAATCCAGAACAACAAAAGATTCAGCAAGAATGGAACAAATGTCAAAAGCTCACGATAAACTTGGCACACACATGTAAGGTGTACAAGGAGGCTGGATAGGGACAGAGTGAACAAATATTGGAATATATATCTGGATTGAGAAAAATGTTGCAAACTTGTGTTATCCAATTCTAAAAGCACTAAAATCTGCAAAAGCATTTGCATATAACAGGAAGATTGATATTAAGAAAGAAACAATTTGAGCTATTCGAAACATCAACTGTGAACATAGAGCACATCCCATTTACACCATCATGAAATAATAAATGCATACTTCTTCCTTATCAAAGACAGACTTCTGTGAAAATCCCCTAAATCTGACCTTGCATGGAAAATTGCAAAGAATCTTAAAGCACCACCTATTCCTGATGCTCCAAGCACGAGTTGACGAAGCCAGTATGTTTATCATCGACCGCATGGCATATGCACTGAAGGGGCTACAGAAGAAGTTAAAGCTGACCACTTACTGAAACTATGTACATAAATTGTGGGATATATTTAGCTACTTGTAACGAGATTGCAACAGAATCGATATAATATGTGGCGTGTTTCGTTTCCCAAGTTTTAAGTAATACGAGCATGATTGTCGAAGCAAACTTGATGCAATGACCACTACAGTTAGTCGAGCAGATCACCCCATTGACATGGATAGATTCTGGTCGTCAAGAGAAAACAAAGGAAAACTAAAACAATTCTTCCACAGATGGATGAACTTGTGGGATCTGACATCATGCATGGAAATTTGTCCGGAAGATGAGAAATATGTGCATCTACTCAAATGTGAACATGAAGTGGTTGATGGCCGTAGTATGTACCAGATCAATCATTCTGTTACTGTTGCCAAATGTCGAAGAATCTTTATAGCTTCAGCAGATACTGACGTGCTTGTCTCGCGCACCACCTCAATCGTTGGACTCATTTCGACATGAGTGAGCGTTTGGTCATATGTGGTCAGGGAAGCTCAACAAGGGCTATTCCAGTTCATGATGTAATTGGTATAATGGACCCAGGTGCACTTAATGGATTGTCACTTGTGCATGTATTTTGTGGCTGCGATACAACGAGCAAGGTCAGCACTTAAAGTTATCAAAGACTCTGGATGTGAGCAGGTTCTTACATTTAATTGTCACGTCACCAATTCACTTTTCCAGAGTATCCATCCATTATCTGATCTCGTATGACGTCATAATCAGCCCAACGCGTGTATGATGACGTCACGATCATTACGTCACAAAGGGTTTCATATAGACCGTCACCAAATCTCAAATACTCCAACACGTTGTATGAATTGTATGTCTTTATAATTCTTTGCTATTTAATAAACATGCTGTTCAATATTTTGAAACCAATTTGACTGGCCTTAGGCAGCAACAGCACCCAGTCAAATTGGTTTCAAAATATTCAACAGCTTAAATGTGTAGTTTTTTGGAAATTGATAGTCAGGGTGTTCAGAGATCGATCGATCCCAACACGAGCGAGGTGTGGGTGGAGCTTAGCTAGAGATGGGCGGGGCATAGCTAAAACCGGAAAGGTTCATTATGGATGAAAAGGATATTTCTAATGAGAAATTTCTGATCGACTGCATTTCTGTTGATAAGACAATAGAACCGTTTAACAAGTTGAGATACAATCATACAATATATATCATAAGAAAACATATCAGCTAGACCCAGAGAAAGTAGTATTCATCTCCAGATAAAACGTGCATATCTCCAATGTAACTGTTGGTTCCATGTCCCATTTCCAGACCGTGTATTTCTCGATCCAACCGAATATGGGTAACGTGTAGACGAAGATGGTCATATTTCACCCATGATACTAGTTGAGGATATTGTACCTGAGGACTTTCGTATGCTTTGCAATTGTATCAAATGTGTTAAGTCAGACATGCAGAGTCAGAAACAGTGCGTGTTGTGAGTACTGCAAGTACGGTGCTGGTGAAGGGCGCAAAATCGCATTAAATAGCTCACTCTTGGCCAAACAGGGGGACATATTTACATTCTGTTTGACTTTTTCAGCTTCTGAAACGATGTTGATAGTAACACAAGCATTGTAATGTAACATGTCATTAGACTCAAAACAACAATGTTACATGACGGAGCCAACAATGACATTGGAGATATGGACGTTTTGTAAATTCAAGATGGCGGATTTCTCCGCATGATCCAGATCATGTGACCAAACTGGTTTTCATCTTTAGACCATTACTAACCAATATTCAAAGTCAATCTGAGGGTACATAAAACGTGCATACGTGACGTGAGACAGCTCCCAGAATATAAGATCAGTGTAATAATAATAATAATAATAATAATAATAATAATAATAATAATAATAATAATATGAAAAAAAGAAGAAGAAGAAGAAGAAGAAGAAGAAGAAGAAGAACAACAACAACAACAACAACAACAACAACAACAACAACAACAACAACAAATGATACAAGGAAGTTTGAACATTTTAAGATGAGCTTTATTTTAATTTTAAACTTTTCTTGTCAACGTGTGATGAATGGATATTTATGTACAAAAGCTGAGTAAAATCAGTAACGTTTGTTTTAAGAGTGACCACTTTTGTTTCTTGAACTAAAAGCAACGGTAACATAAAAGATAAAATTAATTTCAGCAGAATATTTCCTGCATCAAGAATTGTTTGTATCTGGGCTTTCTAGACGAATGGCTCGAATATGTTATATCCTCAAGCGACAAACATATTGCTTGGTCATAGTAACTTCTACTAGTATGATAGACGTACCTTAAGGCTATTTCGTTTGCTGTGAACGTCAATGGTGTCCAGCACAGCAGCTAGAAATTCTCCAAATGATGGAATCTCACGAGGCAATGGTCCAGGAAAAAGCACATCTGTAGAAACACCTAGCTTCTGTAGAGCATGTGTTATGTCCTCTAGTAATATCTAAAACATAAACTTAAGAAGTAGATAAGAGCAGATCTTGATCGATAGCGATATAGGGGTGTCGAAATTATTTCTGGAAGTAGACTGGAAGGGGGTGCTCTGGGTTTTATTGCCAGGGTACCAGGAGTCTATCTCTGGATAACCCAGGTCAGATTTAGTACTGAATTCAACACTATGCGCTTATAAACATGAAGCAAGTTTTAAATTCTCGTATCCTGAATTCACCTCTGTAGATTTAGAGAATCTTTTCACTGCTTATTCGGTAATTACATATAGTGTCTATGGACATCATTATTTGTTTACTCAAGCGAGGTGTGGGTGGAGATTAGCTAGAGATGGGCGGGCCATAGCTAAAACTGGAAAGGTCCATTATATGTGCATCTATGCTATCAACCTGAACCCTTGACCTATATCTAAAGAAGAATTTAGTTAGGTGCAGTGTGCATGGAACTTCTCTATTCGAATGTATGAAAACAGTCTGCTAGTGTAGAAAACAAATCGTATCTGATAGAATGTCAAGTATATAATATGTTATTACTAAAACAGGTTATTTCTGCAACTTTTCAAAATAAAGCTACACGTTACTCTCTTACCTCATCCACATCATCGGGATTAAGCAATGACATCACATCATCAATGTTTGTTTTATCTTTAAATATCACAGACGCATCTTTTGTTTCCAACATTCCACTCTAAAAGGTAAGAAACATGTCTAACTTTATATTTTAGAGTTTTAGTGATATAACCATAGATATGGATATATTCGCTAGATGGCGCATGTACACACTCTCACTATAGGGCTAGTTGTCGCAACTTCCGTGACGTCAGTTCAGTAAATCGTAATTGCGCATGACGGCGGGTATTCACTGACTGGCTGAAGTAGACAATCAGCTGCATATATCGCTTCCAAAAGGGACACGGGTAAATTGGAGAGAAATTGAACAGAGGCAAATTTATATATATTTGTCAGAATTAAAATTGTATTAGCTATTATATTCTGACACTTTATTCGACTCCGTACTAGAATTTGTAACAAAAACATATTATTTGTAGATTATACATCCTGGAGAAAATACTGAACTCTGAAATTCCGCTTTTGAGACGGGCATGGGCGATCTAGCAAGTATATACTAAATCTATGCATATAGCATGCGACTGATCTGGTGTTTAATTACGCTGAATGATCGTGTGAGTATTGTAGTTAGTGCCGCCTGTCTGTATACATGTCTGTTGATTTATCTCTTTGTTCGTAGTATTTCGTCGGAACACAAGAAGGGTGGAATCACAAAATCAGTCACATTGTAGATATGGGATTGTCTTGTGGGAAGTCATGACCCCGCTGGATAGCTTATATTTACGAGTAAGTCCTAAGTGAAATATATGATTTGAAAATACCAGGTGAGCTAATGGACCGGTTGACTGTATATCTTATTATTTAGTTTATTATTATACAGTAACAAGTTGACATCAGCCAGTGCTGATGATATACAGTTTCGGCGAAACCTGATCAATGGTTGGATGAAGTTTTATCATCAGAATTGAAAGAGTCGAATTGATTAGAATAAGTCCCACGGTTCTGAGTTGATGTGTATCTAGAAATAGTTTAGATAAAAGTTGTTGCTGTTCAGTCGGCACACACTTTTATAATATTCAGCTGTAGTTTAGAGTACTAGTTTAGAAAATAATCGATGGATAAGAATAGATGGAATCGGATGTAACAAACGGACTTAGTTGATGACGATAGGCATTCTGATTCTCATACGAGAATAGAACAACACCAGCTGGCAATGAGATCATACAGATCATGTGCCTATTAACTCTAGTATCCTACAGGCTTATTCACTATAGGCAATGGACAGGACATAGACATTGTAGCGTCCTGTAGGAATGAATAACATAATCGAAATTTGTGAATCAATCCAACATCAGGGTTCACGTAGCACATCGCTGGTGCTACGTTCGTGGCTAGTAGAATAGATACTTGATTCGTACCAGCCAGGTACTTGTTATATATGAGAAATTTATCAAAGTAATTTATCAAGTTTTGTACAGTTAATTGTAGCATTTAATAAAACTTATCCTCTTACAAAAGTAAGACATTAGTTTGGTCGTCATTAGAATTAGGACTCCAGAGTTAGAAGAAACATGTAATCCGAACCAGCGGATCTTCATTGTCAGATAGGCCCGACAGTCTCCAATAAATATCGTCGTACTTCATCTTCTCGACGAGGCGAGCCGACTGTCAGCATCCCGCTTCATCATCGGTAAGAGGTTGTCGCAGCAACCGTTAAACATCATAATCTTACCGTTGGCGAAGTGGAATCATCATCGTTAAGGAAACCACCCGGAGAATCCGAAATCTTCAACATGTAATCATATTGGGACCGGCGAGAGAGAGAGAGAGAGAGAGAGAGAGAGAGAGAGAGAGAGAGAGAGAGAGAGAGAGAGAGAGAGAGAGAGAGAGAGAGAGAGAGAGAGAGAGAGAGAGAGAGAGTTGAAGTTTCAGATTCAAAGTTCTAATATCTACGTCACTGTGTCACTGGTATAGCTCGGATGTTCTTCGTATGCCCAAGGTCGATTTAACCCGGACCGAATTGGTCCGCATCAACCCCCCCCCCCCCCCCCACCCCCTTCTAGTACGAACACCTAGGCCACCAACACCACTACCAAACCACCACCAACACCACTACCAGCGCCACCACCAGCACCACCAACACCACGAACGCCAACACCAACACCAACAACACCAACACCACTACCACCACCACCACCACCACCACCACCACCACCACCACCACCACCAACACCACCAACACCACGGACGCCAACACCAACACCAACAACTCCAACACCAACACCCACCATCCGCCACAACCACCACCACCACCGCCGCCGACATCACCACCACCACCACCACCACCACCACCACCACCACCACCACCACCACCATCATCATCATCATCATCATCACTGTGGGAGCAGCAGAAGACGTAGCAGCAGAGCAGGATCATTGTCTCTAAAATAATCATCGTCATTATTATTTTAAAATACCTTAAGCAGTTCATCTTTAAGAACTTTTACATTCATCCCGCCTTTCTCATTCTCTGGGCAGTTGTCAATGGCGGACAGGAAACTCACTAACGCCTTTTTGACAGCAGTACGGTTTCCCTTCATTGAAATATACTCGGCATTTCTTTTCCTATTGCTCCTAAAGCAAAAACTATTTGTGAATTCATCAGCATCAAACTATCGTTCTTACACCACCAGAGTGAAACGATTTTATCCTTGTAAATCGGATCCGACGAGTCCTTTACCATGTGAGGAATAATATGTTGAATGATTTAGAACTAATTTGACAGCATCATTTCAATCAAAATAGTTTCAAAATATTCAACCGTTTATCTGCTTACCTGTTCGCAGATTGAATGGAAATGACAAGAGGAAGAATTGAGATAGTTTCAGGGGGGCGGGGGGGGGGGAGATGTCTAATGTCATTGAGATATGACCACACGCCTTAGAATTTAGCTGACTACAAATAAAATGGCGGTAGTCTGTAATGTAGTCGAATAGTGTGTCACGAAACTATACGATCTGTTGCACTTATCTGTAGACATGTACCTTGAAATTTGGATTCTATTTTGAGAATTCAGGTTTCGAAGTTTCACATCGATTACAACACGCGTAACAAGTGGGCGGAGTTTAAGTAGATATAGGCGGGGCATAGCTGGAAATGGATCTCCCTATTCGGACCCAGTCTAATATATTATCTACTTAGATGAATTTAACCATTTCAAAACTACAAACAGATTAGGACAGGTATTTTTTTTACAGATTTAAAAAAATAAGCAGATATGAAGTTAATGATCAACAATTTTCATTCAAATTAGATTTGAGATATTCCTACGCTACACTCTATGTTTGCAGTGAGATGGGGGTCAGTGTGATGTTAATGTTGAAATAGTTAAGATTTCATGTAATTCGTCAAAGCATTGTGATTAATGTTTCTACAATGCGCATGTTTGCCGTGACTTACTGTGCTAAGTTAGTGTTTGGTAGATCTGGTGGATGTCCATCTAATCTGTCACTAAATTCATCCTGCATCACTTCATATTCCTCGGATGAGTACTGTAAGAAACGTTATATAATCATAATAGATAGATATAACTAGTAGTTAATGGAACTATTCTGGGACGAAAAGATCAACAGAAATTACTTTTCTGTTAGAACAGAATTCGCTTCATAGAGAAAAGCCTCATATGACACCATTTAGTGATTTTGTTTTCAAAAAATATATAATACATTTAAACAAATGGTACAATTTATTGAACGCACACCCTTGACAACGCTGGTTACTGGGCCAGTACTGGACAATTAATGGGCCTTGTTGACCAGCCATTAGTCCTGTACCGGCCCTATAACCTGCGTTATCATGGACCATGGTGTCATTTATCAACAATATCAGATGAGATGAAAAAGATAAGTGTATTGGATATTTTTGAACATCGAAAATAGTTTTCTGGAAATTGATAGTCATGGAGATCAGGGATCGATCGATCCCAATACGGGCGAAGCGTGGATGATACTTAGCTAAAAATGGGTGGGCCATAGCTAAAGCTGAATTCGCGCATTGCTATTATACTGATTCATATTATTCATATTATTAGGCATATAATTTTGTGTTCCAATTTTACCTATGAATATGGCATTAACGCCGCCACCGCCACCGAGGACGATAACACTGACACTGAGGCAGCAGTATTGTTTTATGTAACTTTGTCTGTCTATGACTCGTAAGTTTCTGTTGACCATCCGTAACTGTAGTAACGCCGACGCTGTCAATGTCCTCGTTGTCCGCGTCGTCCACATCGTCGTCGTCGTCGTCGTCATCACCACCACCATATTTCAACAGATTATACACTCTAGTTTATCTATATCCAAGAGTATTGCCATATAGCCATATGTCATGTAATCATTCTACCTTCTACCATCGACATTTACTTCCTGTTCAATAAACGTGCTAACTTACAGACGAGAAACAAGCATTACAACCATTTCTGGGTATGTTAACGTGCCAATCAAAGTTTACACAGACCTTTTCTGATATCACAGCTCCATTACAAGAGCTCTTAGAAAGCGAAAACGGGTGACACTAGAATGAACTACAATAAACCAGCTTCGAAAAACTTAAAGATTTAGCAATTATTACGCCAGTCTTAAAATATTTTGAGCTAAACAAAGAAACTAGACTTTCACTAGACGCAATTTCAAAGGGCCTCGGAGCAAGGAGATCAGAGATAGGACAGTCAGTAGCATATGCCTCACATACCATGATAAAAACGCAGGAACGGTATGTGCAGATAGAAAAAGTATTGTTAAATATTCTCTTCAGTTGCAAGCAATTACATCAGTATTTATACGGTAATACATTCATTGTCCAAACAGCTCATAAACCATTGCTATCGATATTCAAGAAACCTTTGCTACAAGCGCCAGCACGTCTTCAGGCAATGTGACTTAAACTACAGAAATCTGACTTTAGCATAATACACAAACCAGGTAAAGGACTTACAATAGGAGATACTATCTGTAGTGTGTTTCAGACAGATGAATACTCTGATAACTTGGACATAGAAATTTAGCTTAGATATACCACCATCCAATGCTAGATTATATGAAATCATACAGGAAACTACAGCTGATTTAATACTCCAGATCTTAAGAGCACCGATACTTCAGGGATGGCCTAAATCAGGCGACATGCTAGCAACCCGTATACTTCCTTACTGGAATCACAGAGATGAACATTCAGTATACGAAGGGATCATTTTTAAAAGACAGAAAATCATTGTTCCACCATCACTAAGACCAGCAATGATCATGAAAGTGCTTTCATTGCATCTCAGTATGGCACTCTGTAAGAGTCGTGAGTGTGATGTTATATTCTGGCCGAGAAAGTGTAAAGACATTGAGGATTCAGTATCCAAATGTAGAGTGTGTAATGAAAAACAAATGTAGAGTGTGTAATGAAAAACAATATATCAATCCGAAAGAACCTCTAAGTCATCAGATAACACCATCGTGTCCATGGTCAAAAATCGGATCAGAGTTGTTTGAGATAAGTGGAGTATATTATCTCTTATTACTAGACTATTTTTCGGGAATTTTCGAGGTTTCACAATTCACAGATTCGTACAACAATCACACACATTATGTCACAACTATCAAGACATGGAATACCAGACGAAATCGTTTCGAACAACAGACCACAATACTCCAGGTATAAATTTAAGTTTAGTGAACAGTATCGATTCAAACACACTACCAGTAGACCATGTCATCCACGAGCCACCAGCGTGGCAGAAAAAGCACTGCAAATCATGACGCGGTTACTCATTTAAGCAAAATGAGATGGACCAGATCCGTACCTAGAACTGTTAGCCTATCACGATACATCGTATTATGAGTTAGGATCACCAGCACATCGCTTATTCTCTAGAAGAACTAGAACATTATTGCCAACATCAGAAACATTACTACAGTTACGGATGGTCAACAGAAACTTACGAGTCATAGACAGACAAAGTTACATAAAACAATACTATGATAGACAACGTAGACTGCTGCCTCAGTTACAGCCAGTTAGATGAGGTTATCTGATATGAAGGAGAATGTAAGGATTGGAAATAGTTTGTAGTCGAAAGCTATGCCATAACTCCTCAGCCATATACCATCAGAACTCCAGAAGGACGAGCTCTCCATTTGTAACCGCGTGTTCTTACATCGATTCAATGAACAATTGTTCACACATAAACTGTCTGTGGAAGAAATGGGTATTTCTCATCCTTTCGCTCCTCCTCAGCAGTTGACTAACATTATGCCTTCACCAATGCCTGAACCATTCGTTATTCTAAATCCACAAGTGACATCTAGCGATAGACGGGTAAACATATCAGGCAGGTTTCGGAAATATGTCACATAACATTCATTGATCTAACATTTGATATTAGATGGTTCGTTAATATTGATAACATTTGCTGATTCATAAACATTTAATTATAAACATTAGTAGTACAGAGACCAATTCTAGATATGTTGAGAATTATTATTCATAACTAATCACATAACTAATTACATAACTAATCACATAACTAATTACATAACTAATTACATAACTAATTACATAACTAATTACATAACTAATTACATGATAATTACAACTCTTGGTTTATAGGTTTCAAAGAAAGGAGGATTTAATAGATTATGCACTCTAGTTAATATATTTCTAACAGTATTGTCATATGCCTTGTTCACTAATATTTACAACATCGACCCGCACTAACAAAATTGATTGATTCAATTTGATCATGTGTCATAAGGAAATAATATAGAAATTAAGTGTACAGTCTTTACAAAGCAATACAAATTAACAGAGGGAAATCAGGAAACTGATCCAAAACCCGCAAACCTTAGAACTCATTAGAATTAGGGCTGTAACGATACTCTTTTCCACGATACGATATGTATCATGATACACTGATCATGATACGATAAGCAAAATGATACATTAGCTTTTCAGTAAGAACCTGTCCATTGCATGCCTCTCTCAGACTCCGAGTGCTGATAAACAAATAATAAACACATTCAGATCAAACTCACTGAAAATGATGTACTTGTGCCTAACTTTAACAATAATTTCCCTGACGATGTTGACGCATGAAGGACATCAAGGGTCTATATCCTTGTATCGTGTGTGTTTTGAGGCACAAAGTCACGATACTATACGTGTATCGTGAGCATGTGTATTGTGATTGACCGATTTATTGGTGAATCGTTAAAGCCCTAATTAGAATAAGCTTTGGTCAAAATAGCCTAAATATAACATCTAATACAACAAGCTGTTGAATAATTTGAAGAAGCAGTAAGAAGATAGGCAATAATTATAAAATACCTCACAAATCATGTTATTCTGGTAGATGGTAGTACTAAGTGACCAGTCATGAGCCTAGACATATGAGTCCAATAGAGATGCTTGTTTCGAAGAAAAGAAAGTGATACAGTAAACATTCTTCAAAATATGTTGAGTAGTCCAATAGCAAATAAGTGATTAATGGGTAGTCATTATCTCATCATGCAGGCCATCACAAGAACAATTATTGCACTCAAGGTCCTGAAGGCAAAATAGTCACACAGTTACACAACAGGCATGGCTATCTGCATCAGCAAGCACACAGGCCACCATCTAGGTAACAATACCAATCAATAGAATTTAAGATCACGGAACCAACCACTAAAACGACCACTGTTACTGAGAAGTGTTCAAAGGAAACAGAAATAAGATAATCAGACTATGCAAATGATCCCTAAGGTCAGAAAGTGCAGCAATTAGCAAACATTATCTTCCACTTAATATGTACCAACAGTTGCGTCCCTGTCTAATTAAATACAGTATATATATTAGTATGTATTATGGACATACGCCATGCTTGGTAATAATTTTGCATAGATAATATATATATATTATTTATGCAAAATTATTACAAGCATGGCGTATGTCCATAATACATACTAATCTATGATCGTTATTCTCTAGAAGAACTAGAACATTATTGCCAACATTAGAAACATTACTACAGTTACGGATGTTCAACAGAAACAGACGTCACATTTCGGATCTGATCTATAGTTGTTCTAACATCCTGTAGTATGCATTGATCTGATTAGTTATTGCAATTTGTATTTTATTGATTTTTCATGACTGTTTGATTATTATGGTTGTACTGAGTTTTGACAAATTCAATATTTGTGTATGATACTTATATTTGCCCATTTTCAGTCATAGTTCCTGGTAGGATTTGTAGCTTTCCTATTTTATATTAGTTGTTTAGTCCAGTTTGTATTTGATTTGTCATATTTATGTACACGTAGATCGTCAGGTGAAAAAACTGATCTAAAGCGTGCTCTTTTCATATGTTAATGAGCTCTTTAGGTAGCGTGTATTTAACATGTGTATGCACTGGCATCGTGGTCAGTAATATTCTGTTTATCACCAGTCATGGTAATACTGGTGAGAGTGATTGTAGCCCAGAGTCGAGGGTAGCACTTTGAAGTGGTCACTTTGGAAATTTTGATTGAAAACCAACAGCCTGCTGTACGGTGTGAAACGTAGCTGCGTGGGTTGATCTGAATAATTTGATCATTAGTGACGATATTGTACCTCAGGTAAATATAAGTTTGACAATTTATATATATTTTATATTATTATTATTTTTTGTGGATATGAAATAGTAGGCCACTTTAGGTATCACACGACCAAATTATGGTAATATGATATTGATATTTGAAAATGACAACATGGTGATTGCCACTTCATATTTATATGTGGCATATCTCGTCCTCAGCTTCGGCATTCTTTGAATGCGCCAATGTGACTGAACAGAACAATGTACATCAACCGACGACAATCTTGAGCCTGTCAGAAACACATGGGGACGTCGCTGTTCTCTTGTTACCAAGTCACCACAGACGTGTGATTCGGGTCTTCGCGTCACCATCGCCCTTGGCAGCACGTGTTCGACCGCTGGTGTGACGTTTATGCGATCTGACAATTGTCACGTGACATTTTAAAGATAAGTTTCATTATCACCATATTCAATGAGTAGGCAATACGTAGGCAATAAGTAGGCAATATCCCAATTTATTATATTTTTTGTATAGGTATATATATTTTTTTATATTTTGTTTTCAATTTCTGTTATTAAAAGTACTTAATTTATTCAAACTTTAAAATCCTGATGCGGGTTTTTTTATGAGACTGAACTATGGAATGCCCATAAGCCGTATTTAACGTCCTGCCATTGCCACTTTGATATGTCACATGTTATCTGACGTCACAATCATTTGGTCAAATATTCGACAGGTTGATAACGTCACATAGTGAAGACCCCTAGACCCTCCCATTTAATCCATGTATGCGACAATGATTGGTTAAATAAGCAATGTTACCTGTTGTTTGAGTATCTTATCATATAAACATAAGCATACTCAAGAACAGAAAAATACCATAACGTCGGGGACTAGGTTAGGACCGTGAGACTCTTACAGAATAAATAAATGTAAATAATAAATAAATAATAAATAATAAACTCATTCTTAACAAATACAGACATTGTGCTGTTTATTATGTGGCCGTACAGACTGACAACGGTCATTTACCACGAGCCCCTTATATTTACAGACAGCAGAGGACGGATGGAGGAAAGTATGTATAATTATTATTTCCATATGCCTCGTTTACTAACATTTACAACAGGAAATTGCAATCATCATCATCATCATCATCATCATCATCGCCACCATTGGCGGCGGGGTGCCCGGCCCATACTTGAGCCACTACCACCACACGCACCAGAAGCATCAACGGCATATTTGAAAATCATGATCACAATTTATTGTCTAAAATACCATGTACCATAAATATGCTGTACTATAACAATTTGCTCGCATAATAAATTAATTGTAATATGAAGGTTTCTCAGGAAAGGCCTATGGTATCTGCTATATGGATTGGTGGCGGATTGCATAGTGCTACATACCACAAGTGCACCAATGGTCTTCTCGTTGAAACCATCAAATGGTTTATCTGAACACGTGGATTTCCTGAGAAGCGAATTCTTGCTATCCATTGACAAGTACCAGCCTACAAAGGGAAATATTGACACAGGTATTATCCTCTCTCTCTCTCTCTCTCTCTCTCTCTCTCTCTGCTCTCTCTCTCTCTCTCTCTCTCTCTCTCTCTCTCTCTCTCTTCTCTTCTCTTCTCTTCTCTTCTCTCTTCTCTCTCTCTCTCTCTCTCTCTCTCTCTCTCTTCTCTCTCTCTCTCTCTCTCTCTCTCTCTCTCTCTCTCTTCTCTTCTTCTCTCTCTCTTCTCTCTCTCTTCTCTCTCTCTTCTCTCTCTCTTTCTCTCTCTCTTTCTCTCTCTCTTTCTCCCTCTCTTTCTCCCTCTCTCTCCCTCTCTCTCCCTCTCTCTCCCTCTCTCTCCCTCTCTCTCCCTCTCTCTCCCTCTCTCTCCCTCTCTCTCTCTCTCTCAGTCTTTCTTCCTGTCTAATAAACGTGTTACTTACAGCCATGGTTCCAGTTGATACCACTAGGCTACCAAATGGCATTGCAAGTACAAGAATTGAGGTGCATATGTATAGAGCGATCCGAGCTGTCACTCAAGTATCTGATGTCATAATCAAATATGTTACTTGATATCTGATGTCACAATCAAAATGACGTAACTGTATGTAACAATATGTTGATGCTGGAAGAAAGGTTAAATTCTATAAGTCCAGATCTTCTTCTTCAACTTTTGCTGCAATAACTAAAGTGTTGTGTCTTGGAGCAGAGAACTTTAGAGCTGCATCAAACTGATATATTATCTCCTGTCCTGCCCAGTGTCTATCAAGTCATGCTTCAAAGGCCCTGACAGTTGGCGCACTCACGACTTCTTCTAGAAGATGATTACACGGGTCAGCTATTCCCATACAAAAGCTGTTGCCTTAGTTGACTGGTTTTGCTCATCTTGTATATTTTCAGATGGTGTCCTTGAGTTGTACACTTTCTGAGCGCGATAGTTGGGCAAACCTCACTGTAATATATGCCTCTCAACATGGTAAATGCCTCGATCATGTCTCCGCGCAGTCTTCTGTAGATCAACATTGGTAGCTTCAGCTTCTGCAACCAATTATAATAGCTCACGTCTTGGAGCTCAGGGATAAATTCTGTGGCCATTCTCTGAATGTTCTCTATGATCACCAAATCTCTCTTCCGAAGTGGGTACCACACTGAATTTTCATATTCGAGCGTTGGTCAGACGAGTGCGTTGTACAGCCATCTGACGCTATCCGAGTCCACGCATGTAAAGGATCAGTCCTATTATCTGAGGTGCCGTATTAGTTATCTTGCTTATGTGCTCTTCGAAGGACAGTCTTCCATCAATAGGCACTCCTAGGACGCTTTCCTTGTCGACCTTAGCCAAAGAGTGTTGTGGGATTTCCCTTCAAATCCTCTCTAACTCCTCGCTTCTTTATGTGACTTCCACTGTCATGAGCCTGAACTTATCTGTGTGGAAGCGCAATAGCCACTTATCATACCAGTTTTACAGTTTATACAAATCAGATTGTAGTTTCCTTTTGTCGTCCTCATTATTGATTGACGTTAGACCTTTGGGCTATCTGCATACATAGAGCTCCCTGATGAGATATACATAACACGAAGAACACAGGTCCCATGACGCTGCCCTATGGAATCCTGTTTAATGCTCTGGCCCATTGTAATGCTGAGCTATTCACTCATATTCTTAGCTTCCTGTTGGATAGAAAGGATATTGTATACGTTGCCAGTGAGTCTGTATCCCCTAATTTTAGTCGCAATGTTGAATGCTTTCTGGAGATCCAGATAGATTTATGTTGATGTTTCCTCCATTATTGAGTTGCTCTATCCAAGGAGTCTATTACTTTTAACAAACTGCAGTGAAGTAGATCTTCCTGCTCTGAATTAGACCTGCTTTTCACTGAAAAGTGAATTCCTCTTCGTATGGTCCATAACATAGTCTCTGATAGTTATCTCAAGGACTTTGCATAATATGCAGTTAAGGCTAACTGGTCTATAGTTGCTTACTGTCATTCTGCTGCCTTTCTTGAATATAGCTGTGATGTTGGCCATCTTCCAGTCCGCTGGCAAAAGGTGTTGAAAATTATTGCCAATAATAGATCTGTCACAAGGGTGGAAATGGTCGATCATATAAATGTATAAATTTTAGGGCTTTGATGAATTTACAATTTAATACAAATTCTGTTGAATATTTATGTGCCATAAGCATCAGCAGCCCCAAGTAAAATTAGTTTCAAAATATTCAACAGCTTACCTATATCGTTATCTCGAAATTGAGATTCATTGACTGCCGGATTCAAAGTGTTAAAATCGATTAATTGCGTTAAAAAGTGGGCGGAGCTTAGTCAGAAATAGGCGGATTCAGACGGTTCCAAATAGCGCCGAAATATGTTGTGTCATATTCTAATAAGCCTCACTCACTAATGATATCATAAAAATGTCCCGACCAATCAGATTTGGGGGCTATCTTGCATAGTTTACTACTGCTTTAACCCAGTCGAGTTAGTATATTTCATAATATCTCATTATGAAAAATGAAAAAACAAGGGGTTTTTTTTATTCCTAAACTAGCTGTTGATACCATTATCTTTAAAATACACTTCAGAGCAGTCCTACGTCTATAAAGCAATATAGTCAGCCTTGGCGCCAACAGACAAATCACTAAGGAAACCAGATATGTAAAATGTTAGAAATCGTGTAACTAAGCTGATGGACCAAGGGGGCTGTTGCTGTGGCCGTGTTCTCACTAGAGACTTAGCCGGCGTAACGCAATACTGAGGTATGGCGTTATTCCCGATTTACTCTCCAGTGAGAACACGGCCTTACAGTCAGCGCGGTATATTCAACATAATAACCTTTAAATTCCAAAGAATTTTGACTTGTTTGGTGGAATGAGTATAGGATTAAAATTACCTGTATAAATGAGATTCTGGCAATTCGTGGTTCAAAGTGTATCAAGTCATTCCAATGCGCGCACAACATGAATGGAACTTATTTGGCAATGTGCATGGCAGAGTTAGAAATGGATTCTCCATAAAGTGTCTAAGTTTAAATTGGTTGCTTTACATTCTTACCATCAAAACAGAAGATCGGGTAGTTACAGAGAACAGCTCCATCCATGTGATACTCGGTCACGTGCCCTTCTATCTTGTGTTCTACAGGCTGCATTAAAACTAAAATACAACAATTAAGAATACAGTCGATCAAGATGCTCATTCACGCATTTGCACTCAGTTTTAAAATGCCCTAAGTGACCACGAGAGTCTTGTTATTTAACATTTTAACCGGAGACTTAAATTTTAGTCCTATCCAACCACAATATGAATGTATGTTATAGAGTTGGTTAGCCCACTTTCTTGCATTGCAGAGTTATTGACAGAAATGTGTATTCTGGTATGCACTGAGTGACTCTGTGACCTTGACATTTGAACTTTTGACCTCAAACTAAAAGATTTTCTATGTATGTGGGAAATTTGGTGATTGTGCCTCATAAGATTCTGGAGATATGCCTCGGACAGACGGACAGATGGACAGATGTGTGGGCGGGTGGGTCGGCGGGGAGGCTGGTGGGCGGCGGGCGAGCGGGCAGTGTGGATGGATGGGTGTGCGGACAGATGGGCTAGCAGGCTGGAGGGCGGGTGGATGGGCGGGACCAGGGTCGGACACGCTTGAATTGGCATTACTATATTGGGATAATTCAGGCAGGAAAAGGTAGAACTACGTTGTTGAACATTAAGCTTTTTAGAGGGATATTCGCGATCTACTCTCCATTGCGTCTTCAGGTAGACATATGCATTGGTTGAATGTGTCCTAAGTCTAGAGTTTTGTTAACTTAGGACACCTTGGCCCATACATCCATGTATGGCGTATATACAGGTGTATAACTCTCCATGGAATAGGTGAATGCTTATACAAGTGAATGCCTTGGCTATTTAATAATCATGCTTACTAATATTTTGAAAATAATTTGACTGAATATGGCGTGGAGGGCACAACGCGCCGCATACCGTTCTGCTACCTGCCATAATAGAGATGCACGATGTCCCGATATTCCAATATATCGCGATCAGATCAACAATCACGATTTCACCATGCCTTGGCAAAATGTCGACGATTGTGAACAGTTTACAGCGATAGGTTGAATATTTTTGAAATTACTTTGGCTGGAAGTCGTTGCTGCCACACCTTCCAGTCAATGTAATCTCACCTTGATAATGATTTGCATTGACACTATTACTAATGTCATTATCTCTATCTCACACAAA